>OZ029918.1:29566148-30058648 GCA_964023275.1 Norana najaformis | reverse complement strand
CGAACCACCCCATATTTTCGTAGCTCTCGGAGAAGCTCCGAGCAGCCCCGAACAGCCGGGCGCAGCGCCCAATATTTTCGAAGCATCTCGGAGATGCTCCTAGCAGCCCCGAACAGACGGGCGCAGCGCCCAAAATTCTCGGAGCATCTCGGAGAATCTCCGAGCAGCCTCGAACAGCCGGGCGCAGCGCCCAAAATTTTCGGAGGATCTCGGAGAAGCTCCGAGCAGCCCCGAACAGCCGGGCGAAGCGCCCAAAATTTCGGAGCTCTCGGAGAAGCTCCGAGCAGTTCCGAACAGCCGGGCGCAGCGGTCATAATTTTCGGAGCATCTCGGAGAAGCTCCGAGCAGCCCCGAACACCGCCCGGTCTTTATGTTGTGTTCTAACATTCACACCATAAAGTGGAATTTTAAAAGACCACAACAATCAGTGCAATACTGGGTGTCCACGAAGTTGTACGAGGCTTTTGAAAGTTTACACAGAAAAAGTAGCAATTCTTTTACATCAAACTACACTTATCTTGAGTAGATTGTTGAAGTCAGTGGAGATGTGAGCTTCATTTGGAAGCGGTTCATCGCGCAATTGGTGCCACCCAAGGCCGTTCTGAGGCAAATCTTGCCCACTTCCCTGAACGCAAACATACAAACAAATGCTACATTTCAAAACCATTTCATAATTAACCCTGAGACTTTTAAGCCAAACTAAAATTAGGTGCAGCCAAATCAAGCATACGCTTGGTTCTTAAGAGGCGCTATAAAAATCTTCATTTACATTCCCCATAACCCTAGCTGCATCCAAATGCACATCTGCACCACCACCATGCACCGCCATCATGCCTCAGTAATGTCTCTGGAGAAGCCAGAGAGAGACGACGTATCTTTTTCAACGCTTGGCATTGATAATTCAATTCTTCGACGCAGTTGCTTTCCCCAGTACATTTCCTATGCCAGAACTTGACGAGTAGCGGCCGTTGCTGACGTTTTAACTCTTCTCTGATAAGTTTTTAATCCTGAGGGATATATGGCATTTGACATATGTACCTAGAGGAAAAATAATGATCTTTGTTACACAAGCAGCTTTTGAGATAAACAATATTACTTACTGCTTCGTAAACGGTGAGCGCCAATGAGAAGATATCAGCCTTTTGCAACTGGCTGTAATCTTCATGAAGAACTTCTTTAGGAAGATAACGACTATCGCCTTCTTCAACATTAGTCGGGTTATAAATCGTCGTCACCATTCCAAAATCACCTAAGAACAACACAGAATATGTTTTAGGCAGTTTTGGGCCAATGTTAATTTGAAAAGATGAAAAATGATCGATAATATCAGAATAATTAAGCTTATTGTTTCGTAAACTGGCTATATTATCTGAATATGAATGGCAAGAGCACAATATATTGGATAGCTATTAACTACAAAAAACTTTATGCTATTGCATAGTGCAAAGCACTTACTTTTTTCAAAATTTTAGTAATGCAAAAATATATGTGAGGCATTCAAAAATCGCTATAGCCTACAGATCTTTTACAATTTATATATTGGCCTAGGAAAAATTGTTTTCAAGTGTCTCGTGGTATGAAGGGAAACTCATCATTAAACGAACCTATTTTGTACGTGATAGGAGACAGCATTTCATCTTCAAGGCCTTCGCAGAAACTCTTTTGAATGAACGAGTTGCTTTTGTCTATCGAGATAAAAATGTTGTATGGCTTGAGGTCTAGATGTGCTAGATCATGTGAATGGATGTATTGAAGACCATGAATTAGCTGACACATAAGTTGCTTTAGTTCCAACTCCATGAACGTCTTTCCCTCCATTCGAATATCACACAGTACTCTTGACAAACTTCCACCTTAAATGAAAACGGCCCATATTTATTTTTAAAAACATCATAGAAAGCACGTGATAGCCAAAAATTATCAGCTTCGTTTAGTTATCTATTTATCGCAAAATATTTTGTCATTAAACAAATTTTAGACTCTATTTAGTTTTGGTTGTCCCTGCAATTTTGACTTGAGACCAACCCATCTTCTTAGAGAATGATATGCCTCGGTGGAGATTTGAATCTCGGGCTAGCACAGTCCGTAAACGGAGGAACCTTAACGGCGTGGTGCCCATTCAAACGGGCAGAGATGATGAAGGATCTCACCCGATAAATTCACTGAAACTTGAGCAGGGTCGAAGCTGCCGTACGGTCGCTATAGAAATACTGTAGCTTTACATTTACGTTTTTTATCTGTCTGTGTCTGTCTTGTCTTTCTATTTCTATCTGTATCGCTGGAGATACAATGAATTACCATATGTGCATTATGACAACGAATAGAGTAAACATATGTCATGGCATTCTCTGACAACTGTATGGATATTCGTTCAGCAGCATCACGAGCATCTCGAAAAAAACACTGGTCAACATAGAAATCGTTACTGACTGGAAAAGGCCCTAATGTGTAGCATCTTGGTGTGCTGAACACGAATATAACCATAAAAATTTTTTATTGGCTCTCGTTTTGAAAATATTTCATATAGTTCATTTCTTATGTTTCACCATGTAAATTTATGCAGTAGGACTGCGACAATATCCTAAATAAGTCTAGAATGATGTAATATTCCACCTCATTGCATAATCCCATCATGGACACATCATGCACAGTTGATTACGTCATTTTCTGATGCAATGTAAAACTACAGCCAGTCGGCTGCTGACGTAAGATGACGTCAGCAGTGTACTATATAAAGCGAACGGTTGAGCATTTACAATATTACAGACTTTGTGCGAGACAGTTTAAGTTACTGTTTTATAAAACTATTATTACTTTATCCATTTAGATACAATACAGAACAGTAATGCCTCGGAAGTGCGTAAATACTGTGGACAACTTTTGTTACATTTGTGGGGAAGTGACATTTGCCAACCAGAAGAAAAGTATCACTTATCAAGTCAAGAAGGCATATCATGCTTACTTCGAATGCAAGGTTGGTGACCAAGACAAGCCATGGGCCCCGCATTTATGCTGTGCTACATGTACAACACAGCTTTCACAGTGGTTGAATGGCAAAAGACCATCAATGCCGTTTGCAGTTCCCATGGTGTGGAGAGAGCAAAGCAACCACGTAGATGACTGTTACTTCTGCGGGTTCCTCCTCTTTCCGGTGGAATAACGAAGCAAAAGAAGTCGACAATAGTCTACCCAAACATTCCGTCAGCATTGAGACCAGTTCCACATGGTGATGGACTTCCTATTCCAGAACCTCCAGCAGAATATATTTTCCTTGATTCATCTGATGAGGACAAGGGTGAGCCGACATGTTCTTCTCCTGGTCCGTCAGCGTGCAGTGATCCCGATTTTCACTGTGGTGCATCATCAACCCCACACAGAATAACACAGGAAGAACTAAATGACCTTGTTCGTGATTTGGACTTATCCAAAAACAAGGCAGAATTGCTAGGATCAAGACTCCAACAATGGAATCTTCTAGAAGAAGATGTCACAATTACTTCATATAGAAAGCGCCATCAGCAGTTGGAACCTTTCTTTATGAAGGAAGGTAATCTGGTATTCTGTTCCAATATTGACGACCTCATGAATGCCTTACAGATCACTCATGACCCACAAGAATGGAGACTCTTTGTAGACTCTTCAACACTGAGTCTTGAGGCTGTGCTTTTGCACAATGGAAACCGTCTTCCATCTATTCCATTAGCGCATGCTGTCCACATGAAAGAGACATACGATAACCTAAAACAGCTACTGCATTCCATTGACTAAAACAGGTACAAATGGCACCTGTGTGGTGATTTGAAGGTAGTTGCCATTTTAATGGGACTGCAGCAAGGATATACAAAATATATGTGTTTCTTGTGTGAGTGGGATAGCCGAGCAAGAGAGTTGCACTACGTGCGGAAGGAATGGACTCCCAGACAAAACATGGCAGTTGGACAGAAGAATATCCAGCACCCAGCTCTGGTCGAGGCTCACAAAATCCTACTACCACCCCTTCACATCAAACTAGGTTTGGTGAAGAACTTCGTGAAAGCCATGGACCGCACTTCGCCAGCTTTCCGATACCTGCATGAAAAATTCCCTCGACTCAGCGAAGCAAAGATTAAAGAGGGAGTTTTTGTGGGTCCTCAGATTAGAGAACTCTTCAAAGATGACCGCTTCAACAACTTGCTGGAGGGTGATGCGAAACAAGCATGGAATGCTTTTCGTCTAGTGTCTACAGACTTTCTGGGGAATGTTAGGGCAGAAAACTACAAGGAACTAGTAGAAGACATGCTCAAGCAGTACCAGAAATTTCGCTGCAATATGTCTCTGAAGATGCATTTCCTTCATTCCCATCTGGATTTCTTCCCTGACAACTGTGGTATGGTTAGTGACGAACATGGCGAACGTTTTCATCAAGATATCGCAACAATGGAGCAAAGGTACCAGGGAAAATGGTCCACTACAATGTTGGCTGACTACTGCTGGACACTCCGCAGAGATGCTCCCGAACAGCTGTACAAGAGACAGGCAAAAAAATCTAAGAACTAGTCTATGACCTGGTTTTTACAAATATTAACTGCAAGTGTATCACTATTGGCATGCATTGTGCGATATAAAATTACTTCATTTCAGATTACAAAAAAACTAGAGCCAATTCGGCATTTTCACTGTCATATTCGTGTTCAGCACATACAAATTGATAAGAACTGACTAATTTCATTTCAGTAACATGACTTTTGTAAAAATTCGTTGTCCAGTGTAACCGTACTTCTGACTCAGACTTTTCTAGGATATATTAATAAGAATAAGACCGACAGGTACTAGGACACTGGTATGTCTGTATGTTTGCATGTATGCATGTATGTATGTATGTATGCATGTATGTATGTATGTATGTATGTTTGCATGTATGTTTGCATGTATGTATGTATGTATATATGTATGTATGTATGTATGTATATATGTATGCATGTATGTATGTATGCATATTTGCATGTATGTATGTATGTATGTATATATGTATGCATGTATATATGTATGTATGTATGTTTGCATGTATGCATGTATGTATGTATATATGTATGTATATATGTATGTATGTATGCAGACATATTTAAATAGCGCTTTTAGGCACCTCACAAAAATGTTGATGCAAAAATATAGACCCCTACAGTTTTCATATTTCCGTCAAAGACCTCTAGTTCCATTGTATTTGATAACACACAGAATTATATGGAAACTAAGATAAACTTACCGTTGCAGTATTCGCTCTGCAAGAGCACGTGATCTTGTTCTGCCCAGGCCGAATAGCAGCCAACGATGTGAATGTGTTTTCCCAAGAATACTTCTTTTAGGGCACTCCTTCTAAAATGACATTAGACACAACTGAAATCGCCATCGCCATTTAAGCACGATCTCAATGCCTATCGCTTGGGTCACTCCTAAGCATGGGTATTTATATAGAAAATGTCAATCAATTAATTACATTAGCTGATTTTTGTTCAAATTATGGAAACAAAGAAATTGTACTTACTCAAGGGCCTTGCCAGCTACAGGATCTTTGGATCTTTTAATGGCGTAAGTACAGCCATCCATTCGATTGATGCATTTGTAGACAGCTCCGAAGTTTCCATCTCCTATGCAACTAACGACTCGAAACTCTTCTTTTAATCGAGATGTGTTGATGCTTCGAAGAGCTAACTTTTTGCGAAGTCCTTCTTCTTTTTCTTCTGAACATTCCATCGGCGAAAAGGATCCGCATGACCTATGAATTTGATTAAGATAGTTTATGAAACAATTCTGATACATATTAAGGCATCCGCAAACAGAAACAGTGCATTTGCATGCAGAATAAATAGGACTTTAATTGCGTTTTGACTTAACTTATGCTATGCACAGCGTATGCCCAAAGCATAAATTACAAATCAGTTTGAATCAGCACGCCAATCATAAACCTAATAGCAAAAATAAATTCATGTATTTGAAATGAGTTTTTGACCTTACAATTTTTGCATCTGTTACAGGTACAAAATTTGAGACACGTGAGCTTAAACGGAGCATAACCTGACCAGCGCAGCAAAAAATTAAGTAGGATACTGTCGTTGAATTGTAGCAAAGTTCGTGGCTTTCTAACTTCGTATGTACGTTCGCAGCTCAAAATCTAGAAAAATAAATGAAGTCTTAAAAATAATAAGAAAGTTAAGAGTGAACCTACTTTTCGTACTCCTTCCGACTTCTTTTCAGCGTCGCTGTCTTTATGGAATCTGGACATTGATCTGTGGTTCATCTACTCTACCGATCTCGTCACAGTTCTCTTTGAAATAGTCAGTTTTTCCATTCACAGTTGATGTCAGATTTCCTGATCTTCGGAACGTAGATATATTTCTTGTTGACTTTTTAGGAGACTCTGAACCATCGACGACCATCCCTCTCCTCATGCTTTGCGGAAGGCTTGGTCTGCGTTGTGATGCGTTGACACGAAAAGCCGGTGAAAACAGTGGAAATATTGGCAACTTGTGAACTGGGTCGTGATCCGGGGTAGGTGGCAAAGCACAGATCCCGGAGTCACTCAACGAATCTGGAGTTCTTTTCGGAGTTTTAGCTTCCGTTGATTCTGTCCTGCGTTCGCTTTCGTCAGCTGAACTTAACTTAATCGGGAACAATTTAAATCGACGAAACAGCGCTGTCGATTGTTTGCACGAACTCCATCCCGTCGTTGAACATTTGAATCCAGAATTCCACACGGGCGAAGTCCTACTGAATCCGGGCATTTGACATTCAGTTCCGGAATACCCCATGGAAGAATTCCGACTCGCTCCATCAGGATCTAGTAGCGCCGCTGTGTCTTGCACCAAACAGTCTCCAAATCGCGCGAGATCGCCGTTCATCTTGTTCTGCGACTCACCAGTGTCCCAATCCACGTCGAAATTAATCGTTCTGGCAATACTTTTCGTCTTACCATCTCGCTTTCCAACTCGCTTGAGCATCGGCATTTTCTCAAAATCTCCGCTGATTCTAACACTTTATAAAACTTGAGTTGAATCTGCTCCAATACTTTACAAAAATATCCCAAAATGTTCCTAAAACTTGCGCTGGCTCTGAAACTTTACAGAAATGTCATAAAATGCAGCCAAAACTTGCACTGCCTTTATGTACTCTAACACTTTGCAGAATTATCCTAAAATATTCCCAAGACGTGCGTCGACACTACTCTCACAGTTAGTAGAAATACTTCTCGGATGGTACTTTCACCAACAACGAAAGATCTCAACTAACTTCGATGAGGCCAGAACACAGGTTTTATACCGGCAGAAGTCGGCCACACGACACCCAATAGCAATCAGTTAGAATCATTTGATAAGAACAATCGGCTGCAGGCGCCATTCATTTCAGATCAAAAGAAATCACTAAGTAAAGGCAAGTCATCAACATAACATGTTTGCCCGAGAGATATAGTTTGCTAGGAGACTGAATAAATTCATTGAAGCATGGGGAAGTAGAGAGATTCCGGGGAGCGCTACAGTTTTTTGCACACGGCGTTTATTCTGCTAATTATACGGCCCGTACTGCTCAAAAGTTTCCTGAATACAGATGATTAGTCAAACGACAGGCCTTTGAAAACCTGTGCGCCGTTTATGTTAGGCCTGATCAGACAAGGGCCTGTGGTCTTTGGCACACGTTGTTAGCATTCCTAATTAAACGGCCTCCGTCCCAAGTTAACTAGACCTAAGGTTATTCAAAGCTGACGGATTAGTATTAATGAGTAGGCCTTTGTCAATTGCTTCGCCAGCCTTTTAGGCCTAGTTAGAAAAAATTCATTCAATCTACAGCGCGTCGTAAACTAGCGAGGAATGATCTTAATTAGGAATGCGCCAAAACGCTCACCTCTTTATCAAAGAATGGAAGATAATGAGACTACTTAGATGCCATAACTCGTTGTTATTATGTGTTTTATCGTTTTCGTAGCCTGGAATGTTAATTTATTCTTCAGCGCTCTTAATATATGTGTTTTGTCGTTTTCGTAGCCTGGAATGTTAATTTATTCTTCAGCACTCTTAATTTTTGTTCTATACAGAAATGCAAAATACTAAGACACCACTGCTCTTTGTTTTTCTCTGTTTTCTTTCATCGTTTTCGAGTTCCGATATAGGCGTCTAACTTTTCCAGGGGGTCTAAAATGACTGCTTCAATGTATTTCAAAGTGACCTAGTCTCTCGAGTCTAGTCATCTAACATTTAAATGCGAGTATCTGCTACCGGCAGTTGTTTTCCTGAATAGTCATTGAGTAGTCTAACAGCCTTCCAAAAATTCTCTTTCTTGTGATTGTGGATTGTTTTAGCCGAACAATGTGTCGTCATAAACGTGAAGTTAGTTCAACTGAGTGGCGCTAATACAGGGAGCTTTGATTCTTTGATCTCTGAGCTTTGAATCAATTCTCGCCAGACGTATAGCCTAATGATCGCGGTCGAAGTTCACCTTCTCCAAGAGACTAGCAAACTGCTTTCCTGCATTTTAGAAACTCTAGTCAGTTAAAATATAAGGAAAATTCTTTCTTAATTAACTGTAGACGCATGCGTCAGTAGTTATTGAATATCCTATCATCTTTCTCAAAATTTCTTTTGTTCTGAATGTATATCATTCGCCGACAGGTGAATTCGTGTTCATGAATCGGCCAATACACGGCGGCACTAGGCATAAATAATTGATTTAAAGAAGCCAATTCCGAGTTTTTCCTACTTTCAAATACGCTGCAAAGATGAAAACGGCAGTAACAATAAAATATACGGAGCTTCAATTCCTATAAGATAAGAGAGCAAATAGGCCTACAATACAATTCAATGCAATACAATACAAATTATACAAGACAAAAGAGAAATAGACATGCCCCAATGTTGAGAAGGTATCGATGCAACTGCATGTGGCAGAATTCCGCCAAATTTTGCCGATGGTTGAAGACCTTACAAGAAACAAATGAGCAAACGACGCTTCAGTATATATCAATCAACCTTCAGGCAATCGTGCTTTTGAACTTTCTGCATCGGCGCTGTATAAACAATTGGTTATCTTATTATTTTATTGATTTATTTATTTACTACACTAATTACACGCGCAAGGTCAGTTAATCCGAATCTGAAGCACGAGACGAACGTGCGCAAAACGTGGGTCCTTATAGATAGTCTGCTCAGCAGGCTCGAACCCACAATTGTTGGATTGCAGACCAAGCACGCTGCCGAATAGACCATGATGCACTACATGATTACATAACGTTTCGGTGATTCAAAAAACTGAATATTTAGGGTTAAGAGTTTGACGGTTAAAGTATTTTTTGCCATATTTAAGTATTATTTAGGCCCGATTGATCAACATTTATGAACACGTGAAGGGTACACAATCATATCCAAAATGTTTGCTAAAGTCACGCGAGCAGCCGGAATATCTGAATAGGTTTGGTTGCAGCGACTAATGAGGACGAGGAACGGAAAGAGGAAGATAACGAATAGTAGTAGTGGTAGTGGTAGTAGTAGTAGTAGTAGTGGTAAGTATTAGTAGTAGTGGTAAGTAGTAGTGGTAGTAGTAGTAGTGGTTGGTAGTAGTAGTAGTAGTGGTAGGAGTGGTAGTAGTAGTAGTAGCAGCAGCAGTAGCAGTACCAGCAGCATAAGTAGTAGGTAGTAGTAGGAGGAGGAGAGGGAAGAGAAGGAGAAGGAGGAGGAGTAAAAGGAGGAAGTTGAGGAAAGGAAAAAAGAAGAGAATGATGATGAAGTTGAGTAGCAGTATAGTAAGGTGTGGAAAACGGGGAATTGCACAACAAAGAAGATGAGGAGAAGGAGGAATTGCAGCAATGATGAGGAATCGAAAGAGCAGGAGGAGAAATAGGAGGCAGAGGAGGAGAAAGCGAAGATAGAGTAGCAGAAAGAGGAGGAGGCTTTCTGAGAACTGACGTTGATGAGTGCAAAACATTTAAAGCTATGTTCCTATATATGTATATATATTATATATATATGCTATGTTCCTATATATATACACAATACACATATATACATACTATGGTGCGTAGTTCCGGGCTGCTGGTGCAGGAGAGGCTGTTAATTGGGATTCAGCTGCTGTAGCGGGACGTCGCCCATCCGTCTTAGTCCGCATCTCATCAATCTGCTACCGGAGAAAGGTACTGCCGCCGATCTGATATTTGGCTCCACTCAGCCACAGCAACCAGAGCAGAAACAGCAGCAGCAGCCTCCGTCAGACACGCATTCAGCATCATTCACATGCGTGCATGCATTCATGCGGTGCATGTGCACCGAGGCATACACATCCATACTTATACATATGCGTACATAGACATATGCATACATATGCCTATACAAACCTACACATATACATACATATACATATACATATGGAAAAGCTATACACATATGCAAATACTTAAATTTCTTTAAATTACAATAAGCTAAAGAATTAATATCAAAATAAGAGTTGTTTTGATTTTTAACAGTGATTTGAAGCCCAAGTGATTGGATTATTTGAACATGGCTTGCAAACGCCTTATTAATTAATGAATTAAGTTAATTGCATTAGCAATGACCAGAGGCCTGGAGGATCAAAAACGCAAGCAATCATATTAGTTTATCAAAGCGGATTTTTAAGATTGGGGAGGGGTTGAAAATATGGTTAAAGTTTTGGGGTGAAAGTTGGCGTGCAGCAGAATGGTTGGGGAATGGTTCTTGAAAGAGATCCACCCTCCAGTGTATAGGCATGGGAAACAATTAAAAGACGAATGTGATGAACATGTAATGTAATAACAATTAAAAGGCATCGTAAGTAAGGAACTATAGACTTCTAGGATGCTTTACAAGGTCAACTGTCAGCGCACATACATAAAGTTAACTAATAGATTACGCATTTTAGATTACTGTTACTCTTGACTGAATTAGACTTATAATTAGATTAGTTACTCTTGAATTTATTAGGCCTATAATTATATTAGTTACTCTTGACCGAATTAGGCCTATAATTAGATTACTGTTACTCTTGACTTAATTAGGCCTATAATTATATATGTTACTCTTGACTTAATTAGACCTATAATTAGAAAGTTACTATTGACTGAATTAGGCGTATAATTAGATTACTGTTACTCTTGACTTAATTGGGCCTATAATTAGATTACTGTTACTCTTGACTTAATTGGGCCTATAATTGGATTGTTGTTACTCTTGACTTAATTAGGCCTATAATAACACTGCAGGTGGCTTACATCGTAGCGAAGGTAGTATGGAGCCAGAGCAACCGTTCTCTTCGCACAAACGATATACAGTTCCAGTTCCGATGGAAGCTGCTCATATATCTTCCATGTCTGAAAGTCCAGGCCAAAATATGCCAATCTGCTATCACTCTTCCACGCAGATCTCCGTTTATGATCTGTTAATCTTAGGATCTTATCTGCTATTCAGTCAATCTCACGTAGATAGCCTACACCTTTGCCGTACATATGACTGAATTGCCGAACTCGTCTCGGTCTATTGAATTTAAAGGAAACACTTGTATATAATGAGACGGCCAAACCTCTCAATCAGTCTTTTAAGTAAGTCTTCTGCAGCTATGCAGTACCTGTCAACCGATTGATTCATCCAACCTTGACTAGTCTAAAGTAGACTTTTACTACCTTTATCAACGCACTCATTGCATTTGATCGTTCTATAATCTATTGAGCTTTGCCGATAATTTTATTAAACCGTTGTCCATAGGATGAATTGCTGGAGTTTAATCGGATAATATTCTGTAGCCACCGTCTTCACAGTTGCATCGAGACATACCGTTGCCTTCAGTTAATTGAACTACGGCGCACCATACTCTTACAAGCACGGATTAACTCCTAACGACTGTTTACCTTGTTCAGTCGGCAACAGCTGCCTACTGCAACCTTGATGCTGTAATGACTGAACTTAACAGGTAAATGCAGGCGTCTTTTGTCTAAGGGTGTTTGTGTCTTCGCACCTCTTTCTCTTATAGGTACACATCTAGCACCTTTTAACTGTTCTTTAAAGGCACAGATACATACATACATACATACATACATACAAGCGTACATACATTCATACATACACACATACATACATACATACACACATACAAGTGTACATACATTCATACATACAGACATACATACCTACATTCATACATAAATTAATACATGCACACATACATATATTCACATATGCTCATATATTCCTACATACATACATACTTACATACATGCACGCATGCATACATGCATGCATACATACATACATACACACACATACTGCCTTAGTAATAATTAAAATAGTGATATGGAACTGGTGATGAAACCTTTACTCCTGAATTTCTTGGAAAAAGAACCCAGTGATCTCGCGTGAAAAACTCTAATATTTGTATGCATGCTCCTATACAGTAACCCTATCACAGGCGGTTCGAACCGCGTCCCAAGTCGAACGCTCTAACCAGTCGGCTGGCGTGCCCCAGTTCAAACGCAGACATTGAGGCACACAAACAAACCTGCATACCTGTATGCCTGAATACCTGTATGCCTGCATACCTGTATGCCTGCATACCTGTCTGTCCGTTCGTGTTTTTCAGTCTAACGGTCAGACGGACGGAATTACTGACAGGTATTCAGAAGTACACACAGTACAAAGTAGACGCATCCTGCATAAGTAATGGAGGAGTCGACGTGGAAAACGCCTGCAGCATCACCTGCATCCTCATCACCGGCTGCCTCAGCAGCTGAGGCGCAAGTTGCAGCATCAGTTCGAATCAGTTCTGTTAACCGTAGCAATCATAAGTAGTTTACAGACTAAAGCAACCTTAGTCTTAGTACTGGATGGAAAAAACCTCGCTCTCTCATCGACTGCTTAGGTCGTCGGCTGAGCAGGTCACGAGGCGAACAGTCTTAGTGGATTAAGTCAGCCGTTGGTGGATTAGCAAATGTGTGATGCCGGTGATACCGTGTCAGCAGGCCTAGGACTGGGACTAGAGATCAGTAGGACTGTGTTGTTAATGTTAACTTGTTCACATGGAAAGTCAGAAGAAGCCTCGGCACTAAAGAGAGGTGAGTCTATCAGTAAATGAGTGAGAACATACATTAGATTAGATAAGATAAGATAAGATAAGGTTAGATTAGATTTGATTAGACTAGACTAGACTAAATTATACTAGACTAGACGAAATTAGAGATTAGATTAGATTACTTGCTTACTCACCACAGTCTGACATCTGATTTCGCAGTAGGCACGTCGGATTTCGATCATGCATCTCTAGCGGAATAGCATTTTAAACTGTAGTTTCACCTGAAGCAATCATCGATTGATACCTCGTGTATTATAATAACAGCGCTATAGAAGTCGTTAGATTAGATGAAGGAGCAAGCGAGGACACATTTGTACAATTTCATATAGCATATGTTTCATAGCAACATACAAAATCTAACTCAATCAGACGCACATACAGCTAGAAGGTTAATTACAGCCGATGATTCTCTCACTTTGTTCTCAACTTCAAAAATCATTTCTTAATCAATGCTGACCCGGAATTCAGCCTTTCCCTCCCCCTCCTCCATCTCCGCTATCTTTCCACCGGATTGGGTCCACTGACCGTCAAGCTTTCGTGCAAGATATCATAAATTTACAGCCTGTTCTAAACCCTCCCACTTCCCTTGATGATCTCCTATCCAGCTACAATACTAAAGGCGCATTTGCGGTGTATTTGGCTATATTAACTTGCGCTTTATAAATCTTCTTCTTCTTCTTCTTCTTCTTCTTATAATAATAATAATAATATTAATAATAATAATAATAATAATAATAATAATAATAATAATAATAATAATAATAATAATAATAACAACAACAACAACACCAACAACAGCAGCAGGAGCAACAAGAACAAGAACAACAACAATAATAATATTACAATCACCAACCTCTCTGACATGCATGTGCTACTCATTACCAAACACGAGATTACGATGATGATGGTGGTGGCGACGACGAAGATGATGATAGTCATGTGCCTGGAGGTCTGTAAGTCCCGAATCCCTTCTGAACCTTGAAAGTAGCGTTCACTGCGACATTTTTACTTACTGTTTTGCAATGCATTTCGCTATGCATGCGGAATATCACGATCCGGAAAACTCGGTCAGTGAGCAAATTACTTAGTAGTCTATCAGATGATGACGATGTTTACAAGGTGAGCTTACGTCTTATTTTCTACGAAAATTTCATTCACATAATAGTCTAAATTGTATATAAATATTCACACGACTTATAGGCCTAAAGTACTGACAAGTATGTATGTTTGTATGTATGCATGTATGTATGTATGTTTGTACGTACGTACGTACGTACGTATATATGTACGTACATATGTATGTATTTGTGTATGTATGTATGTATTTCTGTATGTATGTATTTGGACACTTTATAGTAGCATCTTTTGAGCATCACCACATATGGTTCCTATGGTGAATGTGATATGATGACAAGGAAATTTTGTCAACCACATGGTCATTAAATCAATCAATTGCTAACTGATTGACTAATTTATTGATTTATTCATCGAGTGAGTGAGTAAGCAAGCGAGACCTCTTGAGTAGGTGCACATATGACACATTTTTAACTGTTTCATAAATCACCACCAAAAAACTTGCACAATCATAGTCATGCGCAATATATCTATGCTAATTATAGCCAATGCGTTTAGCAGAATTAGTAGGTATAACCTACTTGTATTAATAGGTATCAAGCTTTGACTCTTGCTGGGCCTGACACCAGAACATTGTTGGGCTCTAGTGCGTGCTAGGTCGCTGGTTGGAATCTTTAGAGTTAACTGCCCAGTCCTATGCTTTCTGTCGGTTCTCTAATATCATCCAGGTCTAAACAAACGATTCATCTGTTTCAACTTGTTTACCCAGCGTAGCTTGACTTATGTTTTCCGACCCATCGGATTTTGTCGGGGCTTCTCCAGAGGATCGTGATTTTGAGTACAGTTTCGCCTGAAAGGACCATCGATTAATGCATTCAATCAGTTCAATCACCATCGATTAATGCATTCAATCAGTTCAATCATATGCCAGACCTCACTGCTTGCTGCAGCTAACCAATCTCATATGCTTTCCTCATTATAGACACACAGATCGTGGTCGTCATCATCGCCATTGACATCGTACTAGTCGCCATTTGTGCTTACGTCATCGATCCATGTGAACGTGTTCATACGGCGAACGAGTGATGTCAACGTATCTGGTGTCACGTGACGCAGAGATGCGAGCGCTGTTCGCTGCTCTCGACCGCGATAAGAACGGCTACGTTGACAGGAATGAACTCCGAGAGACGATGAAGGAGGTCGGCCTTGAACTCTCCGATGGTGACCTTGACCTTATGATGGGGGCAGGTGTACTTAAAGACCGATTGTTCTACGAAGGTAGGAAATGATTCTCTTCATGCGCGTAGGGTTTTTCAGTCAGAATGGCACTGTTTCATTCAAAGAATACTTTCCTGTAAAGAAAGACATGATTTACGGTTTGTTCAAATTTAAAGTTATTTTCGGATTTATACCACTCGATGTCTTTCTCCTTGTCTTTTTCTCTTATTGCCTCGCTGTCTATCTGTTTGTCTGCTTGTCTGCCTGTCGATGCCAATCTGCAGGTCAATCTTTCTCACTGTCTGCCTGTCTGTCTAGACCTGTGGCATGACCTTGACTCAACCTGTGGCTAATCTTGAGGTCACCGTCGGCATCATCCCCCTAAGCCCTGCATATACTGCGATTAATTCACTGAAAAATGAGCAGGGTCGAGGTAATACGGTCGCTATAGAAAAATGTGTACATTTACATTTACTGAGTGCAATTGTATTTTAAATTCTTTTGTCGGTATCTGTTGGTTTATAGATTTCATCCGAATGATGACTGGTTCTGTTGGGCGACTTCACAGAAAGGTAGGAAATCTAATCTAATATAATCCAATCCAATCTCACGACTTCTGTGGCACCGTTTTCGTAATGTATAAAGCACCAGTCGATAGTAGCTTCAAGTAAAACCGTAGTAAAAAATCATAATCCGAAGTCCGGCGTTGTGTGATGGAAACCGGAAGTCAACAAGTTGAAACAGGTGAGGAAATAATTGCTGACTGTCTGAAAGGTGCGGTATATTCGCTCATTTGATATTAATAATAATTTCATGGATGGTCAAAGGTTCGGTGATAGAAAAAGGCGTAGAAGGGCATAACCAGAGAGAGAGAGAGACAGAGAGAGAGACAGAGAGAGACAGAGACAGACAGAGACAGAGACAGACAGAGACAGAGAGAGACAGAGACAGAGACAAAGACAGAGACAAAGACAAAGACAGAGACAGAGACAGACAGAGACAGACAGAGACAGACAGAGACTCACAGAGACAGACAGACACACAGAGACAGATAAGGGGTTTCCTATCTATGATTATAGTTCGTTCATAGCTTAAGAGTTCGTCAGTGTGATGTTCTTCGGATGCCTCACAGCTGGAGAGGGATCGGACTTTTGGAGATGATAGGCTACCATTGGCTATCTTTGTTCGTTTTGAATTAAGTTCATGCTCCTTTGAATTAAGATCGCAAGGTTGAGGCAGGAAGAGAAGTTAAAACGAAAGACTTCCATAGCCGCCATCAACAACAATGAAGACGAAGACGACAATCCAGATATACAAGGTAAACTACAGATCAAATTGAACATACATACAGGCGTAAACTTATAGACCCACACATCCAGACACAAATACACACACATGCATGCATACATACATATAGACATAGAAACATACATACATAGATACATAGTTACATACATACATACATACATACATACATAGATACACAGAGACATACATACATACATACACACATGATTGCATGCATGCATTCATGCATACATACATACATACATACATACGAGATGAAGACGAGTTTGAAAAGGTATGCATGTGTCTTATTCCCACGGAAATTCTGCCATAAAATAATCCAAATTACATAAATATTTATACGACTTATAACTTATTGGCCGTGTCTTACTTTCGTAGCGAATCTCCCAGAACATGACTTAGATCGTTTTCTTTATAGTAATCGCAATCGCAAATCTACATTGCGCCAGTTCAAGAGAGAGAGAAAGAGAGAGAGAGAGAGTGAGAGAAAGACAGAGAGAGATATAGGGAGAGCGAGATGGAGGGAGATATAGATAGATAGATAGATAGATAGATAGATAGATAGATAGATAGATAGATAGATAGATAGATAGATAGATAGATAGATAGATAGATAGATAGATAGATAGACAGACAGACAGACAGACAGACAGACAGACAGACAGACAGACAGACAGAGACAGACAGACAGACAGACAGAGACAGAGACACAGAAAGACAGAGAGAGAGAGAGAGAGAGCTGTAAAGTACAATAATTTTCGCAAAGAAACTCGGCACCTGGGAGCAACCTATGCATGACTTCACTGATTCTGTCCTTGTTGTTTGACCAGCGATGCGAATGGCCTTTGCACTGATTGACCGAAACGGGGATGGCCTGCTGACAGAGGACGAGATTGAGGACACAATGGGGTCACTCGAGGTCACACTTAGTCCTCAGGACATCAAGACAATCATCGACAAAGTCAACCTGAATGGTAATCGCATCATGATCTCCAAATGTAATCTAGTGTAATGTAAATCGCCGAAATATCTCAGCGCCACACAAAAGCTTCAGAGAAACCAACTTACACCGGTTATATATCAAATCAGGTGAGCAGGTTGTTTAGGTCATTTTCTAGGCCAGGTTAGAACCCGAGGGTCAGACCAGGGAACCGAAAGACAGCCTGGTGCTAAGGTGGAAAGCGATTATGATGGCGGTCGTAGGATGGTGTAGGATTGGATGCAGGTCAGGACAGTTTGTAAAGTTCGGTTCTGCAGTCTGAAGTGAAACCATTCTACACAGTGCGCATGTAAACGTGTACATTGTTTAAAGCTTTGAGCTCAGTCGAGACGACGACGTTCTTAGAAGGCGCTGTATAAATGATCAGTTCTCTTACCTGACACACACCTACACACACACATATATATGTATATTATATATATATATACCATATAAACGCTCATATATATATATATATATATATATATATATATATATATATATATATATATATATATATATATATATATATATATATATATATATATATATATATATATATATATATATATATATATATATATATATATATATATATATGAGCGTTTATATGGCGCTGTTTCGAACCGAAATCTCTGCAGCTGAAATATGGTTGTATAACAGATCTAAAGAAGTGCGACTTCAGTTTCGCTGGTTGTTTAGATTCTGGAAAAGCATAAATTTCGCACTCACAGACACCGCCCCCAGCAGACCGTGTTCTGAGCTCCCGCGGGTATTATGCCCACCTAGAATAAGCGAGTCCAGGTGTTTGGATAACCGTTGCCATTGCTGCTGCTGCTGCTGGTGCTGCTGCTGGAGACCTAATCATACCTCAGACGGATGCTAACAAGACAAGGACGAAGGCTTGGTAACCCCTTCTCATAATTATACCACAGGCAAAACCTAACAAATGATTATTTTCAGAAGAAGAAAGTATTTCACGTGAACGTCTAGCTTTTTTGTTTGAAGCGAAAGCATAGAATCATACACATACAGTGTACATACACACACATACATACATACATACATACATGCATATATACATACATACATACAGGTATATGCATTCTGCACTTGGTATGTTCGTGAAAGTTATATGCTGCGTGGCATTAATCGTTTTAGACTTGTGAGCAGATGTTTATCCAACGGCTTTCTTGTAAAAATGCATTTCCAAGGCCATCTGTGCGATTTCACTTTACTGCCTTTTCTTCCTCGACCTTCCATTTATTCTTCTCTTCTTCAAGCTCCTCCTCCTCCTCTTTCTCGTCCTAGTTTTCATCCTCTCTCTCCCTCCTTTTCTGCCTAATGATGTTCTCTTTTTCATCGTCATCTTCCTCATCTTTTCCCTTCTCTAACTTCTCCTCACTCATATCCTCTTCTTTCTTTCCGTAGTCCTCTTCCTCCTCCACCTCACAATATTTTCCTCAGCTTCATCCTGGTCTTCCTACTTTTTCTCTTTCTTCTACTTCTCCCATTCTCTTCTTCCTCCTCTTTTCTCTCTTCTGTTCTCTCTCTTCCTCCTCTTTTCTCTCTTTCTTCTGTTCTCTCTCTTCCTCCTCTTTTCTCTCTTTCTTCTGTTCTCTCTCTTCCTCCTTTTCTCTTTCTTCTTCCTTTGCTCTCTCTCTCGTCTTCCTTTTCTCTCTCGTCCTCCTCTTCTCTTTCTTCCTCCTCTTTCTCCTCTTCTCTCTATTCCTCATTTTCTCTCTCTTCCCCCTTTTCTCTCTCTTCTTCCTTTTCTCTCTCTCTCGTCTTCCTTTTCTCTCTATTCCTCCTCTTCTCTCTCTTCTTCCTTTTCTCTCTCTCTCGTCTTCCTTTTCTCTCTATTCCTCCTCTTCTCTCTCTTCCCCTTTTCTCTCTCTTCTTCCTTTTTTCTGTCTCTCATCTCTCCTTTTCTCTCTCTTCCTCCTCTTCTATATCTTCCTCCTCTTATATCTCTTTTCCTCCTCCTGCGCCTCCTGATCTTCCTCCTCTTTCTTCTGCTCCCACTTTTTCTTTTTGTTCTTCTTCTTCTCCTCCTCCTCCTCCTCCTCCTTGTCGTCGTAGTCGAAGTTCTCCTTCTCTTCTATTTGTCTATCTGTCTGTCTAACCGTCTGTCCTTCTCTGCTCACCTCACTTCTCCACTTAGACCAATATCCGTTATGCCTGTGCAACAGCCGTTGCCTGATTTACGCGTGTATACGACCTAAATACCAAGCGTTGGCCGAAGTATAGTCACCTGGAGATTTTCCACTGTCTATATCTATGCTCACCTGGATTCTCATACATGTATACATGTATATGTGTGTGTGTAAGTATACTGGAGACGTTCATGTGTGTGTATTGATATATTTATACTCACATGGAGATTGTCGCTTATGTATAAGAATTTTATGGCTACGATATCGCATACGATTCCTGGCTCAGCTGATGGACATATGGCGTGTTAACTAACATATTATTACTTACCCATTTAACACTCACTTGTTTGTAACATATGTGTATGTGTTTATAGTAATGCGGTATGTATATCACTTACGATTCCTCCCTCGCTCATGGCGTGTTAACACATGTCTTACTTACTAATGTTTTATCACTTGCTTTATGTCATTTACGACTTATCTGTGCCGGTCAGTTCGTTGTATATCAGCTTTCTCTGAATGGCTTCCTCTCTTTCTATCTCCCTCTCTTTCTCTCTCTCTCTCTGTCTTCTCTCTCTCTCATTCTCACTCTCTCTCGTTCTCTCTCTGTCTCTCTCTGTCTGTCTCTCTCCCTCGTTCTCTCTCGTTCTCTCTTTCTCTCTCTCTCGTTCTCTGTCACTCTCTCTGGTTCTCTCTCTCGCGTTCTCTCTCTTTCTTTCTCTCTGTCTCTCTCTCGTTCTCTCTCTCTCTGTCTCTCTGTCTCTGCCTCTCTGTCTCTCTCTCTCTTCCTCTCTCTCTCTGTTTTTTGAAACCTATCTATGCAATGTGCACGTATATTTGTCTGTCTGTCTGTCTGTATGTATGTATGATGTACGTGCTTTTTAGTTGCCCGCATACTCTTTCCATCTCCGTCTGGTGTTATCATCATCGTTTCAACGTATTCCTCCACTGCATCCATCTCTCATTTCTGCCACTCCCAACATCTACTGCGCCTGTCCTTCCGCTGTAGCTTTCTTTTCCTTTCTGTGTCTGTCTTCCTGGCCTTCTAGGTATCGTCGATCTATTTTGCCTCTGTGTACGCCTTCAAAGTTTCTGGCTTGTCGCTTCATGGCTGTCTGGGTGCGCGGCTCTGTCTTCCTATGGCTCTGTCTTCCTATGGCTCTGTCTTCCTATGGCTCTGTCTTCCTATGGCTCTGTCTTCCTATGGCTCTGTCTTCCTATGGCTCTGTCTTCCTATGGCTCTGTCTTCCTATGGCTCTGTCTTCCTATGGCTCTGTCTTCCTATGGCTCTGTCTTCCTATGGCTCTGTCTTCCTATGGCTCTGTCTTCCTATGGCTCTGTCTTCCTATGGCTCTGTCTTCCTATGGCTCTGTCTTCCTATGGCTCGGTCTTCCTATGGCTCTGTCTTGCTCTGTCCGTTCCTGGCACTGATTCCTTTGAGTACGGGTTCGAAACTCCCCTGAGACGGTTACTGTGTTAAGACCTTGAGCAAGTCCTTCACTCACAATTGCTCGACGCCATCGATTGATGCTAAGTCATTAGATAGCGGCGCCTAATAAATTCAGAAATAAAATAAATTCCTTTGGATTGCTTGGTCATAGAATTCTCAGACTGCGGTTTGTAGATCGGCCATCCTTAGAAGCAGCGGTCATCGACCAGACCCAAACGGGCATCATTAAACTGGCGCTACATAAGTTGTTCAGATTGATTCATTTATGACTTTTTCTACTGTAAGTACAGTATAGTCGAATTATTATTTGCATTTTTCTTTTCCTATGTCTATGGATGTATTTTAGCTGTGTTGCATCTGTCAGCCGAAGTAATTCTGGAACCGCATCGTATTTCATACTAATTAGTGTAATAAATAATTTTTGTAGCTCCTCATCATGATATCCACTCGAAACTGTTTTATAAGGTTTTAAAATTAGTGGTTGAAGGTTTACAACATCTATTTTTTTAACAAAACGGGAAGGAAATATGGAAACGAAAACCTTTATGTATAAGGGAATCAAGAATTAAGTGAACACATAAAAATGTCACATTACTGGCTTTGTGACATCTCTTCACATAACATAAAATCGCATAGCAGCAGACATTACCACAGAAACGGGGTTATAGCACACTCAGGAAACATCACCACAGAAATGAGGTTAAAGCACACTCAGGAAACATGACCACAGAAACGGGGTTATAGCACACTCAGGAAACATTACCACAGAAATGAGGTTATAGCACACTCAGGAAACATTACCACAGAAACGGGGTTATAGCACACTCAGGAAACATTACCACAGAAATGAGGTTATAGCACACTCAGGAAACATTACCACAGAAACGGGGCTATAGTACACACAGGAAACATCATATATAGTTAGGCTTCCGCATACAGCACGTGTGCGCTATACTATCAGGCCCGTCTGAAATGCTTCACACAACATATTCGTACCGAAACTAAGAATCATCAGTTTGAAACGACTTGTTATGCCATGTATGTTGTGTCTGCATTTTACGTGAGAGTATGTATATCTTGATGTATACAATGGAACAGAATAAACATATGCCAATATAAAATAGCCATATATATATATATATCCTAATACATGTTCAGGCGTCTATCGAGTATTGAGGAATCTAAACCAAGGGTTAAACTCTGTATAGGCAACTTTCCCAATGTTGCTACACGGAGTCTGCTCAGTAGGCGCGAACCCGCAATCGATCACAGATAACCAAATGGTCCACCGTGTTGCACCAACTGGTAAAACCATGCTGCCATAAACCGTCACTGTCACCAGAGATACATAGACCTAATGGTAAACTTTTTCACTGTGAAATTTAAAGAAATGCAGCGAACAAACGTAAACAATGGCTGTAAAACAGTAACAAACAAGAGATATAATCAGTTTACGTAGGCGTGACGTATTATGTCGTAGGCTAAGACTAACTATAATCTCTTCATAAGGGCTGACTACCACATCCGAACTATTTTAGGCTAAATATTAGGCCTATTATTACACCTATTTTATTTGAATTTGCTATACATATATAATCAAAATTTTATGATTTATTATACGTAATTTATGCTCCAAGTGAATTTTAAGTTTAAGGTTACTGCATGTAAGGTAATGGGCTGATTTTTGTTTACCTCTGGCTTCTCTTCCTCTCTAGTAATCGACTGACTGACCGACCGACCGACCGACCGACCGACCGACCGACCGACCGACCGACCGACCGACCGACCGACCGACCGACCGACCGACCGACCGACCGACCGACCGACCGACCGACCGACCGACCGACCGACCGACCGACCGACCGACCGACCGACCGACCGACCGACCGACCGACCGACCGACCGACCGACCGACCGACCGACCGACCGACCGACCGACCGACCGACCGACCGACCGACCGACCGACCGACCGACCGACCGACCGACCGACCGACCGACCGACCGACCCAGTGACCGACCAGCTAACCGACTGACCAAATGACAGATTGACCGATTGATTGATTTTTTGATTTCTCTGATCTTTTGATTGATTGATTTCTTGTTGATTTTTTGATTGATTGGTTAGTTGGTTGTTTGGTTGCTTGATTGAATTGTTGTTTGCTTGTTTCCTTGGTTGGTTGATTGATTGATTGACCGATTGTTGCTTCAGCGAACGGCAAACTGGATTTCGGCGACTTTCGTTCCGTCATGTCTGAATATCACGAGCGACTCTCCTCTTCATCTTCCTACTCTGCAGCATCTGAACTTCCACCTCCTGCTGCTTCGTCATCCGATCCAAAGGCAGACGATTCCAATTCCTGTCGAAACGAAGACTTAGTATCGGCAGCGTTTAAGGTTTTCGACAAAGACAAGGACGGTTACCTGAATGCCATTGATCTCAGGTAGGCCTATATAGGCCTACTCAAAGACAGCAAGTATGCTAGTGTATGTATCTATGCATGTATATATGTGTGTGTATGCCTATATGTATGTATGTATGTGTGCATGTATGTGTGCATGGATGTGTGCATGTATGTGTGCATGTATATGTGCATGCATGTGTGCATGTATATGTGCATGTATGTGTGCATGTATGTGTGCATGTATGTGTGCATGTATGTGTGCATGTATGTGTGCATGTAAGTGTGCATGTATGTATGCATGTATGTATGAGTGTATGTATGTATGAATGTATGCATGTATGTATGTATGTATGAATGTATGTATGTATTCATTTACGTACTATGTTTGCATCTATTCGTATGTGTAGCCTTCGAACGTCCGTGGGTACATTATGTATTAACAGATCATGTAGGTAATGTAATAGAATGGTGTCACTGGGATGATATGAGCGTTTCGTCTTCACGGGTCTTCCAGCCTAGACTCTCATGGGTTCGATGAGGGTAGGATAGTGTGGAGCCGTTACAGTTTGTTGTCCTTTGAAATGCCCGCCGGGCAGTCGAATTGAGAAGAAGCCGGGCTGAGGGGTCGGTAACAAAAGAGGACGCCCCTATAAACCCAACTGTAGGCGCAGGGAAGGCTAATGAAGTCCATTCCAAGGGGGCGTATGTACTGCTTCATGAGCCCCGTTAGGAGTCAAAGAAGTTGAAGATGATCAAAGTAAATACAGTTAAGGGTGGAACAACAATCGGAAGAACGGTAGAATGGGAACAGGGTGGAACAATTGGAGGAATGAATGGGAGCATGCCTATAATAACTATCGTCTAGTTTGGGTCTCTGGAGTCCAGTTCCGGGATTTAAAATAATTACAGATCAAGGCTAATAAAATTAATCTACGCTAGTGTACATTCCTAATGAACTTCGATCAAAGCACAAGTAATTACGACTCCGGGAGTGTGGTATTGTGCATGCAATGTAAAAGCCTGGCATTTCTATGGCGCATTTTGTCTTTGCAAGCAGTGCGTTATTAGGTCTAGTAGACCCAATGGAAGGAATTTCGCGCCATAGGCTACATGTATACATATGTGTATGTCTGCATATGTCTGCATATGTCTGTGTTGTTTGTTTGTTTTTATTAAAACGCCATTCAGTTTAATTTATGAAACTGTTACGGGTCGAATTTCGGTCTGCTTAAGGTTTATATTAAAAAGCTATTCAATTTAATTTACGAATCTTTCATTGGCTGATACTTTATCTGCCCTGACATGCTAATCCGAGCTAGTGAAGTAAAGAGTTTAGCTGATTTTTTGTGGTAGTTTTCTGAAAGCGCCGAGAAATTAGAGGATTTTTTGCGAATTGTGTTGTGCTTCGTTGTATCATATTGCATTTTTAATGATGTATTTAGGTCTACGATGAAACAGTTGGGTCTAGTTCTAACCGAGGAAGACGTCCAAGCGATGATGAGATCAGTTGGTGTCGGTCCCCTAGGGAAAATATCTTACTCAGGTGAGGTTGACGAGGAGGAGGAGGAGGAGGAGGAGGAGGAGGAGGAGGAGGAGTGGGAGAAGACAAAGTTATGTGCTAGTATATATGTTCTGTCACGAAGATCACACAAACTAGTGTTTGCTGTTGCCAGATGTTACTCTCAAAGCTGTGCGATTGTGGTACTAGCAGAATGTTTACAACTCAAATCGATTCTCTGGTAATCACACACACTAAACAAAAGACCGAATCCATAGATATGTCAGATAACCAGGACAACAAGCAACCACATGAATTGTTTAGCCGAAAGAAACAGTCACATTCATCTATTTCCAGACAATATACGTCAACGAATGTCCATATTCTAGTGTCTAATACTAGCAGATACTGCGTAATTTAAGTTTTGCAAATAGTTGTGCATGCGTGCAGAACATTATTACGACGAATCAGTGTTTATTTGACAAGCAGAAAGTAGAGCACATAACTTCTGCGTGCCATTGAATTCGGGCATTGACGATTAAGTTGTACCAATTAATCTGTTGGCCTTGCAAAAGTCCTCCAGCTCTGGACGAATTTACGACTCGATTTAAAAAAACTTTTTTAAAAATCGACCACAGTTGGAAATTATTTGTAGCAGACCGAGCGGAACCTCTCCAAGGAAGAGTTTATGCTATAGGGGATCTATAGGAGTAAATTTACGAGCCCTTCTTGCCTAAGACACAATAGGACACATGAGTGCATGCAGGCGTACATGCACAGTGCAGAAATATAGGCTACGTGTATACATGTGTATGTCTGTATATATCTGTTATTTGTTTGTAGATTTCTGCCGAATTTATAAAAGCAAAACTTCTTTAAATGCCGAGGTATGCAAACATTTTGTTGTTTTGTTGGGGTTACTTAAGCAGGCAGCACATAATATAGTGAATTTTCGTTATTAATCGTAACAAAGTTAATTAACAGGCCTCTTAATTGCGAGGTACCAGTAATGGAAAGAAGAACCGTACACTGTTAAAGTCATAGGTGAACTGTACTAAAAGTAGCCTAATTTGCTCTGCAGTTAAGCGCTAAAAGTTTCCTATTGACGCTAAGAGCCGCCTATTTACGCGAAAAGTGACCGATTGACCGCCACTTATCATCCGTGGCTTTTACAATCTGTGATCATGATAGCATCTCACAGCATACCACATCGGCTAAATTTTATTACGGGGTAAAGTATTCAATGGGTTTCAATTTCTGCACATATGCCCGAATTGTAGAATTTAAATTTCCCACCCTGATCAGCATTCTCCTTTCTCCCTGCTTTAACACAACCCACCCTAACCTCCTTTCCCCTCCTCTCTCTGGTCTTCTGGCAACCGGTCCACCGGATTTGGTTCTTGACATGGCATCTTCGGACAACTCCACGGACTTGACGCAACGCTCGTGAATAAGCTGGTGCCCTGCGCTTAGCTTTTAAGTAGCACTTTAGAAATTTAGATTCTACGATTACGGAATGTAGGCCTATGATTCTCCATTATTATTTTTCTACCTTGGATGTTTTCTTTTGGCAGACAAACAGTCTTAAGCGCGCTAAAACCAAATTACCGAAACGACTGGAAACGGGTAAACATCTTTACAATACAGTTTATATTTCGGGATTATATAGCGCCTGTACTTGACGTAGAATAATTTAAATATACCGAATGTAGGCCTATATTCAATATAATTACTGGCGTATATATAGAGGCATAATTAGAGCAATTAAAAGCCATATATGTGATATACATATACATGACTTGCATGTAATAGGAATATATATATATATATATATATATATATATTACAACAGTTTCCAGTTGCTTTAGGGTGGGGCGCGCGTTGTGTGGTGTATAGTTTTTATACAACGTAAGTCATTTATAGTTCGGACATAATTATTTATCCGTTTCTAGTTTCGTCTTGTCGGAAGATCAAAGACTAATGAGCTTCTACCAACGAATATAGGCTACGTTCCGCGCGAGGCTGCTAACCTCCTCCGCTAGTAGTAGATCCAATTAATCAAATGACTCAGAACAAACCAGAATAAAGTCAGCATCATTATTACCTAGGTTCCGCTTGATCTGAGCTCGTGTGCGTCCTAAAACATTATTACCTAGGTTCCGCTTGATCTGAGCTCGTGTGCGTCCTAAAACATTATTACCTAGGTTCCGCTTGATCTGAGCTCGTGTGCGTCCTAAAACATTATTACCTAGGTTCCGCTTGATCTGAGCTCGTGTGCGTCCTAAAACATTATTACCTAGGTTCCGCTTGATCTGAGCTCGTGTGCGTCCTAAAACATTATTACCTAGGTTCCGCTTGATCTGAGCTCGTGTGCGTCCTAAAACATTATTACCTAGGTTCCGCTTGATCTGAGCTCGTGTGCGTCCTAAAACATTATTACCTAGGTTCCGCTTGATCTGAGCTCGTGTGCGTCCTAAAACATTATTACCTAGGTTCCGCTTGATCTGAGCTCGGGTGCGTCCTAAAACATTATTACCTAGGTTCCGCTTGATCTGAGCTCGTGTGCGTCCTAAAACATTATTACATAGGTTCCGCTTGATCTGAGCTCGTGTGCGTCCTAAAACATTATTACCTAGGTTCCGCTTGATCTGAGCTCGGGTGCGTCCTAAAACATTATTACCTAGGTTCCGCTTGATCTGAGCTCGGGTGCGTCCTAAAACATTATTACCTAGGTTCCGCTTGATCTGAGCTCGTGTGCGTCCTAAAACATTATTACCTAGGTTCCGCTTGATCTGAGCTCGTGTGCGTCCTAAAACATTATTACCTAGGTTCCGCTTGATCTGAGCTCGGGTGCGTCCTAAAACATTATTACCTAGGTTCCGCTTGATCTGAGCTCGTGTGCGTCCTAAAACATTATTACATAGGTTCCGCTTGATCTGAGCTCGTGTGCGTCCTAAAACATTATTACCTAGGTTCCGCTTGATCTGAGCTCGTGTGCGTCCTAAAACAATATGATCTGGGATCGTTAAATGTTGGAATATTATGACCTCGAATCGTTATTTTGTGTCCCTATAGCTCTCGTTCTTAATCGACGCATACCAAGTTTTAAGATAGGCCTTACCTTACCTTAACTTAGCTTACTTTAATTTAACTTAACTTGCTTTGGCTTACATTATCTAACCTCACATCATTTCACTTAGTCTCACCTATCCTGATTCCCCTTCTTCCTCATAGCTCTCTTTCCGCTCCAATCCCAAACATCACCCACCGTAGCTGCCACGCTGCCTCTCTGCCTGACTTTTGGATCTTGACCTGCAACCGAACCCTTTTGCCTACCGATTTTGTTTTGAGTGAGCGCTTGTGAATAAGTTGGTCTCCGTGACGTGGCTTTCGTTGGGCGCTGTATAAATGTCGGAGTTACGATTACCTAGCCTCGCCATCGCGTCTCCTTGCCTTTTCATTGCCTTATCTTACTACGCCTTACCTGATCTCACCTTTCCTTCTCTTTCCTTGGCTTGCTTTACATTTCCAAGCCTTGCGTTGCTTTGCCCAATCCCTCCTGTCTTTGCCCCACCCTAAACCTTTGCCGCGGATACAATTGTAGAGCTTCGTGGGGTGTTTTCGATATTCGATTTGGATGGCGATGGCTTCATAACCATAACGGAAGTGGCCGATGTCTTGCGTTCGATGGGTTTCCATCCTTCCATCGATTCCATCCAAGACGTCTTCCACCAGGTCGATCTCGATGGTCAGATGCTTTCGCACGCTACCATACTATGATGATGACGACGACTACGATGATGATAATGGTGAAGACGACAGAAATGATGATGATTTTGCTTTTGTTGTTATCGATTATGATTATTATGATAGTGATGACTACGATGATGTTGTTGCTGATGATAATAATGGTTATAACTATAACGATGATGAAGATAATAATGATGATGATGATGAGATGATATTAATGATGATGATGGTGGTCATGATAACGACGACAAAGATAATGTTACTACTGACGATGATGATGATGATGACAATGTCATCAACAACAACGACCATTACGACTGATGAGGATGATTACGACCGATGATAATGACGATGGTGGTGGTGATGGTGATGATGATGATGATGACGACTACGATTCTATCAATCACAGGCAATGGCAAGATAGACTTTCGAGAGTTCCTGCTGCTGGCGACCAAGTACGAGCGCCCCCTGTCGAAGGACCGAGAGACTCGCGAGATGTTCAACGCTCTCGATCGAGACAAGAACGGTTTCATCGATCCCTCGGATCTGAAGGCGTCCTTCGCCGGCCTCGGCATTCAGCTGACCAACGCAGATGTCCAGGCAATGATGGACGAAGTCCAGCCAACCGATGCCCACAAGATCTACTTCAGTGGTAGGGACAAACAGGCCTACGAATAGTATCATTACAGGCCGGTAAATCGTCCTACTAGAGGCCAATATGCACGTCTTATACTAGAGGCCTACATAGTTACATACAGTATTACAAACCTACAAGGTTTCTTGTTATATGCCTGCAAATCGTTCTATTATTCCCCATATAAATCGTTCTATTATACACCAACAAATCGGCCTATTTTAGATCTAAAATGGTCCTACAATACGCCGAGATGTCTTTAAATATAATAATTTATATTATAATTGCCTCAGACTCGTGCGTCCGCATACGCTTCAGAAGACGTGTGCTTGAGTGTCCGCTGGCGCTATCTTGCGAAGAATATGAGAAAAATGAGTTTTTGTGATGGCGAACGCCATCTGGCAAAACATTCGAGAAGAAAATAAGTTGTTTAGAAAAGACGTCCTGATGGGATAAAGTTCTCAACATCGGGGGAGGGGATTTGGCAGTTATTTTCATGGCCAGCAGCGAACAGAATGCAGTAATGGATTTTCTCCAGAGGGAACATGATACGAAACAGCATACAGACGCTCCTGTGGAAGATGACAGTTACATATTATAAGCTTACAAGTTTTCCTATTATTATTCTATATGTTTACATTGTATGAGCATTCAATGTTTGGCCATTCTGAACTATATTAGCATATATATGTATCTGTGTATGTATGTATGTACGTATGTATGCATGCATGAGTGTATGTGTGTATGTATTTATGTATGCATGCATGCATGTGTGTATGTATGTATATATGTATATTATGTATATTTGCATGTGTGTATGTATGTGTGTATTTATAGTATGCATGTATGTATGTATGTGTGTATTTATATTATGTATGTATGTATGTATGCATGTATGCATGCATGAGTGTATGTGTGTATGTATTTATGTATGCATGCATGCATGTGTGTATGTATGTATATATGTATATTATGTATATTTGCATGTGTGTATGTATGTGTGTATTTATATTATGCATGTATGTATGTATGTGTGTATTTATATTATGCATGTATGTATGTATGTATGTATGCATGCATGTGTGTAAATGTGTATGTATGTATGTATTTATGTATGTCCGAAGATACTTAATATAGCGCCTTTTATGTACCTCTCAAGAGCGCTTCACGCATGGCCATATAACTGCTAAATGTTGCGTTTTATATTTGCAAAGGGGTTTAACGGTTTAGAGATCTCCTGAAAGGCGCTACATAAACTATACTAGGCCAAAAGTGAGCTATACATCTTGTCGGCCCTGAATGTGCCTAGCCTACACAAACAGACAAACATGGAATAGGGTTTCATTTAACATCTATGCACACTAAGCAGAAAGCAAAAAGTGAAGTGTTTTCACTTTGAGTTTACATTAACCTTTGAAATATGATTTTTCAGATTTTGAGCAAATTCTAAAACGGAATTTCGGTCGCAGATTACATTTAGTAAAGGTAAACTATTGCAAAAATATAAAATTTATAGTAGTAGTAGTAGTGGTAGTAGTGGTAGTAGTAGTAGTAGTAGTAGTAGTAATAATAATAATAATAATAATAATAATAAAAATAATAAAAGAATTATAACAGCAAAATCTAAATAATTCTTATACTCGGCTTCGACCAGAAAATACCAGATAAGGAAACATTTGTAATTCAGGAGGAAGATTCATCCAAAGAGCCAAAAAGAAAACTATGAAAGCCTATTGTAATGTTGGTTCATTCGGTAACGCTCTTGGTCTGTAAGTCAACGATTGCGATTTCCAGCCTGCTTAACGGACGCCATGCCACGACTCTAAACAAATTGTTTGGGCAGTAGAATGTGGTACTGACGTAAGCTGGGAAGCTAATGGTAAGTCCTGCGACGCATTGGCCCAGTGTCCTGAACCTTGGGATTCGTCCACTCCCTGTTCAAGGGTCGGAAAGTAAGAAAATATATGTCACATAGTAAGAAAATATATGTCCCATAGTAAGAAAACACATGTCCCATAGTAAGAAAATATATGTCCCATAGTGGAACGTAGGACACTGCAGTGACAGGTGCTAAATCGTAAACATTTGTATCCGATTCTTGTCGTAATTCTGATGTGGCGAGGGATTTCTGGTGTGTAGCGAGTTTATTATTTAGATCACGTCTTCGTGTTCCTTTGTAGTCGATAAAGGCTTTACAGGCGAAAGACTTTGGTTCCGAGTTGATCGACGAAAAGGAACGACGTCTGACGGAACCGATCTCCGAAAACGGTAGGAGATATGGCCTATGCGTCATTATTCTGTATGAGGAGAGGAAAGGACTTTATGAGGATGGGATAGGACTGTATATATGAGGAGAGGACTGTATGATGATAGAAGAGGACTTTATGAGGAGAGGAGAGGACAGGACAGGACAGGAGAGGACACGATAGGAAAGGAGAGCAGAGTAGAAGAGAGGAGAGGACAGGACAGGACACGATAGGAAAGGAGAGCAGAGTAGAAGAGAGGACAGGACAGGACAGGACACGAGAGGAGGAGAGAGGACAGGAGAGGAGTAAAGATGAGGAGAAAGAGGAAGAGGAGAAAGGAGGAGGACGAGGAAGGAAGAGGAGCAGGACGAGGAGGGAAGAGAAGGATAAGAAGAAGAAATAGGAGGAGGTAAAGAGAAGGAAGATGAGGATGAGAGGAGCAGAGTAAAGAGCAGATCAGAGCAGACGAACTTATACTCTATGTCTTCTTTGTATACGTCTAGTGCCGACAGAGGAGCAAACGAAAAGGCCGGCAAGGGGTTCCGAAACTTCCAGCTCAAACAATCGGCTTCCTTCAACTCCAGTTCCAGTTCCTATTGAGATCAGAGTAACCACGGCAACCGGCGACGTCACACAAGCATCATCTTATGAATCCGGTTACGTCAATCGATTTGCTGCTAATAGGGTCACCAGGATACACAATTTCAGTAAGCAAGTTGCATCTTCGCAGATGTTATTTCAACAGCCCAATCCATTATGTAGGATACCACTAGACGCTAGCAGATTTCTCCCTCCCTACCTGCACTGTTTATCTCAACTCGAAACTTAACCCGACCCAATCTCCGCCCAGATTTTCTCGATCTGATAATCTTGCTTTTCTTGCTCCGGTTTCTATTATAATGAAGGGCTTACTGAATGAATTCAGATTTTGTGTTTACAGTAAAACACAGTTTTCACAGCCAGACTTATACGCTTTGTACTTATGGCCTCACTGAATATTTCGTAGAAAGAAATAAAACATATAAAAAGAAAAAGAAAAAAATATGAAAAACTTTTATAGGTTGTTATGTGGGAATAGTTTTTCGTTTTCTTTAATCTACACTTTTGACAGTAACATTAATTTTACTAAAGGTCAAACTATTAATGTGTACAACTGTATTTATAAACACCTTGCAGGTGTTAGGCTAATGATCATTCGACATCAGGATCATACATTTGAGAAGTGTCTACAGAGGAATGTGTTACCTTTATCTTCAAGCTTGTGATGAGTTTCTATAGAGAGTGTAAACAAGTGCTTTGCCTTTACCTTTATGCTTCTGATGAATTTCTAAGATAAATACATGTAAGTGTCTTACCTTTATGCTTCGGCAGGACTTTCTATAGAAGCGTGTAGACAAATGTGGGTACATTTGACCTTCTTACGGTCATTACAGATCTCTCAGCAAATATGTTTGTGTAATTGAGTAGGCAGAAAGTCACCGGCGGGTGAATGGGGCGATGCATTCACCAACAACAGAAGCAGAAGAGGTAGTCACTGGGAAGCCATCTTCACTCCATCATCTGTGGCTGCTTTCTGTAAAACTCAGGATTCCTACAGCACGACACCCAATACGTGGATTGCTTTCAAGGTCATTTTCCAGTGTTATTATTTAATCTAAACAATTATTTAAGTATTTAATCTAAACAATTTATTCGACTGGCAAAATCAGTCAATTGAATTGAATTGGTTGTTCGTAATCGTAGGCCTAATCGCAAACTCGAAATTTCGAAAGCGCTACTTAAAAGCTAAGCGCATGGCACCAGCTTATTCACGAGCGCTGCGTCAAGTCCGTGGGGTTGTCCAGTGATGACATGTCAAGAACAAAGTCCGGTTGCCAGGAGAACAGAGAGAGAGGAGGGGAGAAACAAGAGAAAGGAGGGGAGAAAAAAGAGAGAGGAGGGGAGAAACAAGAGTGAGGAGGGGAGATTTCAATTGCTGCTGGTTGTTGCTAAATAATAAAATTGCTGTTGATTAGTGATCACTAACTACTACTGATTCTAAGCAGTTTTGATTGATTGATTGGCTGATCGATCCGTTGATTTGTGGCTTAAATGAATCGGTTGCTGAATAAAACAGGTCTTCGATCGTAATGCTGACGGGTACATTTCGAGGATTGAACTTGAACAGACGCTGTCTGACCTTGGGGTGAGGTTATCGAGCGAGGAGTTGGACGGAATGATGAAGGAAGCCGACACTAACAAAGACGGAAAGATAGACTACATCGGTTAGACTGCCATTATATGATGATGATGTTGTTGTTGTTGATGATGATGTTGTTGAAGATGATGATGATGTTGTTGTTGATGATGATGACGATGATGATGATGATGATGACGATCGTTATTCGCACACTTATATAGCTCCTTTTGAACGGAAACTCCTTGAAGGCCCTCGCCTTCAGACAACCCAAAATCGCAATCGAAAGGATTGGAACAGAAACAAGGCGATGATAAATTATCAGTGTCTTCATCATGCTGCTGATGATGAACGATGTCATTGTCACTAATATAAATAATAAATTAACTTCTAATCAAGCTTCTCAGCCTTCAGTACAGTTAGTTGCTATCATAGCCATCTCCCCAAGCATAACAAGCCTCTAAGCCCATAGGCCTTTAAATATCCAGTTGGTCCATCATTCAAATGAATTAGGGGCCCGGGCTACTGAAATGCGCAGGCCTAAGCAGACTGCGTATTCGTCGATTGATTCAGAATATTTCAGTTTCATCGAAAACTCCGATCACCCTTCGGTTCAATTTATAATCGCCAAGGGTCACCATTCACTTGCTGTTGGCAGTGACTGCTTCGCCGGCATAGGTCACCAGCGGTCCAGCGCACGGGTCTCCCATGAGGGAACAATCCTACCGCGTTCGGTGCTTTGATCATTTTACGGCCCCGTAAAACCGATCGACCAGCATATCCGTTCAAGCCGTTCGATCGCGATCGAGTAGTCGAAACACGTGGCGCCACCTACACGCGTAGCCAGGAAGGGTGCGTCGGCAACATCTCAGCATCTTTGGCGAACGCAGTTGTCAGCGCGCGGCGTTAGTTTATATGCGTTAGGAAGACATACACAGGTGCTCATGTCCTTCGTATTAAAAGTACTGGCCTGTTGCCAACTGGGCATAAAATCACAGTTCCAAGAATTCCCATAAACTGCAGGTAATTCTGTCATTTCCAGGTTTCCTTAGCCTATCCAGAACTGCTTCCGGTAATAATTTTGCAATAAGTTGGGTAAGGTGATAACGATCAAATCCGCCATTCGATAATGATGTGCTTGACACGTGCGTGGTCGACCTAATCTTTCTCGGTCTCTGCATATACTGGCATACAATACAGTATAGACTGCTTCTTCATCGCTCCCTTTATTGTCATAATCGTTTTGTTGTTGTTGTTGCATTTATTGTTGTTGATTTCGGTGTTGCTTTCATTGTCGTTGCTAAAGAAATTATGAATGACTTAACATTTGAAGACGATAATGCTCCTCGTGGGAATTGCGCTAACGACGAAAAGGGTAACGAAGGCGGTAACGACGGTAATTCTAGTGAAGGCGGAAATGGTGATGATTGCTGATGATGAGGGCAACGACGATTAAATAGCTATTAGTACTAATATGTTATTAAATGCTATTGTTTTTCAGAATTCTCTAAACTGATGAAGGGATCGTTCGAAAAATACGCCCAACAGGCAGGCCTCTTTAAGACACATTCATACATACACAGATAAATACATACATGCATACAAACATAGGTACATACATAGATACATATATACATACATTTATACACACATACATACATAGTACACATACAAACTTACATACAAACATAGATACATGTATACATACATGCATAAATACATACATACACACATACAAACACATGCAAGCATACATACATATTTGCTTATATTCATGTCAACTGTTAACTCTGGATGGACTCCGTTGGTTCGGCTCTACATTTGTGCAACTGTATGCCACCTAGTGGCGACGTCTGCAGGAAATCTGCTTATTATTTGCTCACGGATAAACTTGCTTGTTAAAGAACCCGAACAGCGTCTAAACTGTCAAGGAGTCCCTCCAAGAAATACTTAGAATAAGTTATACAAATGTTCAGTCTCATATAAACAAATGTCAAATACACAGGCATACATATATATACAATACATAATATTTACATACATACATGCATGCATACATTCATGTAAATATACAAACATACATGTCTTACATACATGCATACATATAGGCCTAACATATTCCAGGCCTGTTTTCACGACCTGATGACAGAGGCACAGAAACTTTGATAATGATAATAATGTTGGGTAAATACCTTGACAGTAATCTTGAATGAACGATTGTTATCAGGTGACTCACCTGCACGAAATGCATTTGGCGAAAACATCAAACCGACCGACAGGTAGGTCTATGCGCTCTGACTGAATGGTCCTTTCGTATCTACAATTAGACTAATTGGACTTAGGTCAAATAGGTCAAAAAATATGCGGGTCACAGATCAAATGGGGCATGGTCGACGGATTTCCTATGTACCTAGGCGTGTTATTATAAGCTAATTGTAATTGTAATAAGATTTATACAGCGCATTTTCAAGAGTAAAACTCATCGGATGCGCACCCGAACTGACAATACAAAACCACAATTTGTGGCGGATAACCTACTCTAGGCTAATTTGTACAGGACGAACGTTGTGGCAGAAAATCTTATCAGAGAGAGAGTAGTTGGTACAGAACAGGCGTTGAGCGATAGAACAGAAATTCCCGTCTCGCTACTTCAAAGACTTTTATCTAAATAGAAGAGGAAGAGGAGGAGGACAAGGAAGGATGGGAGGAAGAAGAAGAGCTATAGCTTACTCTCCGAGATCCGAGATGCAGCCATGGCTACGAAGTGTCAACGACTTCATTTTCTTTGCCTCGGCTTACAAGTCTACTGGGGTCGTGTGTAAAGGACGTTTGCAAAAAATGACCTACTTTGGACCATTGCCTCCCCGTTGTCCGCATTTGGCATAGCTCTGTCCACACCCCTTTGAGGCGTCCGCACTGCAGTGCGAAGTAATAAGGTTCAGATTAGGCTACCCTGTTGGCCTTGCGGGGCTAACTGTGCAACAGGGTAGGGTACTTTAATGCTGTCGTTTCCAGCAAAGGGGCTCTAGAAGTTAAATCCAAAACAGTAAACACCATCTGCGCGCTGACTAAAGTTGCCGTTAAATGAAGTAACTGTATGTGCCAAATTTAGATGCGGACGTCCGCATTGGTATTACCCTGGCTCTTTCTCCGCATTTGTCCGACCCTTTCCGCCTCCACACTTTGAGGACGTCCTTGACTCCTTATAATGGACGATCCCACTATAAATTCGACCGAAGGTGTGTGCATAAACTTCGCATTTCTGTTTGAAGGCAGCGGAAACCCGTCTGCGCATGCGTCGTCGCCTCGCCATGGCGCGACTTCGAAGAGACGGGTCAAGTTTCCGGAGGAGGAGGAGATCAGAGCGGCGTTCAAAGTCTTCGACATCGACTGCAATGGACTGATCGACGCCACTGAGCTTCGAATGACGATGCTTCACCTGGGACAGACCTTCAGCGAGCCACAGGTAGAGGCCATGATCAAAGCCGTCGACCGCAACAAAGATGGCAAGATCGACTACGAAGGTATTTATATCAATCTTTCATTTCACCAAACAATGGTAGGATAAACACAAAAACAAAGAGAAAAAACAAAAAGATCTTTTTTATTCTGTTTTATCGCATTTCTTACGTATGCAACGTCGGTAAACATGAATCTGAAATTCTAGACAAATATGCGCAAACAACTTGGCCATGATAATTACATAAAGTCCGCTCAGCAAGCTCGAATCCGCAATTGTTGGAGACTGCCCTGCTCTGCGCTACCGAATAGACAATCTTGCCGCACAGTGTAGGCTGATATATCGTCTCATCATAATATACCGGTTTAATATTCATTCATTATATTCACTAATAACCTATAGGTCTATGTAGCTGCTCGTCTAGTAGATAGCATGCTGGACTGTAACCCAGGGGTCGCGGGTTCAAATTCGGCCAGGACAGAAAGATACTTAACGATTTCTGTTCCACTAGCGATCTCTAGCGAACTCAGCTGTAACACGGGTACACTGATCGTTTACATTTCGATGGGAATATCAGATAGCGAAGGACAGGACTGCCCTCATATGCCGAGGCTAAGATGATGAAGTCGCTTACACCTCATACCCAGGGATGCCTCTTGTGATTAGCTTAAGGGACTGCTAAAAGCACATAGGTTTATAATTATATAGGCAGGTATGTTATGTAACTGTAACTGCATTAAAACGGAGCAGATAGACTTGGGCTGCATAAAAATTGATGCTTGAATTTATTTCAGAGTTTCTAGCCATGATGCGATCCGTCTGAGCTGGAGAGAAGGTCAGACAGACGAGGCTGCCAGTGTCTTTGTATCTCTCAGTGTCTCTCTGCGTCTTTGTCTTCGTCTGCCGCATCGAACTTTTTCAGTAATAGGAAATGTTTGGCATTGCAGAAGCACACATCACTCGGACGAAATAGGACGGTTGTTGAACGACCCCTTGTTATACATAGTCTTGTCGTACATAGTCTTTCTTAATAAATCCCTTTCAAAGATTTCTACTTTATTATTTGTACTTCAATAATTTTATTTATTTATTTATTTACTTATTTATTTATTTATTTATTGCACTATTACGTGCACAAAGTCGGTAATTTTGAAACCAAGGTGCAGGACACGGAAGCATGAACATCATGTTTAAGGTTGTCACACGAAATCTGCTCAGCAGAATCGAACCCGCAGTCGTTGGATTACAGATCAACCTCGCAACCAAATAGTCCAACGTGCCAAATATAAATGAAAATCTATCGACTTGAAATCTTAAAATAATTACAGGTCTACAAAAACAGCTAAAGAGAAGGAGCTGATGAAGAACACATTTGAGATTAATCTGTCTCAGCAGCAATTTTCTGGCCATCTTGTCCGCAACAGGCAATTAACCATGTACTTCAAGAGCTGTTGAGCCAATGAGATACAGAGAAACAGCCAGCCAAGACAGACAGACAGACAGACAGAAAGACAGACAGACAGAAAGACAGACAGACAGAAATCCTTCTGAAATATTAATAGCAGATGCTTTATATATATACACTTTATTCTAGTAAACAAAAAAGATAAAGGTAACCCACTTGTTTACAAGCCTCTAAAGAAACAGAGGTCTCAGAAGCAACAGATCCAAGATTGAAGAAGTTTTGGATGAGGTGCAAATAGGATCACTGCCATCTAACAACAGGTCACGTTTTGTTAAGTATTGCCCACAGTGTTTTCACAATTCACTGTCTCACTAATTCACTTGGCAATTATTCAGTCACCAGTTCATTAACTCAGTGCCTACAGTGTGTTTACTTACAACCTATTCACTCCTAAATCCCTGGAGAACAGTCGATTATATTCTTAGCTACCTTTCTGCATGACATCATAGGACTAGACTGTTTTCTATTTTGGACAATTATTCACCAATTAACCAGTGAGCAGTGACTCATCAACTTACTTATTTACCAAACACTTCCTCGTTCACCCGAATCCAAAAAATCAAGAGATAAATCAGAGTTTCAGACAGCATCAGACAGAAAGCCCATGGCAAAGCTAACACGTCCTAATCCTGTGGCAGATACATCTAGCCAAGACGTAACTGGGCAAAACACGTACTGGATGCACAACGTACCTGGGCATACACAACTCCTCGATGACTGATCTGATTTTTTAGAACCTGGCTTCTTACTGCTGTTCAGTGAGGTAGAGGGAGGGTTGGATGCACGCCGTAATTGTATCTGCACAGGATTCTAGTGCCTCTTAACAGAAACTCTGCACAGGAACATTCTCCAGATCTGACGGATCAAAACCACGATCAAACAGAATGGCTTTCAACCGCCTACGATCTAGAGGCAAAGAAAGGTCCAGGTGCTCATGTTGGCAACCTATTCCAGAATGACAGACCAATCACAACAAAACTTCTACTCCACATTATGGAAATATAAAACTGGAAATACCTGCTGTTTCTGGTATGGATCTGTGCTTCTGATTATAATGTACTCAAGAGTAAAGTTATGTAGCACCTGATAGAGATATACCTCAACAGGGTTCCACATAACTCTTACATTGCATTACATGCCATTGTCAGCTATTAAAAGTATTCAGCTGTGATATGGTTGGCAATGAGTAAGAACCATGTATTACCAAGAGTCAAACATTTTCTATCAAATTCTTCTCTTATTTGCTTCAAATATAATAAGTAAATGACAAGCACAATAAAAGTCAAAAGAACTCTGAACACTGATGACAGTCTACCGTTAGAAAATTAAGATGTACCTATGTTATGGCTAAAACTAAAACTAAAGTAATAGACAGCAATAATATAATTAAAACATTGTATGCAGCATATTAGCCAAGAGCATAAACATTTTCATGACGACAGAACATCAAAGATCATCTACGTGAAAGCTTGAGAGCCAGTGGCTCAGTGAGGGTCTCTGGAGACTACATTCATAGTAAATATCGACCCCATCTCCTCTGCCATAACAGCACAACTATTCTAAAAACCTCATTTTGTGCCCACCCTTTGGTCAGCACCCTGGGGCACTTGTACCTATGCCCCCCATTTGCTACACCACTGGTGAAGATTTAAGGCAACTCAAACTGCATTAAGGAACCCTGGGGCACTTGTTCCTATGCCCCCCATTTGCTACACCACTGGTGAAGATTTAAGGCAACTCAAACTGCATTAAGGAACCCTGGGGCACTTGTTCCTATGCCCCCCATTTGCTACACCACTGGTGAAGATTTAAGTCAACTCAAACTGCATTAAGGAACCCTGGGGCATTTGTCCCTATACCCCCCGTATATGCTACACCACTGGTAAAGACTTAAGGTAACTTGAACTGCCTAAAAAACAAGTCCATCAGAAGCTGTTAGTACTCAGCAGATTCATCAAACACGACCTGAAGTATCAGTCAGGGCACGACTTATAAACCAGAGAAAAGAGAAAGCAATATCAATCCAGAAAACAAGGCCACATAATGAATAATCACTTTGAATAATATCTACTTCTCAAGAATCTATTTATTCAGTTTTTAACTACTACTAATTACATTTCAACTTCTCAGTATTCTATTACGACAGATAAAGTCTTAAGAAAACACTCAATACACTTCAACAAGACCACATTTTCAGTGCATGTGCTTCACTTGATTTCAAACGTTCAAAGGCATTTGACAGACTAAGAATGACCATATATTTGAAATTGACAGTAGCACTAATAATTTGAATGAAACAAAATTGTTGCTGTTGCTATTACTACTGTTATACTTGAAAATCAACATCCCAAATGTATGAGGAAATCTTTTCCCTTCTATTAATATTACTGTTTCCATAGAAAAGATACCATAGGTACAGCACCTTAAAGCAATTCTTCAAGTGATATTGTCAGGATAAAGTTTAAAATATAAATCTGAACCATGTTTTAATCTTTTGCGAAACTATAAAGACATAAAAGATTTGCATCAGCAAATCATGTCTCCAGGTAAAGAATTCTTGCAACCAAATTTCTGATGTTAGGTGTTCACGTTGAACACCCAACACCAGATGTTACCCAAACAGAAAACACAAGAGGTGTTACCTACAGTAATGAATAATGAATAACGTGGAGGTGAATAAGCTGGTGCCCATGCTTTAGCTTGTGAGCAGCGTTTCTGAAATTTGGAGTTTACAATTACAATTACACTAACTGGTCTACAGAAACCAGTAAGCAATGACCTGAGGCACTTCAATGTTATGGAGCACATGAACCCTGGTTATACTGAAATTTGAAAATAAAATGAATGCCAAAAGCCAGTACATAGATTCATGCTTGCCAGTCAGTACATAGATTCATGCTTGCTTCATATGGCCACTCTGGCCCTCCTCTCATTGGGCCCGATTCCAAACAAGAAGTCTCCAACAGGAGTACCTTTGTTCTTATGTTCTTGATTTTTACTGGGAAGGTAAAATCCTGCAGACATTTCACATCTTGTAAAAGATGTTGCAAACCCAGTTTTTAAAACCGAGGGCCTCCACAGAAGTTGATTCCACAGAAGTCCCGGATTAGACAAATCACCCAGAGTTGCAGCAAAAGCCAGCTGACAGAGTTTGATGCCAGGCATCTTTTAGTCCCCAAAACCATGAATGATCCTCTGGGCACAAATGATCTAGCTGGGTGAATCCCAAAGAAGACTCTCTGATCAACTCTGTGCAACAAATCTTTGTCTGTTATGGCTCCTATCTGTGTCGTAGCAGCTATGAGTATTTCCTTGCCATTCTGAGACTGCATGGTATAAAAAATTACATTAAAATTCCATTCTAATTGTACATTGTATAGTTTAATTCTTAACTCTGGACAAATTGGCTTCTTACTATCAGGTTTACAGTAAAACAGAAAATTCTCTGGATAACACTTTAACACACTGAAAAACCTTAAGGAGTTCAGCAATGGCATCAGCCAGTAACTTGCAAAAAACCCTCAGGTTCAGGAAAGGTTCATCACTTGACTTCTTGACGAAGGATGGTGAACCTCTTGTCCATATCGGCCGTCCTTTCAAAAAATGCGGCTTGTCATCCGGACACGAGTGTTGTTGGAGCAAGGAAGCATTATTACTATTATTGTTACAAGCAGAAAGCAAATAGATTGTTCACATGGTTGAACCATCGTCCATTTCCACATCTTCAACTCATCTCTGTTGGCGAGCTAAACCACGAAAAACAGTACACCCACCACATTTTGCAAATCACAAGTTGTAGACTTCTAATGTGCAATGTAACTGGAAATTTATATACCGGCAGTGCAATATAAAATCTTTAAAATTACTGTACACATAGTTGTCAGAGAGGTGCAACGAATGTGGGTCACTGTTACATCGGAACTGGTTAGCTATAAAAAAACAATAAAACACGTACCTACAAATAATTATATAAAACCAAAACCATACAAGTTCAGTAAACCTAAATACGATACATACAACACACAGATACATCTACAAACTATACAAGTTAAATAATCATAATATCGAGAGTGCCCAACAAAAGCTAAGTCGCGGAAACAGTTTATTTACAGGCATTCAGTCAAAACAAAACTGATAGGCAGGAAAGGTTTGGGTCCAGGTCAGGATCCAAGAGTCGGGCAGGAAGACAGTCAGATGGCTATGGTGGATGGTGTCTGAAATTGAACCGGAAAGTGAGATAATGGGAAGGGGAAGAATCAGGATAGGATTGCAGAAGAGAAGTGTTTTCAGTTTTGATTGAAAGACCTGCACAGAAGTCGCAAGAGATGAAGTGTTGGTGATTTCGTATGATGGTCAGATAACTGTCGTAATTCTGGTGGGAGTTTATTCCAGAGGGGTGGGACAGCTATGGCTATGCAGTGATTTCCAAATTTCAAGGATGAGGTGACTGGAGGGCAGAGAAGCGTTAGGGCGGAAGAGGAGCCGGTTGAACGGAGAGGTTGGACTGTAACTAGCTGGCGAAGATAGGAGGGTTGGAAGCATTGAAGTGTGTTGTAGGTAAGTGATAGGACTTTGTACTCTATTCATTCAGGTATTTGCGGCCACTGAAGTGATTTGAGAACAGGATTGATGCGATGGTGTTTGGGGGTTTTGGTGACAGCACGAGCAAATACTAACAAAAGAAAACTTCAGCTAAACCTTGCATAGATCTGGAAAATTTCTATATTGTTAGGTACAGTTAAATATTACACAACTTACCTCAAAGTGATGCGTGTTACCGTCTTGCGTGCTTTATGCTGGGAAGATGTCTGTTTAAGAAAATTTACACTTTGAGTCAGTAACTCTGCAAATCTCATTTAGTATGTATACAGCTGGACATTTTGAATGTTCTCCTTGCTAGTCTAACTTCAGTTAGGAGTATAAAAAGACTGAATGTTGAATACTATAATTATAATTATTTTTATAATCCTAATTATTTTATGACCCTACTATTTAGGATCATATGATGGGTTTAAGAGCAGTGCTTCAGCTCATAATAAACATATTGGAAGGCCATCTCAACACAACTTAAGGAAAAAGCTAAGGTACCCGAAAATCAGATGAGTTTCCTTGTTGGACAGCCACATAAATTAATTATTATTATTATTATTATTACTATTGTTATTATTATTAAAACAGTTCATTACAGAGAAGACTGTCCTCAGGTGAATGAAGCTTGAATATCAGGAAACCAGATCAAGCAGTAGTACAGCACTTTTAAGAAAACTCAACAATTTATAGGGATGTCACAAATTCTGGACATATTATTAGAGGAAAACAGTAAAGCTCCCATGTCCCACGGTGGAACATAGGCAAGGTATTCAGTTCCAGTTCTTAGGTCCTTGAGCTGGCAACAGATAACTCCCAAGGTCTTGGACATGGAACCAGACTTGCCACTTACTTTCCAGCTTACATCTGAACTAAACTTTGCTTATTGTCATTTGGACCAGTGTGTACGAAGAACTTGTCCAGGGTCATACACAGTCTGCACAGCATGCTCAAACCCACAGCTGTCAGATTACAGGTCGAGTGCTATAGATACATTACCGTGTACACAGGTTCAATCTCAGGTCAGAGTTAACACATTATTACACTGCCACAAAACATGGGTACATTTCTCACAATAACTGGTAAATCATTCCATGCAATACATTACTTGTATACTGTACCTGAGTTGCAGTCTTAGACTTGAGGTGAGCATTTAGAAGTGAAACTATACTGTGACGTCCTTCTTCCTGTGCTATGGACATTGCTGTGCTACCATCCTGCAAAAGACAACAAATAACGCAATCATTAAGGTAACTTAAGGTAAGATAATGTAATGTAATGTACCAAACACTTAAATAGCGCTCTTCAAGTACCTCTCAAAAGTGCTGATGACACGGCTATCCTACTGATCTAAACAAGTGCGTTTTCAAGTTAACAGAGAATAAACATTGAGTTAAACTAAGTGGAAAAGTATGAATGTCTAAAGGGAGACTGTTCCAGAACGAGGGACCAAAGCAGGAGAAGGCACGATGAGCACGCAACGACATGCAGTAACGTGGAATCAGCATATCTCCATGAGTAGCAGAATGCAGCAACCGGCCACCAGGTCGACTGGAAACAGGAACACACAGCTCCTGAAATGTAAGCCGGCGCAGTGCCAACCGTAGCAGAACGGACAAGTAGAAGAACCTTGAACCGAATCCGTTCCGAAATAGGAAGCCAGTGTAGCGTCTCCCTGATGTAGTCCAAAATGTGAGAACACTTTGGAAGATTTGCAACCACCCGAGCAGCACAGTTCAAGACAGGCTGGAGCTGGCTAAGTCTAGGTAGGGAAAGGTGGGTTAAGGTAAGGTAAGGCAAAGCACGGTAAGGTTAGGAGAGGTAAGACAAGGTAATGTTAGGTGAGGTAACATATTACACACCTCTTTCACCACTGGCATTTCACCAAAGGCATGGTTTATGAAAGTAGGTACCAAGTAGGAACTAAGAAGCATTTTGTTCAACTCTAAGTAAGAACAGTTTTCATTAGTAGAAACTAGTCCTCACATTATTACTATTATTTTTATTATTATTATTATTATTATTTAACCAAGATAGAATAGATCCTTCAAGAATGATAAATTAAGGTAGTAGAAAATTATTATTATTGTTGTTCTCATTATTATTGTTATTATTATTATTATTATTATTGTGATCATCATCATCATCATTATTATAATTGTATTACTATTTAAGATCATAAGGCTGGCTTAAATCATTGCCTGACAACTTACACGGTATAGTTATTCATCTAGCTCTGTCACACAGCCTCACCTTGTCCGCAAGGAGAGCATCACAGTTTGCCTGTGACAGTAGGAGTCTGGCAATGTCGACATGTCCATGCTCTGCGGCCACCATCAGCGCCGTTGAGCCATCCTCATCCTGCAGGTTTACATTGGCACCACAGTCCAGCAACAGCTTGACCATGTCCAGCCGACCATGACTGACCGCCAGCATCAGAGCCGTCTGACCAGCCTAAAAGGAAATTGAGATGCAACATCTATCAGATGACCATACATACACTCAGAATATAAGAAAAGCCAAACTGAAGAACTGCTTCACAATATTTTGCATATTATGATGTAGTAGTAGTTCCAATGTTTAACGACATTTTATGACAACAAAGGCTGTTGACGTCGCCCTCCTCCTTTACCTAGGCTTGGGACTGGCACTACCTCAAACAAGGCAATGGCGGAGTTATATTATGATGTACATATACATACATATATAATATATATATATCTCTGATCTTTGAGTTATTAATGAACAAATGGAAAAAATATAGCAGTCTGGTGTTTTAAATTGTATTTGATTACACGTGAGGCAGTTGCAGAAAAGAGAAATGCAAAGAATTGTGTGATAGTACATCCTCTGCTGGGCCATTAAACCTGACCTTGCACACTAAGCAGCCTTCATTCTTCTCCGCAGCAGAGCATTCCACAGCTGAGAAAATCCATGCCTTAAGACAGCCTAACTCCTCCTACTGCTTGGAACAGACAATTTCTCCTCTCTAGGCTACGGCTGGCCCGAATGTTAGCAACAGCTATATGCCGATTAGATGCATTCACCAACAGCCCCCTCCCCAGTGAACCAACATCCTTGGCCAACCCTTTACCCAAGAACTGCACAAAATTTTTGACTTAGTTTATTTATTTGCTGCACTGAATAAGGTAAGTAAATCTGAAGTGTGGGACGCAAACAACTTGTTTAGGGTCATCACATGGAATGCGCTCATGAGGCTCAAACCTGCAATCATTTGCTTGCAGACCCAGCATGATTTCTGAATAGACTACTATGCTGCAAAATGAACCACTGTTACCAAAAATGACCTCTGACAACTGAAGTCATTAGCTAAACACCTGAAGGAATCAAGTGATCATAATTTGGCCCAAAATCAGTTCTGAAACCCAGCCTTCGTGGTACTACGCCATATATCAGCTTGTTAAATAACAGCTTTCAACCACATAGCAGCACGTTAAATTGTAGTTTGCAAAATGGCCTGTGGCCATTTCACAAAGGGCAAGCATGCAAAGAATGGCACGACTTTGGGGCATTGGTTACTGGTCACAGATAGCATTCAGAAGCCCAGCATGCAAGCAAGCACACATGCCTGCACACATTTATGACAGAACGCTTCAAACCAACAAAGAGAAAATTTAAACAACTGAACCTGAAGCTGGCAATCTGACACCTGAAACCAAATTTGTGGACGATGCATGAACTGGAATTTGCATCAGCATTGTGTATGTGTCTATGACATTCAGATGACTTCAACTCCAAAGAGGAAAGCACAAAATACAGCCTCAACGGTCATTAGCTAACTTCTAAAAGTGTTGCAAAGTTGTCTTGCGACTGATTTCCTATTTGCTCGCCAGGTGGCTGGCATGACCTAGTTAAGCAATCATGTCACAGGCAGAGTGTGTGAAATATGACTCGAGTTGATTCAGGAGGCATAGCAATATTCATCAGATATGGCAGAACAACAATTAATCAACACTGCGAAGCAAAAAAGAACAGGACGCGATAAAAATTTATACAATACTTCCTCGTAAATAATCATTGGATCTTCTTCGTCCGCAGACCAAACAACATAATACATAAATCACAACAGTGGGACTTGAAAAGCGCAAGGCAGAATGCGCTATATTGCTACGAACAGAGCTATATTGCTATGAACAGTGCTATATTGCTCTGAACAGTGCTAAATTGCTATGAACAGTGCTATATTGCTATGAACAGTGCTATATTGCTCTGAACAGTGCTAAATTGCTATGAACAGTGCTATATTGCTATGAACAGTGCTATATTGCCATGAACAGTGCTATATTGCCATGAACAGATTGCCACATCACAAGTCACACCTGAGTAACACTTTCATATCTTATGAACGACCAAAGCATACAAACTCCTTTGCCAGGTTCAAATCAGATGCATCACATTCCTCGTCAGATCATTCAACTCAAACAGAAAGGTAGTCCAACTGCCAAATGAACCTTGTTTCCTGACTACCTGGAACTTACCAAGTAGCAGTGATTACAAAGAGATGATAACCAAACTAGACGTTATATCAACATTTAGGCAAGCGACAACGCTGCCCATACTTAATGCAGAAACCTCTGGTTAGTTTACAACTGTTCAGACTCTCAACAGAAACACATTGCATCCTAAACAGACATTTATATAGAGCCAGTATTGTTCATGAAACTTCTTATTACGCTCCTCTGGTCTAAAGCACAGATGTTTCTGACCAAGATCCACAGTACAATTGTTCAGAGCACTCAACGCACTGAATTCAACATTTTGCAGATATGCTTCAAAGGTAAACTGTGCCTCATGCTTGGTGCATAGGCAGGGCACATAATTCTGGAAACAGGATAGTTTAAACTCCCCCCAATGGTTAAGACCAAGCCCACACTGGGATGCATTTCCTCAGTCACTCCACTCCTGCCCAGCAGTCCCACCCCACCGATTTCAATATTCTTTAGCAGATCCGTCTAGAACCCACCATCAACTGAAGATGCATTGCAAATTACATCGACTGTGCTACACAAGTTTCCAGATTAGATAATATTAAAAATCTCGCCATGTACATAGCATCAAACAGTCCTACCAGCTCAACATTCTCGCCATTTGGAGCTTGGATGTTGACATCTCCAGTTTGGAAAAGCTGTCGAATAACTTCTCGATGTCGCTCCGTCTTGATGTTTGTCAAAGCAGCCATCATGATTGCTGTGCAGCCAGTCTTATTCTGATGATTGACATCACACTCACCCGCTTCCAGAAGGAGGCTAACGACATCAAGGTTGCCGTTGGAGACAGCGTAATGCAAGGCAGTATTACCCTAGATTAAACAAATGTCAAAAAACAATAAGAATTTTCTTCACTTATCGATTTATTGCACTTAATATGTGCTAAAGGTCACTAAATCTGAGACTGAGGAGCAAGACAAGTGTGTACGAACAACTTGTACAGGGTCGTTACACAAAGTCTGCTCAGCAGACTCAAGGCCGCTGTCGTTGGATTACAGACCCAGCAGCATGCTGCTGAACAGACCTCCAAACCAAGCACATTGGTCCATTCTCTCAAACAAATCATGGTGCGAATTCATAAGTAATACTTTCGATTAAAGTACTGTTCAAAAGAGAAACTGGAAAAATACTGGGAATCATAAACAATACAGTTAAAAAGACAGCATTAGCAGAAAGTCTTCTCAGAAGATGACTTATACGTGATCTGACTGTTTTACAATCAAATAAAAATGCCCATTTTACTTGATAAAAGGAACTGAAACCATTAGTATGTTATTGTATGAATACTTAACTTATTATAGTTCATTAAGAACTTGACAATTTCAGTACATTACTGGTTTTCTCTTAAATAATAACAATAGTAATGACAATAATTTATCCTAACAGTAATACTAATCTCAACTGCACAAGGTTTCACGAATAAAAGATTAGATAACACACACTAGGTTCTCTTTGCCAGGACTGGACACGAAGTGCTTCAGACTACAAGTGTGGAAGGGCTCCAGCACAGTGATCTAACAGTAATGCTTTGGGTCTGTGAGACAACGATTGTGGGTTTGAGCTTGCTGAGTGGACTCAGTAATGATCCTGGACAAGTTATTTGCACACACTTGCCTCACATCTCAGAATCAGGTTTACTGACCTTGTGCACAACAACTGCAAGAAATAAATACAAAAATAAATTCTTATTTTACGTGACATTAAATTACAATAGTGCCGTAATACCTGAATAATAATAATACCTGATAATAATAATACCTGAATAATAATAATACCTGATAATAATAATACCTGATAATAATAATACCTGATAATAATAATACCTGATAATAATAATACCTGATAATAATAATACCTGATAATAATAATACCTGATAATAATAATACCTGAATAATAATAATACCTGATAATAATAATACCTGATAATAATAATACCTGAATAATAATAATACCTGATAATAATAATACCTGAATAATAATAATACCTGATAATAATAATACCTGAATAATAATAATACCTGATAATAATAATACCTGATAATAATAATACCTGATAATAATAATACCTGAATAATAATAATACCTGATAATAATAAACCTGAATAATAATAATACCTGATAATAATAATACCTGATAATAATAATACCTGAATAATAATAATACCTGATAATAATAATACCTGATAATAATAATACCTGAATAATAATAATACCTGATAATAATAATACCTGATAATAATAATACCTGATAATAATAATACCTGATAATAATAATACCTGATAATAATAATACCTGAATAATAATAATAGGCTTCTACAATTCCAAGGAGACTTACGTTGGCATCAGCCGTGTTGATGATCTTCTGTAGTAGATCCGGTGAGACGTTCTGAATCATCTTCAGATAGGATTCAACGTGAGCCAAAGATGAAGTTTTGTGACTTGACACCTTGAACCATTCCTTCTGCATTGTGGTTAGACTCAAATTCTAGACAAAGAGGTTCATAAACATGAAAGCCAACAACTCATGTAGCTCCAGCATCCAATATAAAAAAGTAAAGCTCTCTTGCCTTGGTTCCTCATCTTTGGCCTGTATGCTGACATCCTCGAAATTACAATCTGTTCTTAATGCCTCTGCCCGTCTGATTGGCGGCATCCCGAAGTGTGGGCACATTTCCACCTATAAGCGGGACTCTGCATTGGTTACCCATATATCAACACAATGAATTTAGGATCTTAATCTTTATGACAGACTGTTTGGCGGGAATTGCCCCATCCTATCTGAGGTCTTTCTGTACCTTTGCCTCATCTATTCCTGGTCATAACTCCCTCCGTTCGGCTTCTCATGGTGCCCTTGTTGTCCCTCAGGCTCAGTGCTCTACTACCCAGCACAGAAGCTTTGCTTTTGTTGGACCTGAATCCTGGAACAACCTTCCTTACAAGACTAAAAATGAGTTAATCAGTCTGTCACCTCCTTTGTTCTGCAAGTGCTTGAAATCTGTTCTTTTTGACCACAGGTCTTTTTTGTCTGGTCACGGGCACTGCTGATGAGTTTTCTCTTGAATGTGCGCTTTATAAGTATTCATTTATGTTATGTCTTGGACATCAGACATTGCGGGACTTGTTGTCATGTGGCTGTCTACGGGATCTAAACGTTTAGGTGCACCTTAACATAAAAGAACGTAACTTGAGCCGAGTCAGAAAGAGCATTACTAACAGGCTTGCACTCCTTAACTTCACTGCAGCTGCCAGCATCACATCCACAGGGCCAAGCTACTACGCAATTGCAGCCTCTCATAAGCAGCCTGTGCATAGCTCCTTAGGCTGCTACAGGCAGAGTTTCATTCCATGCAGCTCGGCCTGCTTGTGAGAAGCTGTAGTTGAAAAGCTGTTTGGTGCTGTGGATAAGACGCTTGCAGGCACAACAGACAGCAGTTAAGCAGCATGAAAAGCTATAACAAATGTACTCTGAAACAAGCATTGGCAAATGTCTGGTTACTGATGTGATTATTTTCTGTTCTACAATGGCAGAGTACCAGTATATTATGCAGTAGTATATAGTAAGGAATGTATTAGATATTAGATAGAAAGGATTACATGTTAGAAATGTATATAATTATCAGGTAACAGACAGAAAGTTAAACATCTCAACAGTAATGGAAATGCCATTGGTTTTTAAAGAATTGAGCATAACAAGAGAAAACAGAAAATCAACTTTATAAATACTGTATGTATTGCAGTAATTTGTTTCAAAAAGAAGCTTAAAACTCATCCGTTGACTAGAATGTCTCGTTTTTCTTCTTTCCATTAATTTATAGGCGATGACATCATCTGGCTGAGTATCATGGAGTCATTGCACGTGCCTTTGAGACTGTATTTTAATTATGCATGTTACAAATGTCTGTTTAATAATAATAATAACAACAACAACAATAATAATAATGCCATTCCAGATGATTTCTCATTTTTTCTGGACATTTTTTAAATCCTGAGGGACCATCTCCACCTCTGGGCCAAAAAGTAGTAATACCTGCATATTTTAAGTACCTTTCAGAAATGCTGTTATATATCACTGTCTCGAAGATTCAAGCTGGTGTCGCTTAAACTAGAGGGGAATAATGTATCCTGATCAATGGTAAGTAGTGGATATACGGGAAGAAAACTCTTCCTGAAGGTATCATTAAGATATGGCAAGGTAAAATAAGTAAACGGTCAACATGACTATCAAAATACCCAACATTTCCCTTCACTGACTCATCTAGATTACAGAACACATGAATGGTTGCGACTTACAAGTTGCTGAGAGGAGACGTGAGTTGAATCCCGCAACCATCGGCTATAGGTGCTGCAGGCTGACTCAAGTTCTTCACCTGCTTCATATCTGGTAACAAAACATAACAAAATGTCTTACTGCACCTGGAAAACAGCATCATTTACAAGATCAAAGGTCAGTGCAATCGGAGCCAGGCAAAAAACTGGAAGCTTATACAAGACTTGGCCCCTATTTCCAGTCTACAGTAACTCATTACACATGTTGAAGAAAACAAACAGCAAAAAATCAGTTAGAACACACTGTGTATGCCATGGAGCACACAACACAAGCCTTGCCGAGCTTATGCTTCATACTATGCTAAAAACACACATCTTCCCACTTGCCTATAGGCAGTTGATATTACTTGTATTCTCCTGTATAATCCCTGTGTCATAACATCCTACAGTGCCTTAGGAAACTCTGTGCTCCTGTCTTATGGAATAAAACATTTTGAGATACAGAAGCCCAAGAAAAGAATAAGCATTATGTATGTACCTGAATTTGGTCGCACAGATGGTAATGAGAGAAGCCTTGGGGTCATTTAAGGGAGGTTACAAAATTGGTGGAAGAAGGAATACTAATCTCAGACATGCAGGTGACATAACAGTGTTAATTGCTACATCACCAGAGGAACTACAAGATTTGATACAAAGATTAATAAGTGCAGGATGGAGGTATAGATTATCAACTAAAAAAGGAAAGACAAAAGTCTTGGCTACTGATGATAATAAGAAGGTCAACATTTATGTGGAGGGTGATGTGTTGCAACAGGTGGACAGATTTCAGTACCTGGCAGCCATAATCATTGCAGTTAGAGACCCGAGGAAATAGGTGTTATTATTATTATTATTATTATTAATTATTAATTATTATTAATTATTACTATTATTATTATTATTATTATTATTATTAAACAGATGTGAGCAGCTTTTACACTCTGGTCTGTTAATAGTTGCGGTTCACTGTTTACAACTACAGAGTAAACAGGCAACTCAATCTTTTCAAATTCAGAGACTGGCTTCTCACTTGCTTGTGACGATGTCTGAGAAGGAGATTCCTTTGCGACCAGTAGATGACGTATGATGGTCTGACGATCGATCACCTGATCGTGAAGTCTTCATAATTGATCTAAGAGGCTCCTCAGATGTCACACCAGATGACGACGATGACAACGATGACTGTCCTGTCACGTGACGCTCTATTCTCATCTCGGATGCCATTGATCTCTGCTCTGGAAATTCCACTGCTTCATGTTGGCTGCAGAAAAATCAAGATTGATTTTCACATACACGGGAAACTTATTTTAATCCTGTTTTTGGAAGCCACGCCAAGGACCATCTCATAATGAGATTGTGTTATACCGAGATAGTGTTATAAATGAAACTGCTATAACAAGACTGTTATAACAAGACTGTGTTATAACAAGACTTATAATGAACCTGTTATAACAAAGCTGTTATGAAACTGTCAAAATGAGACTGCTCTAACCAGACTGTGCTATAACGAGACTGTGCTATAACGAGACTGTGTTATAACAATACAGTTATAACGAGATTGTGTTATAATGAGGCACTTTATATAACAAGACTGTGTTATAACAAAACTTATAATGAACCTGTTATAACAAAACTGTTATGAAACTGTCAAAATGAGACTGCTCTAACGAGACTGTGCTATAACGAGAGTGTGCTATAATGAGACTGTTATAACAAGACTGTTATAACGAGATTGTGTTATAATGAGGTACTTTATATAACAAGACTGTGTTATAACAAGACTTATAATGAACCTGTTATAACAAAACTGTTATGAAACTGTCAAAATGAGACTGCTATAACGAGACTGTGCTATAACGAGACTGTGTTATAACGTATATGTTATATAAGACTGTTATAACGAGATTGTGTTATAATGAGGCACTTTTCTAAAATCTGGGATTTATGGCGTCAGCGAACTTTCCGAACTTTCCAAGTTGTCATGTTATGTTCACCTCATTACAGTTTGACCTAAATGATTATCAGGGCACCCACCTGCTGGAAAATCCTGTCATCTGTCCGCTGGTAGACTCCTCACCGGTGTCACCAGTGACCCAGGTCTCTTCGTGCCATGCCTCTGGGTCGTTAGGGTCACCTGAGACTCTTTTTATGACTGTGCGGGACGAACTGTAGCCACCCTGTCCACCCGAGTGCAGCCTCGAAAACTCATCCTCCATCTTGCTCAGCAGTTGTGACTCATCCCCTGAGGTGATGGTCTTTCGAAGTGAGCCGGTACCAGATATCAGATCCAGGTTGCCGAAACTGTCTTGCTGAGGTCCTCCACCAGCGTGGAACGATTTTTTGATGGTTCGTGTAGTGACGCTCCTTTGTGACGTATCTCCCTCTGCATCTGGACTTGCAATTCGCTGTTCCCTGTCATCTCGAGAACTGACTTCACCAGCAGGGAAGTCCTCGACTTCTAATCTTCCTCCTCCTTGTGTCACCGTTCTGACTGTACGCGTCATAGTGGTTTTTCCTCCTGAACTTCCAGTACTGACACCTTCTTCAAATTCTGGCCTCTTAATTCTACTAGTGATCATTCTTCTGGAACTGCTTCCCACTAGACCACCAACATCTTCTATTCCAGTCGTGCGAAAACTGACTTCACCTGAAGGGAAGTCCTCTGTAAAGCCACCAGACCTTCCACCTCGTGTGACCGTGGTAACAGTGCGAGTTGTTGAGCTTTTTCCTCCAGAGCTTCCCAAACCGAATCCTTCTTCAAATTCTGGCCTCTCTGTCCTAGTAGTGATGACTCTCCTTGAACTGCTTCCTTCTGCCTCAGCAACCTGTTCTCTGCCCAAACTCTGAAAACCCAAATCCCCCGCCGGGAAGTCCTCCATGACGTCAGATCTTCCTCCTCGTGTCACCGAGGTGACAGAGCGAGTTGAGCTGCCTCCTCCTGCAGAACTTACCCCTAATTCATACACCGGTCTCTCTATTGTCATGGTCACAGTTCTTTTAGAACTGCTTCTGTCGTGATCGACCCCAGTCCCTCGGAAGCCAGGTTCAACAGCTGGAAAATCCCCTGCAACTTCCGATCTTCCTCCTCGTTTCACAGTTTTTACGACACGAGTTGTTGTGGTTCTTCCACCGGAACTTCCCACTGTCACCTCTTCCTCAAACTCTGACCTCCCATCGGCACTGGGTTCGAGCCTTGGATGTTCATCAGTCTGAACAGTGCCACCCTGTCTCTGCGTTGTTGTCGTATGAACCTCGGTGAATCCTCCAGAGACTGACTCCTTCGATGGAACAACTTCTTGCTGTCGACTTGCAGAAGTTCTAACCTCTTGTCGTTCAGTTAGTCTCGTCGGTTCTGCTCCAGTTGATCTGGTGGTTCTTGTGACCTCAGAGCTTCTCTGGACAAGCCCCTCTTCTCTGCCAGAGGTTGTCGTCTCTGCTGGGATGATGTTGCAGTCGGTTCCTCTAGTAACAAGAACAATCCTGTCAGTGTTGACAGCTGCAATAGCAACCCTAAGCTTCTCTGTATTGATTCCTCTGTCGAACTGTGGCACAGCGGAAGTGTTAACCGCTTTCTCGGTACGCTGACTGGGCGTTGTGTTGGTCATCTTGTCCCAAACTCTCACAGATGAAGTGGCTGTGTTAATGGACGAGTCTTTCTGCTCCGGCCTGATCACCAGCTGCTGCACGTCGCCGATCAGATCCGTGTTTAGCCCAACACTCGAGAACTGCTGTATGTTTGTGTTCGTCCCCGTGTTGTGCACCTGTTCCAGAGCGTAGAATATCGCTTTCTCCGTTTCCGCTGCTTGGCTGACTTTTACTGGAGTGTCGGTGTTTGTTGCAGCCGGAAAGGTGACGGTCTTTTCCGTGTTTGTCGCTCGGTGTGCGTGTATGCCTTGAGTCTGGGTGTTGGTTGCAATATCGATCTTGTAGACAGTGTCCGTTCCGCAGGAGCGATGGAACAGTGAAGGACGGTTGTCAATGGCGACTGACTTCATCTGACGTATCGGCACAACTTCAACATCGGTGATGTCATCACTGCAGGCAACGTCGACCATGTCATAGCCAACTCTTGCCGCATCGATAGACTTGTCCTCGGTTGAGAAACTGCACTGGATTGCAACGCTGTGGACAGTTCTCTTGAGCATCTCGTCTAGTATCGACCGCAGCTGGTCATTTCTGAGACCTGCATACCGAGTCTGGTAAGCAGAGACGGTCATTTGGCTCATGGCCATTGCCTGTGATATTCCTCCTTCCACTCCATCATCTGCTACGTAGTACCCTCCTCCGCCTTCACCCACACCAACCTCTCCAACCCCTACAGCAATCGTACGTTGCATAGGTCGCTCACTGTCGGTCATGTGTACCATGCCGACGTCGCGCATGGCTGGTTTGCATAAGATCCCAACGTTCCTTGTTGCCTTGTTTTCCTTTCCGGCGTCGCCGATGTAGACAGTTCGCAACTCCTTCTGGTGCACCTCCACGCCTCCCGTAGTATCGAAAACGTTTCCCTCTCCAACTCCAATGCTCCTCATGTCCTTCTTTACCACTCTTCCAACCACCTTTGGCTCTCTTCCCTGGCGATTGCCGCTCAGATCTGTCGTCAAGACATCTCCATCACCACCAAGGAATATGGTTTTGACCTCTTTCTCGTGGATCTCAGTGTTTTCCTCCGTTTTGAGTTCCTTTTCGTGCACCCTCACTGGGATCAGGTCCCCATCCACACCATACCCAAGCGACACCGTTGTTGTGCTGCGAAAGGTCCCTTCTTCATCCGTACCCTCGCCCTCTCTTCTCGACCCTGACATCCTCAGCCGATCCATTTCGGAACCCGATGTCAAGGTTCGTCGGTAGGAAAGCTCGCTTCTCTCATCGAAGTCACTCTCGTCCACTGAATAGTCACCAACTCCAATGCTCCTCATGCGATCAGCTTTCGACTGCATCTGCAGTTCCAGCATTCGCTTCTCTTCCTTCAGGACTGAATTTCGTACCTGAAACATTTTCGTGACGCAGTATCTCAGAAAATTTCTGTCAGTAAAGCAAAAAAGCACCGCAGTTCAAAAAAGTAAGGCATGGTAAGGTGAGGTAAGCGTAGGTAAGGTAAGCAGTGTTCCCTCAAAGCTGTGCAGCAGCTTTGTGGGTGCATGATGCAATGGTCGAACAGTATAAATTCATCTAAAGTAATCTTTTTGACTGCATGTTCAGAAACTTTCACACTGAATTTTCTAATTAGAGGGAATGATTAAGATAGGGTAAAATAAAGTGAGGTGAAATGAGGTGGCAAAAGGTAAGGAAAGCAGTCGCTCATTTGTTACTAGTGAACCTCTTTCAACATTTTTCCTCAGAGGTAAGGACCTGGGACTGAAATATGTTTTGGCTTAAGCACACACACACACAAACACACACACAAACACACACACAAACACACACACATATATGTTGGTGACAATAACAATCCAACAAATGGAAACCTCTCCTTACCAATTAAGTGACTTAACAACATGCTTTTAAAATCTTGCTTTGGTTGGAGACCCCAGAGGCGAAAGGCGGATGCATTAGCAGCTGTTCTTAGCTAGAAAGGAGACAGACGTTAGGAAACTGGCCTTAAACACGAACTGCCTTTGGAAACACATGACTCGCAGAAACAGATGTCATAAAAATCGAGATCAAGCCTGAGTGACAGAAGCAAAAAACTTTGGACGTACACACAGACAGGAAAAAATGGAAGCTCAGCCACGTGATCCAACACCGTGATGCACGATGGTCTACACCCAGTGTCCGTAATCCACCGACTCCATGTTCGAGTCAGACTCTGTCTAACAAACCTGGATAAGTAAGTTATTCAAGCAAACTAGTCTCATTCCTCAGACTCTGAATTACTGACCTTGTGCATGTATACACCAGATACTCCTAATAACAAACTCCATCATAATAAAAATTCTGATATAATGTGATCCTGGACATGGATACCAATGTAGTTCGGCTTTACAAAAGGATCTCATTACATGGTTCTCAAAGGCAGCAATATAATGAGTTTCCAGTATAAGTGCAATAATTAAATAAATATATAAAACCTGATCACACCAGACAGGCACACACAGGTAAAACATCCGTCCTTCTCATTTTAAACTTAATTAGTGCTTCTGTATCTAGTGAATCCATGTTTCTGCAGGGGCACTACAGAGTTGTCACATTAACATTGGGACAACCCATACAACAAGCTCACATTTCACTGAAGGCAAACACCATTAGCAAAGGTCACATTACTTGCTAGTAAAGTCTGCTGACAGCATACACTAACATTGCTGGAATACTGACAGACATCAGCCGTCATGTGTAAAGTTCCCTCTAAACTGAAAATTCAGTGTGTGGGTTTCTGAACATGCTGAGCTGAAATATTTCTGGGGATGACTTTACAACGTTTGACCATTTTTTTCAGTGTGCGTAGCCACAAAACTGCTGCGTGTCATGCAGGCACACAGCTTAGAGAGAACACTGTACTCAGCACTCATTGTAGTCTATCGCTCCTGTTATAAACAAGTTTGTCTGAGCCTAAGCTTGAATCTGAATTTCTTTGTAGCACCTTTCAGAGACCTCTCGTTACCTCAACAGGACACATCAGTGGCTGGCCACAATAACATTTTCATTTTTATATTAAATGCAACTTTACACTCTCAGAATTCTTAAAACCCTAAGACGTGCAGGCGGTTGTGGCGGATGGTGTTCGGAATTTGGTGGTGAGAAAGATAAGGAGAAGAGGAGGAATCAGAATAGTATTTTTTAGACCTGAGATTTGCCTTGGGCTTGCCCCCCCCCCAAACCTTAACTGAGCTCTAACCGCACACCCCCATGTCACCCCTCTGTACACTTCTTAATCCGCCGACGTTGAAGGCCGGCAAATATGAACTCTCTACCAGTTCTCCTGATCCTGAAATTACTGGAAAATAGGGAATGGCATCAGTGCCTTCACAACCAGCACTATTTCATTACCATAACAGCCACACCACGTCTGCATTTCATATAATCATCTCCATCAGCAACTCCATCCCTGCCTAAACTACCACACCACATGTGCCAGGTACCATAACGACTGGACCTCCAGAAGCCCTTAATCCAGTTGACCTCGATCCAGCCAAAGACCAACTCACACCCAAAGCCAGCTAATCGGTATCATAAATCAGCGAAAACGTATTTTTTTCACTACAGCTGAATACAAACCTAATTCTCATCGTAAATCTGGTAACACGCAAAATTTCTGGCCAAGCGTACACAGCCAATTCACTACCAACAACATCCTAAATCATCATAACCCTCTATAGATTAAATTTCCCTGACCTTTTGGATTTCTCCAATGCCTTATAATTTCATGACCATAATTGTCAATATACCGATAATAATCACCATCACCATAATTATCTTTAACTTGATTATCATCATCTTAGTCATCGTCATCGCCATGACTGGATTTTTAATATGCTTAAACATTCAGTGCAGAGACAAATTCCTGTCAAGTGAAGCATAAAGAACCCTCTCAAAGACAAAATCCTCATTGTAAAACGTGACTCTGATCAATATTTGTTCAAGATAAATGAGCACTTGATCACACTTCAAAAACAGTAGGTTTATTATGTCAGAAATTAATATTTTATAAGTAATCAGCTCCATTATCAGAGTTATCATCAGCAATGAGCTCCATTCTTTTCTATCATTTGCCAAATCTAGTGCTTTTCTCAAATTCAGTCTTGTTAAGTTTTTGTTTACATTGTCCATCCAGTCCTGGCCTTCCTCTGCTTCTCTTTCCTTCAAATCTTGCACATGTTAGGAATCGGCAATACTGGAATTGAATCCACTGAACTGGACAAGACGATTCATATTGCATAGAAAGGTGAGATGGAATTTTATAAATAAAAAATCTGTTTGAATTACATAAATAAATAACTTATTAAGTAAGAACACAAACAATTCAACATTTATAAATCAAAACTAGTCAGGGTATAGAGGATTTCCCAATGTAATTATTTGTTTTTCAAGAAATCAAAATGTGAAGCATAAATTCAATGAAACGAGATGGGTACCTGTAGCACAGGAATGGCCTTGACCTGCTCCTCCAGCTCGTGCATTCGCTGAAGACTGGCCGCCATTTGTTCCCGGATTGCCTGCAAGGTGGCAGCACTGATACGTGTCATCTCCGGGGAAGAAGACTGCCTCGGCCGTCCCACTCCGTTCACCCCTTCGTTTGTTGGCGTGGCACGATCCTGTTCGTGGTCAGAAGGCAGAAGCCCGGCCATGTTGGAAGCAAACTCCGCAGAGTTGATGTACGTTCGCTGGAACTGATCCGTTGGCGGAATGGGCTTGATCTCCAGCAGCTGCTGTTCCAATTCCAACAGCCGTTTCTGCTTTGGTGGAATCGACGATGTGGTGCTCGTCATGGTTGTTTCCGGGACAGTCCTACTCCCCAATCCAGAGGGTGCAACCGATTCTATTCCTGGAACCGAAGAGTATGGTAAAGTCGGTGACGAAGGGCCGCTGGAGATTGACAGTGAGCTTCCCGAATCGAATTCCTGGTTGCGCTGGTGACGTATTTTGCGCAGTTCGATCGTCTCTGTGTATGTCTTGTCATACGTGACATCAGACAAACGATTTGTTCCATCTGTCAAGACTCTGTGCGTCCTGACACTAGGAACTGCAGCGCTGTGATCAAGGGTCGAAAGGTGACCTTCGATCGTCTTGTCGATCTTGTCCAACACCCTTGTGGCAGCACGATTCTCCTTCTCGACCGTCGACATGAAGTTCTCCGTGGACTGTTCAGCTGGTAGAACACTCTGAGGATGAAGGGAACCTGGAGGAACGCCCCTGCCAGCCATCTCTTGTTGTTGGAGGTATGACTCCATCGACTTCCTCAGTTGGACTTTGTTGTGGTGTATCTTCTTGAGGCTGTTCAGGTACTCGCCGTTGTTCACAGAGTCAAGGTACTGAAGGAAGTCAAGGTCAACGTGGTAACCATAGGGGCAGCAGCTGCAACGGCCGTCGACAAACTGCATGTGACTCGTGTCGGACAAGTCAGGCTCCATCAGATCCTCGGTGTCACCTTCTGAAGAGGAAAACATATCCAAGGAATAATGAGTGCATGGAAGAGAGTGGTACAGAGGCTGACTGCAGAGACGATGCTACACAAATTCACGGAAACCCAGTCACTAAAATGACTTACTTTAAAGTCACCAAATCCAAGTCACCAAATAAAATCACTGAATCCAAATCACCAAATTCAATTAAATGAATCCAAATCACTTAATACAAACTGCATCAGAAGCACTGAATCAAAGTCACTGAAATCATCACTTATGAGGTAGGTACCCCACAAAATGACCTCTCTATTTGGTACTACCATCCAACTCCCTTCTAGGTAACAGAGGCCATGGAGTTTTTGGATTCTGAGCCCAATGTCTGTGGATATATACTGAAATTTGGAAGTTAATTTTGTAATCATAACCGTTGTTTATTTCCAGATTTTTTCTGGAATAAAAGTCATGGGAACCAGCATATTCACAAGCTCTTAGTCAAAAATGAAATCAATGAGGCAGGTATGGTCAGAAAAGGTCAGAACCTCACAGATAAAAAAGCCTGGGCCAAATACTCGCCCTCCCCCACCGTCCAACATTAATATCTGGCCATGTGTCTCATATTATAGGCACCTGGGTGTAGTTACTGTACACCTAATTAGGAATGCATGGCTACAAACAGACGAAAAAGGACAAAGCAGACAGGAGGAGATCATGGTTTAGTCATCCACTTATGTCATCCCACCGAAGAAATGCCTGGTTCATCCACCAATGATTTACGACCAGTCGCCTTCAAGGTCCCCTCTCTCCCTCCCTCTGTCTCTCCCTATGTACCTCTCTCCATTTCTTTCTCCCTGCCTGCGTCTCTCCTTTCCTCGCTCAACGCCACCCAAACCACTTAATGCAGAGCTTCACAAACAAATTATGCAGCAGTAAAACACCCCCCTTCGGACAAATAGTAACCTCGAACATTCAAAATCCTCAGGTTCCCGGTCAACTAAGGCCTCACTGAAGGGACAGCAACATTGTATTCAAATCTCTTTGCATCTTTTTCTCTCCAAATCTATTTTCAGTTGTGCAGTGGCGTAGTAGTCAGCTGAATCACTTGCAAGTGCAGCTAGGATTCAAAGCTTGGCAAGTCTTATATTATTATTGCTGTTATTTTTTTAAATCCAAAAAGATTACATCCTAAGAACAAGAGGAAAAATTGTTATTAGTGTTTTCATTATTATTAATGTTATTGTTTCACCCACAGCAAAAATCCACAGAGCGGAAAAATTATTCAATGCCTGTGAGAAGATCAGGCGGCTAGGGAGAAGACTGGTCACCCACCCTCATATGCCGAGGCTAAGAAAATGAAGTCACTGCTACCACTTCATACCCAAGGCTGCCACTAAGGACCGAGTTAAGGGACTGCTCTTCTTCATCAGCTTATCGTCATCACTCTGATCTTCATCATCACCTCATCCTAGCCATTTTAGTTGGCTTCATCATCGCTACCATATGAGACAATCACAGGCTTTTGAAAACCCAACACAGCATTATTACTGGTCGCGATAATAGGTCATCAGTCTGATCGTGAGGCTTTCAAAATAGATCTTCAATTGGATAACAGCCAAACAAACAACGGCCAACCAGCAAGCGCCTAGAGTAGAGTAGGCAGAAACAGGCAGACAGAGCAATCCCCACAAGCAGACAGCTGCACAGACAGGCAGACAGAACGGTCCACACCTTAGAAAGGCCACGACCTGACTGAGAATTCAGGCGCAACTATCATACAGGCTTCTCGATACGTTAGCGTAGTGTGAGCAGTAGCTGATGAAGTCGGCACACAATGTGTTAGTTAGACGTCGTTGCTTTCATAGGTACCCAGCCAGCCAACATGAGCTACACGGTTTGATCGGGGCCTATAGAAATGCCTTTAGGCAATCAGACTAGTGCCTACGGTACACCCACATCAACATAGGTAACTGGTAAACACTCATACTGACTCCGAGCTGGAAATAAACAGGCCAAATTCCTCTAGTACTCGGCTGCAGTAGAGATCAGTCACTTCAGCTAACACTGTGAGGCAGCCATGAGTGAGAAGTATTAGTGACCTAGTTTTCTCAGTCTCGGCATATGTGGGCGGGTGGCTAGACCGCTTTCGCTGCGTGATTCTTCCATCGAATCCTGTGTGCTATCAATGTACTTGTTTTCTAGCTTAGTTCGATAGAGGTCACTAGTGGAACAGAAAACTTGCAAACCGTTGATATCTGGATGGAATTTGAATCCACGACTCCTGGGCTAAGTATCCAGCATGCTACCCACTAGCAAAAGAAGTTAAGAGGAGTACCTTGAGCTAACCCTGAGAAGCAGCCAATGGTAAGAATTGTCAGTGAAGCCAGTCCTCTCCCTCACCACCTGATCATCCCACTGATCATCTAGTGTACGGTCAGTGTACTCATTTTGCAGTAGAATTTGTTCAGGATGCATGTGGAGCAGAAACAGCGAAACATTTTTCTGCCCTGTTGGGGATAGGAAAACCTGACCTTTGAGCTGACAGCCCAGGCCACCAACCACCAAATTATCCCACACCCTCTCAACCAGACTACCACAAAAACGGACTCCCAAAACTACAGCTTGAAATGTTTTAATTATAAGTTGTATTTTCCTGTAAAATAAAGTAATAACTTTAAAAAGTTATATATATATATATATATATATATTATCTCATGTATATTATGTTATATATATCAGATAAATAGGCATATATCTCCTGGATATATGGAAGCATACCGTTACATATGTATATATAGAAGTAAGTGGTGTTGTTTATATCAACAGTACTAAAATGCATTGGATAGAGCATTTTACGAGGTTCTTCGTCGGAGGACTTTTTTCCAGAGTCGGAAAGTCGGCCACTGCAGATGGTTTTACTTGGAAAACTAGGCAGGGTACACCAGCTGCAGCAGCCAAAGCACCTTTGGCCTCAGCTCTTCCTACCTGAGGATAAGGCCACGGCCTCCATGATGGTGCACCGCTGCATCTAGGCAATTCCTGCCTAATGGTCTGGAAGCCAAGGCACATGATGGAAGAGAAAGGCCGAAGCAAAGCAATTTATTCCTCTGCTAGTGTTGCCTAACTCTGCAACCAATATCACCAACAATTTGGATTGGAAATACATACATGCATACATGAACACATACATGAATATAAGACTACGTAAATACGTACATACATGCATACATAGATACATACACACACATATACATACATGCAGATATTTCCATTTCATTTCATTTTCATTTCATTCGATTCAATCTGAATATATATAACAAAACTGTAGTTAAATATTACAGTAGTTACATGACTCATACAAGAAACAAATATTACAATAAGCAGCAGTTAACAAAATAACTAAATGTAATAGCAGTTAGACACCAAAGCAAAAATGAAAAAGATAATACAGAGAAAATGGAAGAAGAAAAAGCTTGAAGAGCTAATCTAGTACATATATACATACTTATTTAGGTACTTACACACACAGATACATAAGTATACATGCATACACATCAGATCAGCACGATGGTCTATCGTTAACGCGTTTGGTCAATGATCATGCGGTTGCGGGATTGACTCCATGTAACAACTCTGGGCAAGTTGTTTTGCGCACCCTGTGCCTCTGTCTCCATGCAGTATAATTTGTTACTGGCGTAAGTTGGCAAGTAAACGGCAAGTCCTGCGATACACTGGCCCCATGTCCAGGACCTTGGGATTCGTCCACTGCTGGCTCAAGGGCTTAAAGAAAAGGAAATCAGTGCCTCCCCTACATCTCACACACATGTGAGAAAAGGGATACCTTTTATTTATACACACATCCACAAGCATACATACATCCACAAGACCAAGGTCGTAAGGACAAAGCTTTAACACATAAATGTAATGAGTTAACAATTATAATATACTACTGTGCCTTACTTTTAAAGATCAACATCAATTACTGATAACAATTCAGCAAAAATGCTTAGAAGCTTAGAAGCAAAAGGCCGACAATAAGGCCAGGTCAGCCAATGAGCCTAATGGCCATCGCCTCCTATAACAGCAATTAGTACCAGAATACAGTCATAAGTTGCTCCAGAATTTGCTAAAGGAAAAAAAATTAGACTGGATAAAAAACAAGATGAATAAATAAAGAAATAAATATGAAATAAATAGACAAATAATTACAGAAGATGCGAAAACCCATGAAAGCTAAAGTTACGTTTTATATTTTATATGAATTTACCAATGAATTTGTGGCAAGGCAGATGCAAAATACAACTCGATCTCAGATGTGGTGTTCAATCAGTGCACGGTCCCTTTGTTACACAGAAAATACAAGTTCAAAACCTAACCAAAGGCAGTACTTTGTAAGGAACTTGAGTGCTTTTGAGTGGCTCTTTAAAGGTGCTGCATAAGCTTTGAGATAAAACAAATTTACAAACATACATACGTATATACATACGCAGAATGCACTCAACAAATGTCTGCTACCTGCAAACACTAATGTCTCTAGAGCAATCATGCACCTAAACTGTAGTGTGTCTTGGAAGCAGTGTGGTCTATAGCCAGACATATATCCATGGGTATACCAGTACCTGGTAAGTACTACAAAATGCCACAATCCTTCTAGAACTATAAAAACCATCGTGGCTTTCCCTCATTACCAGACACTTGATGCCTACAGAGTTATTTCCTCGCCTGCTCTTGACATGACTAAGCATCAGGATGACGTAGATATTTCATCTCAAGTGGTGAAAAAATGCAATTAAACTGAAGTGGCAGACAGAACAACTAAAATCGCTAGATATATGACACTCTCATCACAGTCTCATCTCTCTTCTGACGCTCACAGGCATTCAGCTGTTTAATCCAACCGGACTTCTATAGCACCGGTATAACAGACAAGGCATCAGTCAGTGATTGCTTCAAAGTCATACCACAATCTAATCTATTCAAACGACTTCTATAGTGCCATTACCATAAGGCACAAGGCATCAATCAATGGTTGCATTCAAATAAAGCCAGTCGATACAAAGATTCGAGAGAGCAAAACGAGGAAGTGATGAGGAAGCAACCTGCAAAGGCAAGTTTTGAGTCAGACTTGAATGACAGGAATGAATTGACAGAGCAAACACAACTGGTGAGTCAACTATGACCCTTAAAATGGCAGGAACTATCCATATAATGGGAAAAGAAGAAGAAGAAGAAGAAGAATAGACCCTAAAGCCAAACCAAGAAGCAGCCATGTGTATCAAGTGTTAGTGATGTCACTTTCTTAGCCTGTGCGTCTGGGGATGGATAGCCAATGCTCTTCCTCAACACTAGATCCTTCCACAACAGTGTACTGTCTTTAATAATAATAACAAGACAATTTATAGAGCGCCGGAATATGGTCGAGGCAAAAAAGGGTGCTGTACAGTGTATTCATTTTATAGTTGATTTCACTATGGGGCAGAAGTAGAGCAGAAATCCTTAAGTACCTTTCTGCCCTGGTGGAGATTTGAACTTCTGACCCTTGACAGTCCAGCATGCTACCCATTAGACTGTTGCACACTCCTTAATGGCAGAGGGTGAGCAACAGTCTATAGGTTGTGGGGCTGGATTGTCAAAGATTAATTAAATCCTTGTACAAGGTCAGAAGGTTTTCTTACCCTCCAATACATCAATCTGCCCACCCACATCAGGATGAATTTGTGCAGCTGCTGGTAAAGCTCAACAACTTCACAGCAGTTGTATAGGGCAGCAGCTCACGGGTTGAGCCAACAAACAGTGTTCAAGCGCGGGCTCAAGACGTACTTGTTTGGAGTGGCTTACGGAGTGACTAAGTAATGTGCTTTAGGTGTAAATGGCATACTAGAAAATACGGTATTGTATCTTGTTACATCGTGTTGAATCGAACTGAGTGTTTGATTTGGAAAAGAAAGAGAAAAAGTCCAAGAAGCCCTTTAGCTGGTCATTATTTAAGAACTTAGAGCAGGTCATTATGTACAATTGTCCATCACTGTTGATAGCTGATCATCACTATGGAGTGGCACTATATAAATACAGACATATATAGTACTAGTAATAACAGTTGTAACTGTAACTGTAATCACAAGTTGTATCGCACCTCTTTAAGCAAATGCGTCTTTTCAAAGACACAACAGTTGTGAAGACAAAGCTGACTGACAGTGCTCTATCAGATTTGCTCTTTTGGCCTATAAGCTATAACAGCACGCATGAAAAGCTCTCAAAAGCAACTACAGTACTGGTTTTTGTTGTTTGCGTGAGTGTGTGTATGTATGTATGTAAGTGTGTGTACATAAAGAAAAAGAAATGCATAAATCGGTTCATAAGTACCCTACAACAAATACATAAATCCATTTAACAGTGCCCCACAACAAGAAGCTCTCTGTTCGCAGTGAACCTCAAAAATAAATTCATCTGTATTTTGTCAAACTATCTACGTTCCATGCTCACCCCTCACACTAACAGATATTACACTGGATCAAAGGGCATTGTGATTCATGCCGTGCCACCTACCCCACAATGTTGGGCTCCTAAGCCTTCTCAGTAACTGGTCCAGAGCTTTGGAATTCACTGCCCATTTCAGTTCATTCAGTCAATTCTTTGAAGTCATTCAAGTCTAAACTAAAGATGCATCTCTTTCAGGTTGCTTACCCACCGTAGCCTGGCTCCTGGTTTCTCTGACCTACCGGAATTTGAACCTGCTTCTCCAATGTATTATGATTTTGGATTGCAATTTTGACTTGAAGCAACCATCCACTGATGCTTTGGGCATTATGATAAAGGCGCTACAGAAGTCTTCTCGATTAGATTAGATTTCTGCTCAGCAGTGACTGCCAAATAAATTGAACATGATGAGAACAGATTTGACCTAATTATGAAAACTACAAATTACTGTATCCTTGTAGCTGCTTTCAAAAATTCTCTGCATGCCATAGAAAATCTGTATCAAATATTTAAGGTGCAGTGCACAGTTTTAAGAAGAGAACAGAAAAGACCTTTAAAAAACAAGCTTATGCAACGGTTGGGAAAACTGCATCCCAGTGGGGAAATTCTGCTCAAACGAAGGGGAAGTTTCCTCTTTCCCTCACAAATCACACCCTGTGAGATTTACTCAAAGGTCGTCTTTCCTTTGCAAGTAAGAAGATGAGATCAAGGCTTGTCTGCATGCAATCCATCTGACTACCTGAGTTTCAACCATAAATCAGCACAGCTGCATGCAATACAATAAAGTGGATCACAGCTGGCAACAACTTTGGACTGCACTCTCTCCACAAACAATCTAATCTAATCTAATCTAACAACTTCTGTAGTGCTGTTATCATAATGTCCACGGCATCAATAGATCGTCGCTTCAAGTGAAATCATAGACAAAAAAATCATAATCTATTGGAGAAGCTAGGTCAAATTCCTACAGGCCAGAGATACCAGAAGCTAGGCTAACTGGGTAACAATTACCATACTGTAGGCCTCCAATGAAGCCCTACTTTGTCATCAACAGCAATTCTAAATTACAGCTTAACTTATCTTAAAAAGCACCTTTTAAAATCTGTCCAGCAGCCACTTCTTATCTCCTTCGAGTGGATCTTAAAAGACACTATAAAAACACATCCAGATACAAATGTTCATACACAACAGCAGCTGCGCCAAGGTAATAATGCCTACAGAACATTGTCTGGCCTAATAACATCACTTGATATTCTAACTCTATCTCTAATAATGAGTCATCCAGATTTTTTATTTGGCGTTATTGCTGATGGTGGTGGGGATGATGTGTACACATGAATGCGGATGCATTCGTGTAATTATGTCTAAGATGGTGCTCACTGATATTCCACAATGCCTTTGCAAGTAACTTGAAAGATTCTATACAAGTTGAGTGATACATACACACATACACACAGTTCAGTGATGCAATCTACATTGATTTCATGTGAAAGGTCCAGGATTCAAATTCGGATCGCAGATGCCAATTGTTGTTGTTGTTGTTATTGCTGTAGTTGTTGCTGCTGCTGTTGCCATTGTTGCTGTTGTAGCTGCTGTAAACGATGATGATGATAATGTTTGTCACAATGAAGACTCTAGTTGGGCCTCTGCCAACTTTTGATGGGCTCCATTGCTTGGGCTCCACACGTGAGCAACTGTCCGCCTGTGGTGACTTTTCTGGCATTCTGGTTATTATTTGATTACAGATGGACTTCTTGTTCTTAATGAACTTCAACACCACTTCAGCTAGCATGGTAATAAAAGGCACCGTATTGTGTCTAGACATACATACATACATACATACATACATACATACATACATACATACATACATACATACAGTACATACATATATACATAACCACATACATATAATACATATATACATACATACATAGGCGACGATTACAGTTATAAGGATGTACTAAAAATAAGATTCAATCTAACTTTTTTAAAGCCACCTACCATCAGCCGTTCCCGCTGACTCATATCTCAGAGATTGGACTGGCATTCCAGTAGTAGATCCTCCGCCTCGAAACATCATCGCTCCTCCTCCCTCATCACTCCCAATCCGCTCCATCATCATGACCCCGTCCCCTTCGTCTCCGCCCCCAATGAATCTCGACGAAGCAGCAGACGAAGTGGTCTTAGTAGTAGTCGTAATCCTCCTGGCCAGACCAGCCATTTCCTTCTTCCAAACTTCTTACAGCGCCGATGGAAAATTATATTCTGAACGATCCAATCCAGACGCTAGCGGTGCAACCAGCCGAACTATACCACCTCCACCGAATGCGAAAATGTGCCTAGGACTTTGTTGTCTGGTTTACGTTGCGCCAACAAAACGCTGCCGGTGCAGGTGTAAACTGAAACTTTCTAGTCTATTAAAACAGAGAGGCCTAGACCCGATGACCGATCACCAAAGACTTCATGCTATAACCTCGGGGGCCCAGCAGACCAAGCACCGAGCTAGTCCCCACCGTAACTCGGGTCGGTCGGTCGGTTGGTCGATCGTGGTTGCTCTGCTCTGCTGGCCGGAACTCCGAGGCTGCGACGCAAGTAATTGGATAAAACACACCGGATGGAGTAAGAAGAAGCACCGCGTGAAACTCAATAACGGTATGAAACTTTAACCGAAACGATAACCATGATAACTGAACCTAATGTTATCCGATACGTTTGTCGCTTTTTCTAACTGGAAGGCCAAGCAAGTTTAAATGCTCATTTCTTAATGCAAGGCATGTCTTTCGCGCTGAATAATCGGCCTATGTATGCCTACCTATTCAGCGCAGCGGAACACAATAACAGTGGCTTACTCAGAAACTATCACTAACCGAATAATAAAAATAAATTCTTTTCAAGCTGCTATTTACCGTCCAGTAAGAAGTAGGACTTATTGCACTAAATGTGGGCCTCTTAGTCTTACGATTGGGTTTCAAGAATGCTTCGCCCTAGAAGATCTGTCGGTATTAGACAGATTTATTTCAATATTGCATTTATTCCGAGCTCAAGGTCAGTAAATCTGAGGCGAAAAGCATTTATAACCGTCTCGGGAAATCTTGAACCCACACTCTCCGCATTACAAACTGAGCGTTTTAATCAATCGGCTAACGTGCCTCGCCGACAGACAGACAGACAGACGGACGGACAGACAGACAGACGATTTGATTAAGGCAATGGTTAGTTTTGAATTATTTTTGCTCCAGATAAATGCTCTGCCGGCCGTCATCTCTTAGACCCTGCACGCTGGATGACGACTGGGCCTGAATGCCAATGTACACGGTACATGTACTCCATAGAAATATGTACTCAAGTCGACTAGATGAGTTTTATGTCCTCGACACATTGTCTGTCATGGCGTCTCCAGGCCAATCAACGCGATTTATTATCCTCGGTTGAAAATAACGCTAGTAGTGGATGAATAATCGCTACTGGCCTGGATAGCTACATTGGTTAAAGCGTACATCACGATGCCTCTATGCACAAGGACACCCGTTCGCATATCGACAATTGAGATAATTAAATATCGGACTAGCACCGTACATGGGGACCTTAAATGGTGTGGTGTACGTTCACACGGGCAGCAGTGGTGAAGGACTTCGCCCGATTAATTCATTGAAAAACGAGCAGGGTCGAGACAGTCCGGTCCCTAGAGAAAAACTTGTACATTTACATAATTGTCTGACTGCATTATATGGCTTGGTATGACTCAGTCGGCTCCCAAGCTGTGTTAATTACTATAGCCTCCCCTCTAATTAGCTATGTAGCTCTTTGTGAACAGACTTAACTCTGCAGGCTCCCTCGTAAAGCCTACCATGAAACGATCAATCATAAAGACCCGGAGAGAGGCAGCAAGACAGACGGTGGGACGGCCGGACGAACAAAAGATACAGACAGACACAAGCGACTCAATGGTTTGTCACTGGGGCAAAGACCTCCTTCCCTAAATCTCATCCTACATAAACAAACAAATATGTAAAATGACTTAACTCTGTCACAAGCCAGGATAAAGGAGGAGGGCAACGCTAATCATCTTCGTTATGACACAGCGTCGTTAAGCATCAACTACACATAAAATGACTTCACACATCATTCTGCCTTCTCCTCTGCATGTAAGTGCAGTCCTGGCAACAATGCCCTTTACCCCATTCAAAGTGCACGCACGCATGTACACACACATATGCCAGAGTATTCGTTGATGTACACCTAGAGGGAGCCGAGTATACCCTGAGCACACCCTGCTACAACTTGGAACAAGGAGGAGGTCATGATGAACATGGTTCGCAAACACCGTTAAACAATTACCTCATCTGACCTACACAATCCTGCATCAAAGTAAAAAGCTGCTTTATATCATTTCACACGGAATGCCAGTTCATGTACATGCATGCCAGGAGCATAGACTGTTTATTTACATTTCCTCCAGGGCAGACATCAGCACAGTGCTGAACTGAACTGAATCCTCAAGCATTGTGACTTCAGTTCATCAATGCAAAGCATTAAAGTCTTAAGAGTTACATTAATAAAAAATAAAATGCCGTCAAAAGCACCAGATGGCATTCACCGTTTACTCCATTGCTAACGTTTCGCCTTTTAAGCTAAATATGAGAGGTCAATAAAAGGCACTGTATTGAGATACTGGTAGCAGCAACAGAACATACGCAGGACTACCACCACATCTGGTAATCTCTTTCTGAGTCAAGAGATCATGCAGAGCTCAGTCTGATGGAAAAGGTTCAGCTGTAAAGCTCTGGAGAAAGTAGCTTAACCTTACGTTTACCTGTCAGATTTGACTGCAGTGCTCCAGTCGATTATGATTTTTGACTATGGTTTCACTTAAAGTGACCATTGATTGAATCCCAAGGTCCTGGGCTCAAACTTGCAATCACTGGATTACAGACTAAATGGTACAGATCAAGACTTTAAGTGTACTAAAACATCTCCCTGACAACAACAGAAAGCAAAATCAAACACATTCTAAAAGCATTTGAACGTTTTGTTTTTACCAAAACAAACCTAAATTCAAAAACAAAATGTGCGATGTATTAACATTAATACGGTTTTCAATCTGTTGTGCAGCCAAAGCAGATTAATAATAAGATTAATCATAGATCCAAGCAAATCGTGCTACGTTCATTCACTAATTTGAAACATACGTTGAAAAACAAAATAATGTCTTACAAGATGCACAGCAAACAATCCAATACATGACAAACAAACAATATTCACTGCTCAACAGAAGTTACTTTCTTCCATCTTTTAATGTTATTTTCATCAAATATTTAACAAATGTGAAGGGAAACCATGTTAAAAAGTTGAAAGTTTCATCACCTGCTAATTAATTAGGCCTAAACAATATAATTTTAAGTGTTGACAAATACAACTGAATTTCTCTGGTTACTCCTTTGAACTGTGAATTATTTTCCCTATAGGACTATTTAATAAAATACAATACATTGCACAATACACAATTAACAGAATTACACAATACACAATACAACTGAAACTTGACAATAAACAGCTTAGCTGTGCACTTTGATGCATTGCAACAGGAAATGTTATAAACCACAGGACAACTGAAAGAGGTTGTTTTCAGCTTACAACGAATGATCCGCTCAGCAAGGTGGTCATGAACATAAGGATGTACAGAATTCAAGATGGCGGAACCATCTACTGTGAATGCACAATACAATTCAACAGTTATTTCTGCACTGTAGTCCATTGATCCCTTGAGTTGTTTGATTTCTCCAGGTCAGATTGTTTCTTTTCCACATGTTTATGACTTTGTTTGGGCAGTATGCAGCATGGAGGTGTGGATGGATATGATGAAGTGTGCAGCGATAATCAGGATTACACATGTAGGATGGATAACACCTGGATGGTCAAAGAAATGGAGGTATGGAGTGTGCAGTGATAATCCGGATTACACATGTACTGTAGGAGGGATAACACCTGGATGGTCAAAGAAATGGAGGCATGTGTGAACAAGCCGGTCTCCATGATGTGGCTTTCGTTGGCGCTGTAGAAATCTCGGGATTACAATTACGATGTGATTGATACCAACAGACAGCGACACCAAACACTTATGGAAGAATGGAAGCTGACACAAATTTTGTCCCTCAGAGAAGCAACCAGTAACTAGGAAATATCTTTTCAGCAACCATCAGTAACAGTTGCAACGTGTATCACAAACAGACACTAGACAAAAGACAATAAAACACAAAACATAATCAGAATCAGAATGAAACGTATGGCCATCCTGAAAGATAATTGCAAAATTATGTAAACACCTACTTAAACATGCCAACAACTAATTAAAACCACCAAACCTATTTTAAAATGCCATTACCTGTTTAAAAATGCCAACACCAACACCTAAATCAAGTAAAAGCTCTAACATTACATCAACAAGCTCTTGATCTAAAAAATTGCTTCTAAAGTGACAATAAAACATACACAACATAATTCTGCAATTGTTAATGAATAACACTAAAGTCAACAATCCACAAGCTATTCTATAAACAACAACACTACAAACTGTATAACAATGATTCTATTTTCTGCTATCAGTTTCTATTCATGATCTGTGGCCAGTTATATCCAGAATCCCAAAAACTCAATACAACCATCGACATTTAAAATTCAGTTACAGGTAACATCTGGTCAACATTTTAAAATGTCTTATTTTTTCCTCCAGGTCTTTAATTTGTCTAATGATTTCTGTGTCTGCTTTAATATCTAGTCAACTTTTCAAACTCAGTGGTCCAGAAGTTTCTAATTAATAATTAATTAATAACAGAAGCTGCAAAAATCAGAGTATTTAATTCTAAATGTATCTGGTAAATAAAACAATTTGGTTAAATTTTGGTTTTGTGTGTCAGGTAGGGAGTGCCACGTAACTAAATTGAGTATATAACAAAACAATGTCCAGGGGTAACACCGCTGAGTAGAGTCTTGAATAGGCACAATAGCCATGCTTGGAATGAGAGCTTAAGTGGAATTTACCAATGAGGAGCTCCATAAATGTGCAGTTACAATTACTGTTAAAAGGTCAATAGTACTACAATCAGAAGATCAGAATTTCTATTAAAAGGTTACTATTACTATTAAAAGATTAGACTTATTTTTAAAAGATTACTGTTACAAGGTATATATTACTAACAAAAGGTCAAGACTAAGGACCAAAATGTTTGAATATCTAAACCACAAGAAACCTGTATCAAAACAGAAAAGTTCATACAATATTTGGATACTTTTTCTTATTCAAAACATCAATGAAACGTTTGTGCCCAATTGTATCATTTGTAATCGCAACAGACAGATAAAAAGATTATAAACATTCAGAATTTTAAAACAACGAAAACACAGAAATGGTTCTAAATTTGCTCCTTGCTAAAACAGTTACAAAACAGAAATGTTGTTGTGTAACTCGTTTAAAAAACACAGAAAGACAGAACTGCGGAAATTCAGAATGCTTTTGTCTTTGTACGTTAGTGCAGGAGAATTACTGATGGTAGTGAAGAAACAAACAGTTTAAATCTGCTAATTCTTCAACCTATCTTTCACTGCCCTAGCAAGTACTACATCTGTCAACAGAACATCTGACAATAAAATAAACAAACCTTGCTATATATTAACATGTATTTACTCATTCATTCATTGCATTTATTAAGCATGCAACAGAAGTAAATTTGATGCCGAGATGCAAGTTAAGTGTTGTAAACAACTTGTCAGACGGAGTCTGCTCAGTAGGCACAAACCCGCAATTGTTAGTTTACACACCCAGCACTCTACCGATTAGATAACCACGATGCACGTTAGACCACTGTGCCGCCACATAAACATATGCTCATAGGTATATTAGCGGTGAATCTTAAGTTTAGCGTACAAAACGTTATTGGTGTTGATATTGTGGCTTCAAATACAGGTATCTTACATTATGGTATACAACTACTGTATATGTGTAAAGATCGTTCATTGTTTCAACACAGTTCCAGGTTTTGTTCCCAAGCTCTCCCTTATAGCAAGGCTTTGCACGAGTGAGTAAAGAAAACTTCCTCTCAAAAACCAAGTCAAATAATAAAGTTGTACAGTAAAATTTACAATTCTCTAACACCAAACGAAGGAAAGTTTCACACTGCTCAATGAAAAATTCCAGTCATTTGGACTCAAACTTATGAACTCAAAATCATGAACCCCAAGTGAATATTTTTTCCACAAACCAAACTGCCCACTTTCCAGCATTTATAATGAACCTAATTTAATTTGTTTGTACAGGGCTAGAGCCCCAAACACTGGGGCCCTATGCACATGTATTTCTGTAAATCCAACCATGCAGCCAGAATATAAAACTGACAATTAACAGTCCATTCTACAAAGGATAACATAAAAAGCAAATCAAATCGAAATGAAAAGTTGCAATAAAATCAGGTACCTCCTGGTACTTCTAAGTACAGTTGGTAAAGGTTGGGATAAAAATAACTGACAGCAATTCTTAACATTCTGGAAACAGCTGTACAATGATACTGTAATAAATTATCAGTAATTTTCAATATAAATAAATTTTTAACTCATTGCAGCATGATACCCCATAATGATTAATTGGTCTGAAAATTTGGGAAAACAAATTCTCTCCAAGCCCCTTAGATACACTGTAAATATTTGCAAATATAGACAGACACTTTAAAAGCAGCTTACAGTAGTAGGGACGCAGCAAAAACTGTGCTATCCCTCAAATAGAAAATTTCCAGAGAAATCCAAACTCTAACAAATTCAGACACAAAGACAGGCTAAAAAGTGTTTCATGCATTTACAAATAGTCATCAGAAACATCGCTAATAAGCTAAACCCGAGTCTTGTACAAGTAAAACCTCAAAATTTTGATTACAACAGGAAAGGACCAAAAACGCACACCAACGCCAAACCATTCAGCTGCATACATGCTTATAAGCATACCCATACATGCTTACAAGCATACCCATACATGCTTATAAGCATACCCATACATGCTTATAAACATACCCGTACATGCACAAAAACGAATAGCACAAAACCGTTTACAACACAACATCACGTGAACAAGGCGGCCACCTAGCTATTTTGCTAGTCTCCCACCAGTGTATCTTGACAACAAACAACAACAGATTGCAAAATACTTTCATTTCAACCACCAATTAGCCATAAGCAAGGTTTCCATCATTCATCCCCAAATAACGGGATCAAATTTAAATGACTGATGAAACCCAAGTAATTGAAGACATAAAATATTTGTTTAGAATTTGACATTCATTTCTACAATCAGTTCACAAAGAATCAAACCAAATCCTTCTCAGAAATCCATGTAACATATCCTATGAAATTCAAATGCAACTGTACCAAGCAGAATTAAAACTGCAGGAAGCAGCCATTGCGATTTGGCAAATAAACAAATGAACGCATGAAAGGCACAAGAGTATTTCCATCACAATTCTGAAACCATACTTCCATCTGCTTTTATTTCTTCATATGAGGCAAAACCAAGTCTGGTCAAAGAACAATTCAGCAATTTACTTCAATTTTGTGACAGCAATTCATTACACTGGTTACCATAAGCACTGCTGGATATGTCAGCCATCATTCATACATTCTTAAACTGTACCATACGGAGGAACTGCCAGTACGTCTTACTCTTCTGATCTAGTTTCACAGACAAAACTAAGATGTTACACCAATAAAAAGATGATATAGAAATTATAATAATTATAATGATAACAATAGAACTAACAATAATACTAATACTAGCAATAATAAACTAGTAACCACTCAAAACTTTAAACATCAACAGCCTAACACCATCAAAACATAAAACTGTTTACGGTAGACCCAACAGAATAAAAAGTAACAAACTCATCTGGAAAAACTGACATGGTTATTAAAACAAATGATGCACCAGAAATGTTGCCTCAAATAATCTCTGAGCCTCCGACTACTCATTTGCTAAGACGTCAACGAATGCAAGGGTGGATTTAGACAAAGACAACAAAAAAGCGCACAGCAAGTACGCCCCAGGTTCAAAACTACCTGCAAGAAACATAAAGTCTCCCAGCACCAAAGAAAAGCTTTAACTGAAAGTGGCTTTCTCCACTGAGTCTGCACAAGCAATGTGTAGTCAGTTTCAGCACTAAGGGAATTCAAGAAGGTCCAGCCAGAAGAACAAATGGGCTCCTCAAGCGCTAAAAGGCTACTAAGTAAGTAACACATTTGTTAACACGCCATACGTCCACTGACTGAGCAAGGAACTGTAGGCCCACAAAGGTTCCATTAACTACTTGCCAAAAAACCAAATAAGATATTTAAAACTAATTCAAGTTTTTTTTAGCCAACATCAGTGCATAGTGCATTCATTTTCAGAATAAAACAAAATAACATACAAGAAATGAGTTGTCTAGCAAAAAGTACTATGCCCTGCCAATTTTAGAAAAACGTGTAGTGACAAGGTGCTTCGAAACAAGAGACTGAACACTTTTATCAAACAGTCTCTCAGAAACTGTTCCTTTGAACTGTGATTGATTGGTTAGACAAATTATTCCACATATGAATGTGAAAATTAAATGGACTCACTGGACAATATGGTGATGGTCCATCATTTAAAAATGCTCAGTGGGGCAAGTTATGCCAAAACCTAAGTTTCATATATATGGCAAGTTAGTGTGATGCATCATTTGTTTGTGCAGAAGCACATGTGTATATGTAAGATGTATGTATGTGTACACATTTAGTATGGGTATGTAAGCATGTAAAATTAAATGGACTCACTGGACAATATGGTGATGGTCCATCATTTAAAAACGCTCAGTGGGGCAAGTTATGCCAAAACCTAAGTTTCATATATATGGCAAGTTAGTGTGATGCATCATTTGTTTGTGCAGAAGCACATGTGTATATGTAAGATGTATGTATGTGTACACATTTAGTATGGGTATGTAAGCATGTACATATGTAAGTATGTATGTATGTATGTATGTATGTAAATAAAATCAGTTCAGTTTTTCAGGGGCAGAATACCATAACGTATGCCTAAACTGGTGCTACAAAAAATTCCAATTACTATATCATTATCTAATCTAAACACTGGCTGTGTAGATAAAAAGTTGCTTGACAGAAGAAACTAGTTTAAATTTCAACAGATTCTGAAGATGTCATGGCACAGCTTGATTAGGAAATCTCTAAACATGGTCAGATCATCAAAACGTACCAATCTGCAGTTGCCTTTAACTCTTTTAACAGGTGGTTCAAATCCTCTTTGGTGACTGGTGTTAAGCTGTGGCGATAGGTAGTTTGATGCGAAGCTGAGCAGTGGGAAGGGTTCTGTGGATTAAAAGAACGAGGCGTCAGCCAGATGCAGGTGACCCAGACTCAGGACTTGACTCGTTCTCAGATGTTTCCTTTTTCTTGAAGAATAGAAGTGGAAGCATTCCAATAAGGCATCCCAGTGATATGCCAATAGCACGACCCTAAAATAAGGAATGAAGCTCCATCTTAAGGCAAGACATGGTGGCCGATCAGAAGTGCACTTGGTCTTTGATCTAACAGCTGCAGGCTCAAGCCTACTGAGCGGCCTGCATGTCATGACCCCAGGCAAGTTGTTTATGCAAACGTGTTTCTGTCATCAAGCAGAATTTGGTACCAGCATAGGCCGTGACGTAAATAGCATGTCTTGCAATGTGCCGGTTCCATGTTCAGGACCTTGGGATTCATCCATTGCCAGCTCTAGGGCCACAGAGTCAGAAATGAATGCTTCCCCTACATTTGACTACGGAATATAGGAGCTTAACTTCACCTTAAATTTTAAGGGCTGAAGCACAAACAAGACAACAGTAATCCAACTTCATTTGACTAAATGTAAATTATTATTATTATTGTTGTTGTTGTTATTGTTAGTTATTGTTATTGTAATTATTATTATTATTATTATTATTAATCAAATGAAGTTGGATTACAGCTCAACAGTGCAAAAACCTTGCTTATGGGATACAAAGCCCCACAATGACTATCGTTTCACATTTCATCTTATGTGCAGCAGAGAAAACTAACATGTAAGCAGTTAGCAACTAAGCAATCCAAAAACCCATCTCGACTTACCACATTACTGGTATTTCAAATTCCCACAAGCTTTAAAGACACACCGTTTCCATCTCACTGATAATGACGTACACGTTGACTCTTGTTATACCTTGCACAAGAACGGTGTTGGGCTCCCTGGCATTCCCTGTGGACGGCTTGAAGCTTTCACCGCCGATTTCTGTGTGTTCCATTAGCTCTTTAATGTCATTCAGGTCTAAACTTAAGGCTCACCTGTTTCGACTTGCATATCCATCATAGCCTGACTACTTCTGGTTTCTCTGACCCACTGAGTTTCATCCTGACTTCAACAGATTGTCATTTCTGACAATGGCTTAACCTACAGTGATCAATCATTAATGCCTTGTGCATTATAATAATGGCGCTACACAGATCACTAGATTAGACCAGCCGAGACGGTACATATGTATGTAACCCCTCAGAGGTGTTTCGAGAGGTGTTATCGATATGTTCTGTAACAATATAACACAAGAACTGAACAGAAGACCCATTCATAATCTAATTCGTAATGTAGTGCATATTTCATAAACTCCAAGAAAGGCAAGAGAATACTAACGAAAGCAGTTGCCCACCGGACGACCCTCAGATCTGATTGTTCAGGAGTTATGTCTGGCGTTCGAAACCCAATCTTACTAAAAAGACTTTCTATGAAACCAGCAGACCTGCAGCACAGGAAAACGACAAAATTTACCAAGAATTTAGCATTTTATCATTACTTCCATTTAAAACATTTATTGCATGTTCAGTCAGTAAATCAGAATATAAAGCAAGGGCAGCTAATGAAAAATAAGAAACTAAACAAGCAATAACCAAAACACTTATAACCAAAACTACAATAACTCTGGTTAAAAGATAAAAAAGGTCAATAACAGGAATAATAAAAGGAATAATAATAATTTAATAATAATAATAAAATGTTTCCTAAAGTAACTTTATGAGACCAGATGCCAGCACAAATCACCATTTCCTGAAAGATTTTTAAAAATCGTCTTTTCTCCCTTGGGTTAAAAAACCGAAGTAAAAACAATAAAATAACCAACGTACGTCACAGTACAACCAATCTCTGTCATTGCTAAATTTCCACAAGTTCTTTTAAGTTTATAGAACTAATTTAAATAAGGATAATAATAACAATAATAAAAATAGTAAGAGCAACATGTCTAAGTAAAACAATTATCTGGTACTAGGAATAAATAATGAAAATCGTTTAGTGGCCTGACTCACCCAACTCCAGCCACATCAGAGATGAGGTTACCCAAAGCAGCAGCTGTAAACACAAACACATTTTCAATGAAGAAACTGTTAATTTAATTTAATTTTGCAACTTCTGTAGCACTGTTACAAATACTAAATACAACAATCAAGGCTCATCCACAATATCTTCAGTTCCAGAAGGTAAGACAGACAGAGTCAGCCTAAGGCTTTTTACGTTGGTTTCACTTGAACTGACCATCAGCTGATGCTTTACGCATTGTAATAATGGTGCTGTAGAAGTCATCAGATAAGAGAAGATAAGATAAGCAGGATAAGCATGTCAAAGCAGGTTAAGTTTTCAGCTGAGATCAGACTGTGTGGCATTGTGCTCTATACAGTAGAAATCAGTATAATAACATGGATTAGATAAGGGAAGAGACTGTAATCCTATGATTATGGACTCCCAGTAACGACCTGGGACAAGTTGTTCGCATAAACTTGTCTTGCACCTCAGATTTTAGATTTACTTACCTTCAGCACATAATAAATGCAACAAATAAATAAATACATAAATAAATAAATAAAGACAACAATTTGATCTGATCTAATCTAATAGCCTATTCACTCATGCAATGTATACTGTTGAATCCAGTCTTAATCTTGAGCCCTCCAAAAAAATAGACACAACCTCCTCCAGGGAAACACCTCAGGCAACACAAAACCAAATCAAACAGATGCAAAGAAAGCAGAAGCTGAAGTTCTTAGGCAACCAATTTCACAAGGGACTGACCAATGTAAAACTTTCATGCTGCACTGCGGAAGTTCAGGACCGATGAATAATCAGGACATCTTAAATCACTGACCAATTAGAAGTTATTTCCTTACAAGGTCTCTGAATAATACGATTCCAAAAGACTAACAGATAAAATTTAAATTTATTCAAATTTATTTATTTAAATTTATTTAAAATTTATAAATATAAATTTATTTATTTATATAAATTTATTTATTTGGTATTTATTTATTTGGTATTTATTTATTTAATTTTTATTTTCAAATTTGTTTATTAGGGAAGAAAAATCTACCTTCTCCCATCTACAAGGGAATGCTGAAGGTAACTGTATACTGAGACTCCATCAGCCATCGTCTTTCCTCATCATCAGCATGGTCCAGGAACTCTGAGCATGGTCTACGACGTCAACTTTGGATGGGAATCCATGTGTGTGGAAGCCTGCCAGTGGTAACTCTTCTAGTTATCTGAGCACTGTTCGCTTGCTGATAAACTTTTTGTTCTTAATGATCTAAAGGCTTGCACAGGCAGTGCTTTGTGATGTACTTAAAAGACACATTATTAAGTGTCTAAATAACTAAGCAACTAACTTACAAAAATGTGGCAACACTGCAAAAATACATAAAACCAAAGAAACAAAATACAAAGGACTTGAATCAACCTGCCATTGTTGAAATTCCTAAAGCGGCTCCAATCGTGACATCGATATATTCACCCTGTATTCAAACATCAATTCACAAGGCCAAGCTTATTAATTAAGAATTCTCTCAGCCAGATTTATTCAGATCAATAACCAAATTATGCAATGAAACGTTGTGTCCCAATTAGCAGAACAATCCGTCCCTTTTGAGATTTGCATCATTTGCACAGTTATACACATGTATGCTACACATTTGCAAAGGAATTTGGTGCTCAATAAAATGGTGCTACTCAACAGTTTCAACTAGCCTACCCACTACAGACTGACCTATCAGTTTTCAACAAGGCTTTTTCAGCAGATTATGGCAGTTTTTAATACGGTTTCACTAAATTACGACAATGGCAACACAGAAGTCATTAGATGCGATTAGATATAAAATTCAGTTAAAATTAAAGTTTTTGATGAACTTCATAACTAAACATCTTCATAACTAAACATCTGCATACATACAATCATACACACATATGCATGCATAAAAAGGTAGTTTAATTACTGCATAGTTGCAGTCATATCTGTGCTTCAACCAAATAATCTATCAACCTCAGAAACATAATAGTCAGGACCAGTAAGGCACGTAATAAATTTGCCTGACTTTATCTGACACCCAGATAGCAGATCAAACAATTGACCGGTTGTAGTGAATAATTTACATTACCTTATCTAATCCATATTATTATACTGATTTCTGACAAAACAACAGACTGGTTGTTGCAAGGTCTAATGCAGTGAGAGGCAAGAGTTAAATAGCTACTGTTTTATGTCACAACGAACACTTACAGCAACTATCATTATTCCATTGTCAAGTATCCCAAATCCAATAAATGGCAACCCATTGAACACGAATACTGAAAAATGATGCAAAATATATACACATAAAGCAATCAGACATCAAGTGAGGCAGATGACTTAAAAAGTAAACAGAAATCAGACATCAAGTGAGGCAGATGACTTAAAAAGTAAATAGCTGAAAAGAATCTGTATGATATCAAACTGCAAAGAAAATCTGTTCGTGACACAATTAGGTTATCTTACACTTATATTCAAAAATTATGTTAATTACCATAAATGAAATCATTGTAAATTAAGAACAAAATATAAGCATAATGAGAATCAATATAAATGATAAACGTTTAATAAATAGCTTCACCAAACTACAACAGAACTTTTTAAAGATAACTAGTATTATGACATTAACAAACAGCAAAACGGTCCTCAAATTCTGCTTAATTTCAAATATTTAAAGGATTAACAAACCCCCCAAAAAAACATAAAATGTATATGCTGACATATTCTTGTCTTTGGAGTATGGCTCAGAAACTGGAAATTCTCCATCAAATTTAACTAATGCAGTTAAAAAATTAATTATCCAATTGATTAACTAGAAGTTCGTCATCCAAGGTAAAGCAATGTTGGCAGACATTTATAAAGTACTTTATATATCTCCTTCTACCAGCTTCTAACATAAAACAAAGAACATCTGCTAAAAAAATAAACAACACCAGTAGCAATAAAAGAATTAATAAAACACTCTGTATTGCATACCATCGAACAGCTGTGAAGTTGTAACAGTGGGCGGCACCTCTGCTACGTCACCTGGAAAAACCCAACCCGACAAACACTCGTTAATCATAACATGACTTGTTTCTCGCTTATATTGTTTACTGGGTGATGCGGTACACCAATTAGTAATGCACTTGAATCATGGCCTGATGATTGCTGAGTGAACTCTGTGTAACAAACTTTGGGCAAGTGGTTTCCTTGCAAAAACTCTGTGAATATGGGTGCAAAAACACTTGCAAGGATCAATTTGAGAAAGACTGCCTCTGTGACCAAACAGTAGAACTTGTAGAATTGGAAAAGGTCCTTGTGTGACTCCAGAAGGGTTGGAAATAAATGAATGTAGCAGCTGATGCTGGGTCTGGTTTAATTGCCACATGGCTGCAGTTGCACTTTCACTTCGGCATCAACCTGACCTTCTACAACCGTTGTAAAGCATACGCTGGTCTATACAAGATTCAAGCCTAGCTACATAAAAAGGGATGATTTTGAAAAGAGGTGCATATACACTTGCAAGGAATCAATTGGTCAATTATCCTGGGGCAATTATTCGCCAAGTAGTTCGTAGAACCTTGTGGGACCAACACCTGTCTATTTCCTGTAACTGTACTCGGACTGAGCACTGGAATTCATTACTTACAAATCTTAAGATTAATATTGTTATTCCTGCATTTGTCAAGCGCCACTTTCTAATGACTAAGCATCAGTCGATGGCACAGAGCAATTGTGAGTGAAGGACTTGCTCAAGGTCCCTACATAGTAAACGTCTCAGGGAGCCTTAAACCTGCACACAGTGTATATGTTAAGATTATAAACTCTGGCATCATTTAAAACCCACTATAAATGTTTTATTTTGTTCTTTCATTACAATGTTTCATAATTTCAACATTAAATCGCTTTAGCACTTGTATATTTTGGACATATATGATAGTCTAAGATATGCACCTAAATTCTTCAGTATTCTGCAAGACAGATTTGATAAGCTCACTAGCAATTTACCCCTGCTAGCTCAAATCCCTTAGTTTAGTACCGACCAATACCTGGTAACTGTAATCAGAAAGTTGTATTGCGACTCTTCAAGAAAAATTAATCAGAGGTGCTCTCTGCGCTAACCTGAATGGTGTTAAATGTCATTAAGAACAGAACCCATTCATCCGTTAGTAAACATTGATAAGATAACTAGAAGAATCATCGTTGGCAAGCTAAAACAATAGTTCTTCAGTGTATATCTAACAATTCATAACTTAATTACTGTTAATCATTTGTTCTGTTTTGAGTTATTCCTGTGCATGCAATGGTTGATCCTTGTTTTTTTATTCAAATAAACATGGAAAAACTTGGGAACATCTGCATCAACTGCTTTCTTGTAGCCATTTTGCTTCAGGAATCAAACTAGATCTGCCCCACCCGCTGACAAACGTGTTACAACATTAGCTCAACACAACTAGCAAAATTCAACTCATGTAAACAAATTTAACCAATTATTATCTGTCTGTGTCAAGACATGTTCAAAAATATATTTTACTCTTAATTAAAACCAACTCTTCAATTTCAATTTCACAGTCTTAAATGTCTTCCTAGTTATATCTTTCACTCCTTAGTTCTCACTCCTTTGATCTCATTACAATATGGTCGCGTTATAAGGTGGTACTAGGCATGGCTCCAGACAGCATTGTAATGAGTTTCTAGTATATTATTTGTATAGAAGATAACCATGTGTAGCAGTGGTTCAGCCAAATGATGGGGCTTTCATCACCGCATAAGCATTTCAAACTCAACTGCATGACTGAATTGTCAAATCTTTGTTAAAAGTGATAGCTAGCGTGAGGGACTGCAGGTGTAATAATGCAAGACTTCTCAACTTCTCTGCACCAAACTCAACTACAAATTATGCTTACTGGGTTTTAAATTAATGCAAATTTATTCAATGTTATTTGATCCTTGCATCATTAAATACCTTCACGTTAGATAAATGCCCAAATACTTGGAGATCATCCATTTGCACCCTTTGATTGTAAATGGTTTGCATCAGTTACTGATGATAATGCTCATTTTATACTGTAATGTAGTTCTGCACTGTCATATTCCTCTTACTTGCCACCCACCCACCCACATATACTTTAGTTATGAACGTGAAGTTGCTAACACTTTAAACCAGTGCAAGCAAAATGAAATTAAAAATTATTCTGTAGTTGCATTGCTCCTGAGCAAATAATGAGTGGCATTTCCGCCAAATGAGTTACTGACCCATGATTCACATCTTAATAAATGATCACCGTACGTTAGTTTTAAAGTAACTACTTGTAATTGCCGATGCGTAATTGTGTTGACAATTGCAATTACCAAAAATTAATAATCACTGCCTTATTACCTGCATTTGTGGCCTTTTCCTCTTGAAACTTCTTTAGCTGTTCCAACAGAAGGTTCCTTCCATTTTCATCAAGATGTACAACAACGTCGTGGGCCTCTTCTGGTGTCGTCACGGCAACCATGTATGGCCAAGACGAAGGCATCCGATGGTGCGGGTGTCGAGGCCATGACAATTTCGGACTGCCGAACTTAAAAGTCTGACCTTTACCGTTTTTAACATAGAATCGCACCGATCTCCATGCGCCAAAATCTGTCCTATAAAACAGAAACGGCGAAATGGAGGACTGAAACCGAGCCGGCAACCACTGAAAACACTTCGTCAACATTCTACCCATAGATATAATAACACTGGATACAGCATACGACCAGATTTGTGAAGCCAACATCTAATTTTAGTCAGTGACGTCATGGGGGGCAGAAAGCAGTCGTGTACGGTAGAAATGCATGAAAGAACTGCAAGTTCGTGTTTGTGAATCGTCTTTACAGAGACATTTATATACACAAATATTTTAACGGATAAGTTTAATAATGCAATATGTTTTGGCTAATCGCAGAAAATGACCATAATGAGGCTTTTAAAATTATAATAAAAATATACAAGTAGAATTGTCAGATCCATGAGCCGGGCGGGTAAACAGTTAGGTGGAAGATGTTTCGGATTGGAGCGGACAGACAGGCAGGCAGGCAGGCAGGCAGGCAGGCAGGCAGGCAGGCAGGCAGGCAGGCAGGCAGGCAGGCAGGCAGGCAGGCAGGCAGGCAGGCAGGCAGGCAGGCAGGCAGGCAGGCAGGCAGGCAGGCAGGCAGGCAGGCAGGCAGGCAGGCAGGCAGGCAGGCAGGCAGGCAGGCAGGCAGGCAGGCAGGCAGGCAGGCAGGCAGGCAGGCAGACAGACAGACAGACAGACAGACAGACAGACAGACAGACAGACAGACAGACAGACAGACAGACAGACAGACAGAGGGTATCAGAATCAGGATAGGATTTTTGGAAAAGTAATGTTTTCAGTTTTGAGTGAAAGACCAATCCAGAAATTGCCAGAAATGAAGTGTTGGTGAGCTAGTATGATGGATCAGTTAATTGTCGTAATTCTGGCGGGAGTTTATGCCAGAGGAGTGGAGCAGCTACGGCTATATAGCAATTTCCAAATTTTAAGGACGAAGCCACGGGGGAAGAAATTTTAGGACAGAAGAAGATTGGGTTGAACGGAGTGGTTGGATTGTAAATAACTGATGAAAATAGTCCTGAGGGTTGGGAAAATTGAATTGTGTTTTAGACTTTTAGGTAAGCAACAGCACTTAATACTGTGCGTTCAGGTACTGTATTTTTAAGCCAGTGACATGATTTGAGAACAGGAGTGATGTGGTAGGGTTTGGAAGTTTAGGTGACAGCACAAGCAAGAGCATTTTGGATAGCTTGAAGGCGGTTTATTTAAGTGGTTACTCTAGTGAGGAAAAGTGAATTGCAGTAGTCTAGTTTTGCATGGAATGTGGATGTGGCAATTGGTAGACATGCAGTTTTGAAGTCAAACTTTGGACGAATTAATAATAACAATTAGCAACTTCTAATGCGCCAGTGTCTAATGCACAAGGCATCAACCGATGGCACACCAGAACCAAGCCACAATCAGGTCGATATCCAGAAGGTCAGTCTGCAAGACAGAGAGGCAGTCTATGGTGGATAAGCAATTTGAAACAGGCAAGTTTTAAATTGAGAACGAAATGGTAGAAGCGACTGAGCAGAATGAACAGACACAGGGAGGGAGTCCCAGAATTTTGGTCCACCAACCGAAAATGCTCATTTACCCAGAACAGTTCTAGTCCAAGGTATGACCAGAGAAAGACTATCAGATGACCTTGCAGAGTAATGGTAAGTCTGGGGAATAAGAACTGATTTTAAGTAATGTGGTTGGCCGTAGTTCAATGTTTTATAGACTGTAAGTACTAATTTGAGATCCTTTGCTGAACAGGAAGCCAATGCAAAGATTTAAGCACAGGGGTTATATGCTTATATTTTGAATTATTTGTTATGGCTCTAGCCAAGGAGTTCTGAACTCTTTGGAGTATCTGCATGTTTGACTTGTAGTGATACCAACAAGAATTGAGCTACAATAGTCAAGGCGACTGGAGACCAGTGCGTTAGCTAAGGATATTCTGGAAGACATAGGGGCATAATGCCTAATTCTGGGCATGTCACGAATATGCATGTATGTTGACTTACAAATACCATTTACATTCTGCAAAGGTCACGGATATGCATAAAGTAAGAATGGGAAGATGGGTGTTATGATCAGAAAAGGTGAGGTGTTGGTAGAATATTACACCTATATTGCAGACAGGAGAGTTAGTGTTAACGGTGTGAGTGGAAGCAGAATCCAGGCTGAGGGAGACTGAAGGATCAGGAATTTCTTGAGGTGATCGTGTAGGCCAACAAGTAGGAATCCAGTTTTAGGTGAGTTCGGGCACAAGAGATTTGAAGGTGGAATGGTGAAAATGAATAGAAAGAATTAAGTGCTACAGCAAAGTTTATGATGTAGAAAACCATTGTTCACCAAGTCTACTTGTGTAGTTGAACTTATGCCTGATTTAATGAACCTACTTTAATGAACTTAAAAAGAATAAGTTTTGTGAAACTGTTTCAACCTGGGGTCCTTTGGAGTTGAATTGTTTCTGTGCTTCTGATATGGTGAACCCTAACATCAACATAAGAATCAATAATCAAATTAATTGGTTGATCATTGCCTGGATGAGGGAACCAAGTCTTCATATTATGGACATTAAACAGGTCTGCAAACCCAAAATTTTCAACATCAACAGATTTGATGATAGGTTTTAATTAATCATGTTTGCTTTCTCCTTAGCACATAGGCCAAGAGTTAAATATCCAACTGGTAATTTCTAGCGTCTATTGACAACAACCAGCATCAGAAGAACAGCTTCCCTAGCAACTCCAGCGCAGACATCATCAAAACCAGTTCCATAATCAACAAATCCATATGATCTGTGACCATCCCATTTAACATGTTTCCGTAAGACTTTTCGTCCATTAGAAGACCACAGAAAATTTCATTAGTGTCCTGTTGCTGGCATTTTGAAGTCCGCTTTATGAAACCAGGTTGGACTTTCATACTGCTAAACCAACGCGTCAATGTATTTTGGTCTGGGAGCCATGTCTTAAAAGTTTTCCTCGCATATTCGCAGGCCTTTGCTGAATGAACATGCAAAGTGAGGGCAAATGTACGCAACGGGGACTTGACTTTATTCTTTCATCTCACAGATTTAGTCATTTTGCAAAAATGTATGCTCCAAATAACGAATTTGGTTCCGATAAACAACGTTCAACTTTCCTCTACAGCACCCATCACTACCGTGTAAAGCTCAGCTTTCTGCCCCCCATGACGTCATTAACATAGAGAGATGTCGGCTTCACCGCATAGCATAGAAATCGGGCTGTATGCTGTATCCAGTGTTATTATATCTATGATTCTACCTAATGCCTACACAAAATATGTCAAGTTCAAGGACGACGCCTGTTAAATGAGTAAGTAGTGCTGCTAAATAGTGCATGACGATAACTTCCCAGCGCTGATAACAGAGCGAATTTAAGTAACATAATCCATACATTTAAAGTTAACTACAGTTTTAGAAAATTGCGCAAAATGTAATTTTTGCTCCGTTAAGTAACTAAAAAGGCACGGTAGCCGATTGGTTAGAGTGCTTGCTTCGTAACACGGTTTTGACGGGTTCAAGATTTCTCTGAGACGTTTACTGTGTAGGAATCTTGAACAAGTCTTGTGCAAGTCACAACTGCTCAATGCCATCGACTGATGCTTAGTCATTAGAGAGAGGCGTTTAACAACTGCAGAAATAATAATAAAGACGCATTGCTTGCATGCTATTTTTGTTTCGATGAGTATCGCAGTGTAATCAGTGTGACCTGGAGAGGAAACTGACCCAACAATCATAATCGTAATCGTAATCGTGATCTCGAGATTTCTACAGCGCCCAACGAAAGATAAGTCTCACGAACAAGCTTATTCACAGACTGTGTCAAACAAAATCGATATAGACAGGATAGGTCAGAATCGGTTCCAGGTCAGGATCCACGAGTCAGGCAGTAAGGCAGGCAGTCAGACGGCTATGGTTGATGGTGTTTCGTACTTGATAATCAGGATAGATAAGTGGAAGAAGAGGAACGATGGGACCTGCGGAAATGTTTTCAGTTTTGAATGAAAGACCTGCGCAGAGATTGCAAGCGGTGAACTGTTGGTGAGTTCGCAGATGGTCCAGTTAATTGTCATAATTCTGGTGGGAGCTTATTCCAGAGAGTTGGCGCGATTTCCAAATTTTAAGGATGAGGTGATGGGAGGATAGAGAAGTGTTTAGGCAGAAGAGTGATCGGATTGTAAATAACTGACTTAAATATCTATCTTGCCGCTTCAATTCCAAACACCATTTCACTCTCTACGATTACATTTAATAGGCTATATAGACTCTTATTGCCTATATCTCTCCATTCGACTGTCAAGTTGTATTTTAAAACTGTTCAAGCTTGGTGCAGATATAACTTCTTCTGGTAGCCCGTTCCAGTGCTCTAAAATCTTCTGGCTGAAGAAGAATTTTCTAGTGTCCAATCTCTTATAAGACAGTTTCAGTCTGTGTATTCTTAGATGTCTCATTGCTGCCTTCTGGAAGAAGGTTTGCTCGTCTATATTCTCGAGTCCATGTACAAGGTCACCTCTCAATCTTCTTCTTTCTAAGGAAAATAAACCCAGCTTTTTAAGCCTTTGTTCATGTGGCAACCTAGCTAGACTTCTGATGAGTTTAGTAGCTCTTTTTGTACTTTTCCTGGCATTCGATGTCTTTTTTGTAATAGGGACTCCAAACCCGGATAAAATATTCTATACGTAGTCGAATGTATTACACTGTAGCTTGAAACTATTAATGTCTTTGTGCTTGAAACTGCCTGACCTAAAGTTGTATCTTGACAGGTACAGAACCCTTCTTACCTATGGATTTTGTTTTGATTGAGCGCGGGTGAATATACTGGTCCTCACGACTTTGCTTTCACTGGGCGGTGAATAAATCTCGAGTTTCCGATTGCGGTTGTCGTAGCGTCTCTCGGTCGCATGCTTACATAGAAATGAAAAATCTACTGGGTAGGATAATCCATCAGTCTCAGCATCAGTATTGGGAGAGGATGCGCAATGAAAAGCGCGTTGTTTCGTTTTTTATTACCTGGAATTCTTTCCAATTATTTGTAAATAAGTACTTACTAAAGACTGGCCTAGTTAGCTACATCGGTAAACGCGTACGACAAGGAAGCCTCTGTGCGTGAGGATCCCCGGTTCGCGTCTTGATCGTGGCTTATTTCAGAGATTTGAAACTCGGGCTAGCATGGTCCGTGCACGGGGACCTTAAATGGCGTGTAGCGGTGGTGAAGAATATCACCCATCAGGGTCGCGGCTATACGGTCGTTATAGAAAAACGTGTACTATTTACAATTTACTTAAATAAGTGCTGTTGTCGTTGTGGTGATATTTCTTACCCTACGAGATGCGATTTATCTGTTGCACAGAACAGTTGCTTTCAGCTTAGGCGTATGCTTCTGTTGATAGATGCGAACTTAAGAAAACTTTAGCTTCGGAGTTGAGACCAACGAGCTAACAGAAGAACGATTTTGGCTATCGGTAAAAAATTGTAAATTGTATACGTTTTTCTATAGCGACCATATGGCCTACACCCGCGGACGGGTGAGATCCTTCACCACCGCTACACGCCATTTAAGGTCCCCACGCACGGACCGTACTAGCCCGAAATAAGCCACGACCGGGACGCGAACCTGGGATCCTCACGCACCGAGGCTTCCTTGGCGTACGCGCTTACTGATGTAGCTAACTAGGCCAGTTGTACCTATCTAGGCCAATACGGTTTTGTGTGGTCTAGGAGAGCTTTTGAATTCAGTAAAACCCGGATTCGTTGAAGGATCGATTCTGAGGCTGCTACAGTTGAGCGTATAATGGCTTGTCGTGCAGTGATTCTACTTTTAGGAGTTTTCTGCTTCTCTTGTCAACTCGCAGATGCATTATACGGAGGTATAAAACAAGATTTTAACTTTGAACAAATTGTGTAATAACTTATCTAATCACTGTTTGGTAGTAAGTTATGATATCGTTATGCACAGCTATTTATGGACACTTAAAACGCCTAGTGGAGTGTTTTACAAGGAGAAAACATTGGGCCCAGAACAGAGCCTTGAGGGATGCCTCAACATTGGTCCACTGTTTAAAACAGATTGAGTATTGGGGGTAAGATATGATTGGAACCAGTTTAGGGATAGACCTGATATGCCAAACCAGTGCTCAAGGCGATGGAGCAAGAAAGCATCGTTGTTATTATCAAAATCGAAGATAGCAGATAGGTCAAGAAGAGCAAGTGCATTTACTTTGCCATTTTCCTTGGAGCATATAAAGTCACAGTGGAGAGAGAGAAGAGCTGTTTCAACTGAATGTGGAATTTGCAATTTGCTGACCAGAAAGGGAGAAGGAAGGAGACTGAAGACAAGTATGCCTGCAGTCAAATTTTAACAATGCATACAAGAAGTTTAGAAATGAAAATAAGTTTGACATTGGTCATTAGTTTGACATAGTATCAGGATCTAAATATGGTTTCTCCAGCAAGAGGTAGAGTATATTTTGTGAGAGAAACATGATGGGAAGGAGCCCTCAGAAAAACGAGCAATTGATTAATGTCAAGGTGATGCGAGGCACAGATGTTACATTTACAGATCAAACGTGAAATGAATATCAATACTAATACTTAATACAGAAATCAGGCTAGTTCAACTAAATTGATTCGCATGGTGTCTTAGAAATCACATGATGGCTATATTAATGTAATTAGTTACAAATAAATTGCTCAAATGATAGCAATGCATTGACAATATTGGAATAAGCACTAGCCACAGTGCACACCAGCTATGAGCTCAGCTAATGACAAGTAACAGACACTATGGACATAAAATTACAGAGAAGTTATGTGATGAGCAAATGGTTTCCAAATGGTTTAAGTAATTAAAACATAACTGGAATGTAAATCACTTGACTTCGTTTAATTCACTAAACTTCATTAACATCACTTTTGAGAGCATTTGACGAGATGCTGTGTAATTTTCTTAATATGTTAAACTTGGTGTTACATTTGAATTAACAATTGTTGTTTATGCTTCCAGTGGTGAATGGAAATGTCAAGCAATGACAGTTTTACTAGTTGACATAATCAATCGCTGTTTGTTGACAAACCACATTTGCCGAGCACCTTTTGGAATAAATTATAGTACACAGTAGTTGTCAGTCATATTTTAAGCAACTTCCACTGTAAAATTTCACTATTTTGATTTTTGCATTTTGCTACACATTATACTTTTGCATTGAAGTGAATTATCTCATGTGATAAGGGACTTATGTTGCACCAAGCCACATCACTTTATTTATGACAAAAATATAACATTATTTATTTATTTATTTATTCAAGTTATTTATGACTGTTTGCGAATGTTGATTGATTGCTTGCTCTTATTTTGCAGGTACATAGTTAATGTGAAGACTGCATTTAAGTTTAATACTAGGACGGCAACGTTATTTATGACTGTTTGCGAATGTTGATGGCATGCTGTTCACACCCAAATTGGAATTAGATTAAAAGCTTGTATGACTTTTCTATGATTTGGGAGGGAAACATAACTGCAAACTTTCAACAATATTGACCCCCATTTTATCCCTAAAATGACTATGGCAGTCATACATCTAGTATGACAAATTGATTGTTCAGGATAAGATACATCTAATATGACAAATTGTTCAGGATAAGATGCATGTAGTATCACCAATTGCTTTGGATTAGCTATACTATCAAGCAAGCCTATTGTGTTGCATCCAAGATGCATCAAATCAGTATTTTTGGTAATTAAATTTAAATATCACGTTATATTTTTAAATTTTAACCAAATATTTTCTGCTACAAATTCTTGTAATGAAGTGTTTCCGAAGTTTTCCTCACATGAAACACATATCTGCATAAAAGTATGCATTTCAAAATGTCTTACATCAAGCACTGCTGCCTTTTTTGGGGTCATTTTGTTAAACCACTGCCATCTTTTTAGGTATATTCAGTGTGCCGTCCTTCTAGTGTTAATAATAATTTAATAGTAATGGTTTTTATATTATACTAATGAAGTAGAATTCATTTCCTTTCTTGACGACAGATGGCTACCAGGAGTGTACTGTTTACTACAACAATGGCGCATTCACCTATAAGCTGGGGGTGATGGACAAGCAGGGTGTGGCCTACGGTTACTATAACAACACACTGAATGCAACTGGCTGGGGTGTTCTTGAGGTGAAGGCAGAATGCAACAAAGGTGATTGCAACAACACCGTTGTCATGTATGGTGCTGGTTACTTGGAGGGCATTCTCACATCAAGGTACATACTTACTTATTCAGCATCTAAGTGTTAAAAAGAAGCCATAACCAAAGTTCTATTTAGTCAGATATTTTAACCCTTCCGTTTAACCTTTTGTAATATTTGTGATTTGTGATAATAGTGATAATGGTTAAGAATGTTTGATGCGTTGAATTCCAGCCTAACTTTGAGTGAATAAATAAGCAAGTAAGTAAATGAAAGGTCATAGCACTCTGAATCAGCGGTATGTTTGTATGTGCATAAAAATTTCAGTTTAGTGTGTTTGTGGCTTGATTTTGCTTCTGCTTAATGGCATGTTTTAAAAATTTCTGATTAACATCTCAGTATAGTCGTTGGCATGCTGGACTTTCTACCCAGCACTTAAAATTCTCACCAGGACAGAGAAGACAGAAAGATATTTCAGGATTTCTGTTTCTCTGGAAAACTCAACTAAGCTTATAAACTGAGTACGTCATGTGTGTGCAGATCAGAGAGTGAGAGAGGACTTGCTACCAGCTTTTATGTGCCATGGCTAAGAAAATAAAGTCGCTACATGACAGATTGCACTTTGGGTTAGTTTACAGGAAATGCTGTTCTTATGATTTGTATGTGTATAGTTTTTATAGGAACAGATCCTGCTCATTATTGAATGATTTTATTGTGTATGGTTCTTTTCGCTGCCCATTGAATCGGTGCCTCACAATTTTTATCTAATCTAAGAACTTCTTTTGTGCCACTGTAATTATGCTCAGGGCATCAGTCAATGGTCGCTGCTCAGCATAATCATTGTGCAAGCCAAATTCCATGGTGTGTCCGGTCAAACAGCTAAGAGGGCAGTCCCAGATGACACAGAAACGGCCTACAGAGGTACCCTTGTACTGTCTGCACAACCCTGAGATACACGTCCCCCAAATAGTGAAGGTCTGGGAGTTGCAACGCCGATGCCCTACCAAAGTTATGATCCAAGCCAGTTTACCATGTCACTGACCATGGCTTCTGAAAGGGTGAAAAATGATGGTGTAACTATTTGTTTACATTTTGTTGACTGTAGGCAAATTTGGCAGCATTATCTTAATGTCAAGCCATTCTTCATTGAGCCAGCTGAGAAGGAGCTTGAAAAACGATATCGGCAGTTCTTTACGAAGCAGGATGCATGGACTCGTGAATTGATTCAGAAATATGGAACTAGTGATCCCTACTGGCGACATGTGTCGTACATCATTTCGCAGTTCGATGGCCTGCATGCTGGTTATAAAGCAACAGCGGAAAGTGGTTGGGTAGGTGCTTGTAACTGTAATTGCAAATTTATATAGCACCACATTAATGAAACTCATCAGATGATTGAAATTATCAGATGAATATATGAATTACAGGTTTATTAGCAAGATCCGCTTCTGTGTTTAATATTTTGTAACTACTGTTGTAACTCTTGGTAGCTTATTTGTAAATATCCTCAATCCCTAGGAGGGATTAATTCCAGCTAGGAGAAAAATCTGTAAATATCCTTAATATTTCTAAGCCAGTTATAACTACTTTGCTTTGTTTTCTCATTATATCTTGTTAGTCTGTTAGATCTACACTTTTTACTTGTCTTAACATTTAATTATCATCCTAATCTGTGTCCAAGTGTTGAAAGCCGCAGCAGTCCACTGGAATTTAATCGTTTTTGCTGACTGTAGATTCGGATGACGTCTGAACTCATGTTGCATTTTTGTGATGTCAAGTGCCCTAGATGTCTATCATCTTTTATTTTACGTGTGCAATATCTGCACCCATTTTGTCTGACCTTTCTCCTTATCCAACCATAAGACTGACTTGGACGAAGTTGTTGCTCGCATAGGCCAATGTTTCATGAAGTCTGCTGCAAATACTGTTTCAATTGTTTCGTATTATTGAATTCATTATTGGTGCGGGTAGACTTTATGATATTCAAGACTTATTGGGTTTTCTAATCTTTCAGGATACAGACGTCTTTGTGATTCAGATGCTGAATGCACTTGGGGATATGATTGACATACGACATGTCATCAACCCATCTGGTCCGCCGGACTTCTTCAAGTTCTCTCGTGAGGAACTTCAGCAATACATGCTAGCCAACAGTCACTGTTCAGTTCTGGTTAAGGTGAGTAACTCAAAGTCTTTTTTATAATACTTTCTTTGAAAGTCACCAGAAAGTCTTTCCATTGCTGTCTTTTGGAGTCAAAACAAAGAAACTAATGAGGTTGTTTTCTGTGGCTGAACTAATTTTGTTCTTAACCGTGTTATATAAGAATTTATGGTATAATAGAGTGTAATAAGGTCTCTATCTGGCCGCTATGTAACAAATGTGTTATAAGAAGTTTCTGTTGTAGTAGTTAGGTTGTTTCCTGAAATACGTAAATTTCGGATTCATATCCCAACTTTTTGTACCAGCTTAACACAAAAAACACGTTATAAGGAGTTTCTCGTGTAAAGCGTGTGGTGTGAGGCATAAACAAACTGACTTGTTAGCACATACCTCTATAATGCATCATTGGCAGAATGGCCCTGAAGTTTGGCATGCAGTAACGGTTTTAGCAGTGTCAATAATTAGATGATTAACATGCTATTAAAGTAGACATTGCTGAAATTAAAATTTCTGAGGTTGTAGGTGACTGAAATAAAAATATCTGATGTTTTAGGTGACTGGGGGTTATGAGAATCTGTTCATGTCGCATTCCACTTGGTTTGTATATGCAGCGACTATGCGCATTTACAAACATTACCATTTGAATGTGAAAGATCCGAGCACTGCCTCACACAGTTCCTCCTTTTCCAGCTATCCAGGTAAGCAATTCATTTCCCTCAAGACTACTGTGCTGCTGATTGCCCCAGAACCATAGTGAATGGGGAGAACCATGGTAGTACCTTAAAGAGGCTGTCTGTATCGGTAATAGGAAGAGCCGGACAAGCCTTCCTAAGGTAAGGGAGAGACTCTCTCAAAACATAAAGATCATCAGGAATAGGGGAGAGCCATTTGAATCACTAGAGACTACCTTCATACTGGTATACTTTCTTGACATCTGGCAGAGCTTTTTGAGACGAGGAAAGCCTTGTGAAGTTGGAGACAGTTTTTTTATATAGGAGAGCCCTAGCTAGATATATGAAAGGACATTAAGAGAGCCTTAAAGATCAATTACTATTATGAAGATTTATGAGAAATTTCATATCTGATGTGGGGATTTTATATCGATTATTAATCATAGTTTTAAAAGAATTTGAAGTATGCTACATTGTTGTGCAGCAGTTGAACAGCTATTTTGCTTTGGTGTAACTTCCAGGATTTTTAAAAGATTTGTGAAGTAACTAATGCTGAGAGCTTTCATTTTTAAGTGTGACCTTTCTGTGCTGATCTAAGAATGTGATATTTGCTTGACTGTGTTTGGATTTGATTGAATTGTAGGTGCCTTAGAGTCGCAGGATGACTTTTATGTGATGGACAGTAAACTTGTCCTGCTCCAGACAACGAACAACGTCTACAATGCAGCCCTTTTTAAGTTGGTTTCAACACAGGCCAATCTGGCTTGGCAACGAGTGCGCATTGCCAACATGATGGCAAATTCCGGATTCCAGTGGTACAAGATCTTCAAAATGTACAACTCGGGTAGGATCACAAAAGATGCTGTATTACTGTTATGTTACAATATGGGGATGGTTAAAATGAAATGGTCTGTTTTTTCTGCAACAACCTCTCACCTTAAGCTACCCTGTTTTTTTTATAAAAGTGGGTTCATGAGGCTGAAACAGGAGCTGTCTGAAGAGGAGGAGTGATTGCGAGAACACAAAATGATTTTTCCATAATGGAGTTTTTCTTGAATTGATCTGAAGATGGTAGTTGCATTAGGTTGCCCTAAATGGGTAAACTTATTGGTTAAGTATCTGCTTATTTGTTGCAGAAGTTTGTATTTAAGTATTTTTAATACTAATCAAAATAAGTCACCTGATCAGCAAAGAGGAAACAACAGAGACATTAGTAGATGAAAAGAATATAACTGTCTGTAGTTATTGCTTAAAAATGAATCCGTATGCCAGGAGTAGTACAGGTACATAAGAACAATCATAATTTGTAATGTAATTTGATGGATAATTGTTAACAAGAACATAAAACAGTTAGTACCTGATGACAGACTTTAAGACAAAAGACAATCAGTATGCCTTGACCGATGACTGTTGGCACGACCAGATCAGTATAGTTTGATTGACGATTCTTAACAGGAACATATAACAATCAGTACATGGTGATTGACCTAAAGAGGGTGAAGCTGAACCAATCTCTTAAAGATGACACACTTTGGGTGATCGAACAGATACCTGGTCTTGTCGTGGGTCAAGATGAAACACCCATCTTGCGTACAGGTCAGTTCTGTTACCTTCTTGGATGCACTGTCTGAGCCACATGATGTGTTTGCAATGTAGTCACATAGGGTTTCTCAGTGTTACATATCTGCAGTGAGAGCGATTTCTTGTCTTGCACTGAAATATTTTCAAGCACAGAAAAAACTTCCAGAAGCCATCTTGCAGTGTTCTTATTATGATGGGTATTTTGCGGATGATTATGTTGACAATATTTAATGTTCTTATTGTTAGCAAATTTGTAATTTGTTTTAACCTTTTAGCCAAATATCCCTCAGAACTCTCAAAAATTAAACTAGGATCACAGAAATATCTGGAAAGTTAGGAAGTGTGATTATTGTAGTAATAATCTGTATACATAATACCACTATTTACCAATAAAAATAATAGTAATAATAATAATCTTGATGGCTTTCCAACAGCTAAATGCCATCTGCTTTTCTGTGACCCTCATGATAATAACTTATAATAATTACTATAATTATAAAAATATTTGACCTATTATTACTCCAGTAGGTCGTCGGTAGGTCATTGGAGAACATGATTGGTCGTGGAGGTGAATAAATGTAACTGAAATGCTCTACCTTGTTTTACTAGGATATTGGCCTTCGTATAACGTTCCTTTCTTTGAGAACATCTACAATCTAAGTGGATATCCTCAACTTGTTGAGAAATATGGCCCGGATTTTTCATATCAGTTGGCCGCGAGGGCAAAAATCTTCCGCCGAGATGCTGGATCAGTCATTGATGTGAATACCATGAAAGCAATCATGCGTTACAATGGTTAGCATCTATTAGGAAATCAGTTATTTGTGTTTTTTTTATACAGTTTTTGATTTTTAACATTTCAAGGCTTTCAATGTAAATATGAGAAAACAAATCTACTGGTATGTAGTTTCAGTTTGGTGCGATACGTTCCACGGTATATTCATGGAGCCTGAATTTGCAAACACTAGCCGTTCCAGTAATGCGCTTTCCCATACATCGAATAGTTTTTTCCACTACCTCTGGATTTTGTCTTTTGGGTAAATAATTATAATAAAAATTTAAGTAATACTGAAAATATAATAATGATAATACCTTTTTATATGCATGCCACACATACATAATTATGCACTGTCACATTTTACTGTTACATTGTTAGATACACTGGCAGGCCCACATTTCTATGGCAGATCAGTAAATGCATAATTTCGGTTTATGGCTAAACTTTCTGTTTCTTGTAGATTATGTTTATGATGTCTATTCTAAGAAGAATCCATGTGACACAATTTGCTGTCGTGGAGATCTGGGTAGCAATGCACCATCTGCATTTGGTTGCTATGACACCAAGGCATGTGACCACTGCTGCTGACAGTTGATTTTTCTATTATTTGTAACAGTAAATTTTGAAAACATGTGCCGGGTCAAAAAATGCAACAGTAGTAAGAGTATGCGACCTGTGTTGGCAACTGAATGACATGTAATGCACGTCAGATTCAGGTTTACACACTGTGCACATAAGTGCTTTGAAGGTTTTAATTAACACTATTGCAAATATTATTATTAATAATAATGACGAATTGTTGGACTATTTATGCAAATTTTGAACTTGACACAGAGGTAGAGGCCTGTACTTTGCCAGTTGGCCAACATACGTTCACTACTGATGATAAAGGCTTGTAATAAAAAAGCAGTTACCTTGCTTTACTTTACATTGGACGTTTTGGTCTACTGTAGGTAGCAGACTACAAGATGGCGTTGGAGATGTCAAGCGTTGCCATCAATGGCCCAACAAGAAGTCACGGTCTGAAGCCATTCACATGGACCAGTGAGTTTGCACACAGCTCTCACGTTGGCCTTCCAATCACTTACAACTTCGACTGGATTTCTACACGGCCCAAGTTGTAATCGAGCGTGAAAACCATTCAAAAAGATCTCCATAGATTTCCTTAAGTGGAGAGTATTTCTCAAAGTTCTGGTAAAATATAATCTCAGGCAACTGCCAAAGATTTTTTCACTACTGGACATCTGCTTAGCTATAGTCCCAGTAAGAATTTGCAAGTTTTTATGACTGGATATCTACTCTGCCAGAGAGCTAGTTGAAGATATTTTGGAAAGATTTTGATATTTTCCGTAACTTTGTTTATATGGCACCCTATTTCATATATATTTGTGCGTATTTAGAGACTAAAACCTGTATTATTATTTTAATCACCAAGATGAATGACAGGGAGTTTGTGTTCAGAAGATAATGGATATCTGCTCAGCCAGTTCCAGTCAAATAGAACAAGAGTTCAGGAATGGATATTATATGCTGCAGGAGTTCCATGAAAATGTAAAATTTCATAATCATGTGCTGGAAAAATTTGTACATTTTTATTGGCTAAAACAACTTTGTTGACCTTTAGTTATTATTTATGGTACCCTATTTCATACATGATGTATGCATTATATAGATGTGGTAAATATACTTTATGACTATGGTATCTTTGCTTAAATCACCAAGTTAACGGACAGCAAATTTTAATGTTCAGAATTTTTTAGGTTGAACTATTAGTTGCAAAAGTCCATAAATTAATTGCCAGTACAGCCTGCAAAAGATGACATATACTACACTGAAAAAGTTTGTATATTTTATTGAATTGCCAAACAAATCTACAGCACTTGGCTATTGTGACTTTTCAATATTTAAGTTTTACTTTTGTCTGCATTTTAATATTTAAGTTTTACTTTTGTCTGCTTTCAATAAACCATTTTCTAGTTTGGTGCATCAACTAATTGACTACTTTTTTTGTGCAGAACTGGACATTTATGTAGCGCCAATTCAAACAGGAACCTTCTCAGTGTTACCCCAATTAGGAGCCTTTGCCAGTTCAAAGAGGAACTGCCTTGGTGTTACTTCAAACCCAACAACACCAATCCACCAATGAATGGAGTGTCAAACGGTCTCTGAGAACTCTTCTTTTGAACTGTGATTGGTTAGACAAAATTATTTCACATATCGATGCGAAAATTGAATCGTAATCGTAATCTCGAGATTTCTACAGCGCTCAACGAAAGCTAAGTCGCTGGAACCAGCTTATTCACAGGCGCTCAGTCAAAACAAAATCGATAGGCAAAAGGGTCAAGATCCAGGAGTCAGGCACTCAGACAGTCGGACGGCTACGGTGGATGCTGTTTGAAATTGAAGCGAGAATAGAGATAAGAGGAAGAGGAAGAATCAGGATAAGATTTTTGGAAAAGAAGTGTTTTCAGTCTTGAGTGAAAGACCTGCGCAGAAACTGAAAGAGGTGAAGTGTTGGTGAGTTCGTATGATGGACCAGACAACTGTCGCAATTCTGGCGGGAGTTTATTCCAAAGGGGTGGGGCAGCTATGGCTATCGAGCGATTTCCAAATTTTAAGGATGAGGTGACGGGAGGGCGAAGAAGTGTTAGGACAGATGAGGAGCGGGTTGAACGGAGTGGTTGGATAGTAAATAATTGACGAAGATAGGAGGGTTGGGAGGATTGAAGTGTGTTGTAGGTGAGGGATAAGACCTTGTACTCTATTCGTTCTGGTATTTTAAGCCAGTGCAGTGATTTGAGAACAGGGGTGATGTGATGGTGTTTGGGGGTTTTGGTGACAGCACTCATTGGGCAAAATAGGGTGCGGCTCCGTCGTTTAACAACGCTCATTTGTGGCATGTAATGTATGCGAAAACCTAAATTTCGTATGTAAGGTAAGTTAGTGTGGTGCAGCTTTTTTTGTGTGATTGAGCGCCGATGAATAAGCTAGTTTCCTCGACTTTGCTTTCACTGGACAGTGAATAAATCTCGGGTTTCCGATTGCAATTGTCGTAGCAAGTGACTCTCGGTCACATGCTTACATAAAAATGAAAAATCTACTGGGTAGGGTAATCCATCAGTCTCAGCGTCAGTATTGGCAGAGGATGCACAATGAAAAGCACGTTGTTTCGTTTTTATTACCTGGAATTCTTTCCAGTTATTTGTAAATAAGTACTTACTAAAGATTGGCTTAGTTAGCTACATCGGTAAACGCGTAAGCAAAGGGAGCCCCTGTGCGTGAGGATCCTCGGTTCGCGTCCCGATCATGGCTTATTTCAGAAATTTGAATCTGGCTAGCACGGTCTGTGCACGGGGGCCTTAAATGGCGTATAGCGGTGGTTAAGGATCTCACCCGTTAGGGTCGAGGCCATACGGTCGCTGTAGAAAATCGTGTACAATTTACAATTTACTTAAATAAGTGCTGTTGTTGTGGTTATATTTCTTACCCTACGAGATGCGATTTATCTGTTGCACAGACCAGCTGCCTTCGGCTTAGGCGTATGTTTTCAAAAGCGAACTAAACTACATTTTAGCCTCTGAGTTGAGATTATCGGCACAGTTTTGTGTGGTCTAGGAGAGCTTTTGAATTCAGTAAAACCTGGATTCGTTGAAGGCTACTACAGTTTAGCGCACAATGGCTTGTCGTGCAGTGATTCTACTTTTAGGAGTTTTCTGCTTCTCTTGTCAACTCGCAGATGCATTATACGGAGGTATAAAACAAGATTTTAACTTTTAACAAATTGTGTAATAACGTATCTAATAACTGTTTTCGGTAGTAAATTATGATATCGTTATTCGCAACTGTTTATGGCGACAAGTTGATAATAATAATAATAATAATAATAACCTGAAGCTTCTACAGCGCCACTGTAGTAATGCTTAAAGCATCAGAGGATGGTCGCTAGTAAAGTCATTGTGCAAGACAAACTCCATGGTGAGTCCGGTTGAAAAAACGAAGAGAATCCGAGAAGACACAGAAACGGCCTACTGAGGAAATGAGTCCAGGAAGAGATGAGTTTTAGTCGAGATCTGAAGGCCAAAACAGACTTTGCAGAGCGAACATTGCCAGAAGAGTTCCAGAATTTAGGGCCAGCGTCAGAATGGGCGATTCTGCTGAGAGCTGTGTGAAGCTTCATGAAATTAGCATTAGGAATGCCAGTAAGAAATGAGTTGAAATTGTCAAGATGGCTGGATACTAGGGGCATTAACCAAATAAAAACAGCGTAGAAATAGGAATGTGGCACCTAATCTTATGGATATCATGGGTGTGGTAATGGGCAGACCTACATACAGAGTTAATGTGTTCACTGAATGACAGGTTGGAGTCAAACAGAGCACCAAAATTGCAGGATGAACAGCTGTGTTGTTTGACAGATATGCCTAGTTGGACTGAATTCAAAGAGTTAAATTTATCCAATTGCTGTTAAGTTCCAAAAAGGAGAAACTCAGTTTTGGACAGTGGGTTTAAGAGCATTCCTGCTATCCAAGACTGAACTGGTTAAAGATGTCAGATAATAGAGTGAGAGACCTGGAGGAAGTGGAATTATCAAAGGAAACGTAGAGTTAATATCATCAGCGTAAAGATGGTGCCTCAGACAACTTTGCTTCAGTAAAACGCTTAGTGGTTTACAAGGAGAAAACCATGGGCCCAAAACTGAGCCTTGAGGGATGCCTTCAGATGATTGGTTCCCGGTCCAACATTGGACCACTGTTTAAAACAGATTGAGTACGGGGGGGGGGTAGAAATGATTGGAACCAATTTAGGAACAGACTATGATATGCCAAACCAGTGCTCAAGGCGATGGAGCAAGATAGCATGGTTGATATTATCGAAGGTGGCAGAAGGTAAAGAAGAGCAAGTGCATTTATTTTGCCATTTGCCTTAGAGCAGATAATGTCACAGTGGAGAGAGAGAAGACCTGTCTCAGCTGAATATGGAATTTGCAATTTGCTAACTGGAATGGGAGAAGTAAGGAGTTTGAAGACAAGTATGCCTCCAGTCAAATTTTAACATTGCATACAAGAAGTTTAGAAATGAAATTAAAGTTTGAGATTGGTCATTAGTTTGACATAGTATCAGGATCTAAATATGGTTTCTTCAGCAAAGGGTAGTCTAATGAAAGAGGGAAACATGATGAGAAGGAACCCTCATAAAGCAACCAATTAATTAATGTCAAGGTGATGTGAGGCACAGATGTTACATTTACAGATCAAATGCTAGACTTAGCACAGAAATCAGGCTAGTTCAACTAAATTGATTCGCATGGTGTTTTAGAAATCACATGATGGCTATATTAATGTAATTAATTACAAATAAATTGCTCAAATGATAGCAATGCACTGATAATATAGGAATAAGCACTTGCCACACCAGCTATGGGCTCAGCTAATGACAAATTACAGGTACTATGGACGTAAAATTACACAGAAATCATGTGATGAGCAAATGCCTTCTAGTAATTAAAACATAACTGGAATGTAAATCACATGACTTTTGTTTAATTCATAAACATCACTTTTAGGAGACTGTCACGAGATGTTGTGTAATTTTCTTAATACGTTAAATTTGGTGTTGCATATGAATTAGAAATTGTTGTTTATGCCTCCAATGGCGAATGGAAATGTCAAGCTATGACAGTTTTACTAGCGGACGTAACCAATCGCTGTTTGTTGTCAAACCACATTTGCCGAGGACCATTTGGAATAAATTATAGTACACAGTAGTTCTCATTCATATTTTAAGCGGCTTGCATCATAAAGTGTCACTATTTTGATTTTTGCATTCTGCTACACATTATACTTTGCATTGAAGTGAATTATCTCATGTGATAAGGGACATTGTTGCACCAAGACACAGCTCTGTCAGTCTAAAGATAATAATGAGTTTTAATTTAAGTTGTTGTAAGTAAGTAAGTAAGTAAGTAAGTATATTCTTTAATAACCAATGGCTAATCGCACATCGGTTTACAAGTATTTAAGAACACAAGAAAACTTAATATTCATACATCCTAATAATAAAACATTTACGCGTTAAATTGTCAGCAGGAGGAATAGTACGATCATGGGTGTGGGTCTGTAGGGAATAACTGAGGGTTTTAACTGGCTGGAGTAGCTGATGTAAGACATGATTTGGGTTGTTCAAGATTGCTTTAAAGAGACAAGCATCTGCTATGCCACAGAGTTCATCGATCGTTGGGAGTTCCCAGGAAGACAGCGGAGACGCACAAGTCTCCGCATCAAAGCCTGGAGCCGAGCCTGCGCCCCAGCATAGCCCCACCACACGGGAGAGGCGTACAGCATCCTGGCCAGTGTTGTGGCTCGGACAACGTCGTAGAGCCGAAGGCCAGTGAGGCCATTGCTACAAGAATTCGTATGGCATACAAAGACTATGAATTCGATCAATATGAGAATCAAAATTTAACATACCCGATAGGGTAACACCCAATATTGTCATCTCAATATTGTGCTTAATTAAGTAGCAAAAATTATTATAAGATGACAGGAGATCAATTTCCCCATTTATTGCGAGATAGAAAGGCATCCGAAATAGTGTTCAATATGACATTTTGGTTCACACGACACAGTTGCATTCACCGACACAACTGCGCATCACCATGTGCAAAGTGCAAATTGTAACATTCTTACTGAAAGAAATGCAAAATTGTTTTTTTGGATGTCACTTGATCTGCAGTTGTCTTACTCAGATTATTTATGATGTTAGTTTAGTTTGGTTTTTGTCAACTAGTAAAGTCTGTCATATTATTCGTACAAAGTTGTTTTTGTTATTTTACGCTCTGTCTAAGTTTGGTTTGCTTTAATGCGAAGCTGTTGTGTAAACGATACAGATGAATGTGAGATAAATCTGGTCTGAGAGCAAAAGTGTTGTAGGGTACATACGACAACTTTGCTTTTAGCTGAAAGCACTTTTCAACACAATTGTAATTTTCTTATTTCTAACCCAATACAGCAAGTGTAAGACTGGAAAGTTTTGCATTCACTGACTAATATGTATAATATACTCATATACATACATAGATACTAAATTAGTTGCATACTAACATACATACATAAATCTCACAGTAGATTGCTTGCTCTTATTTTGCAGGTACATAATTTATGTGAAGACTGCATTTAAGTTTAATATTGAGATGGCAACGTTATTTACTTCCACTAGGGAACGTTGATGGCATGCTGTTCACTTCCAAATTGGAATTAGATTAAAAGCTTGTATGACTTTTCTATGATTTGGGAGGGAAACATAACTGCAAACTTTCAACGATATTGACGTCCAATTCATAGACTTACAAGGTCTTATCCCTAAAAGGACTACATAAGACAGTCATTGTTTGCCCCAACATAAAGGCATTTCCTTTCTTGACATAAAGATATTTTGGTGATGCATTTACTTCAACTTTAGTGTTTGTGAAATTGCTGTTGATTTTGCACTGATTTCCTAGTTTTTACCGTTTCTACTTTGAAAAGTATGATTTGGATTGATATCACCCAATTGCACGTTATTCTGCACGACCATTCGTTTGATCTTCACTGGCATTATTCCATGAATCCTAAATATCAGCACTGAGTATAATTCGCATGGCCTCTCCATCAAATGTTATCTATTTTGAAACTTTATGATAAATCATGCATTTTGATTGTTCAGAATAAGATGCATCTAGCATGACAAATTGATTGTTCAGGATGAGATACATCTAATATGACAAATTGGTTGTTCAGGATAAGATGCATCTAGTGTGACAAATTGACTGTTCAGGGTAAGATGCTTCTAGCATGACAAATTGATTGTTCAGGATAAAATGCATGTAGTATGACCAATTGTTTTGGATTAGCTATACTATCAAGCAAGCCTGTTGTGTTGCATCCAAGATGCATCAAATCAGTATTTTTATTAAGTAGGAATATCACATTATATTTTTATATTTTAACCAAGAAGTTTCTGCTACCAATTCTTGTAATGAAGTGTTTTTAGAAGTTTTTTCACATGAAACACATATCTGCATAAAAGTATGCATTTCAAAATATTCTACATCAAGCACTGCTGCTATCTTTTTAGGTACTTTCAATGTGCCATCGTTAATAATAATTTAATAATTTGTTATTAATGGGATTTATATTATGCTAATGAAATAGCATTCATTTCCTTTCTTGACGACAGATGGCTACCAAGAGTGTACTGTTTACTACAACAAGGCCAGTGGCACATTCACCTATAAGCTGGGGGTGATGGACAAGCAGGGTGTGGCCTACGGTTACTATAACAACACACTGAATGCAACTGGCTGGGGAGTTCTTGAGGTGAAGGCAGAATGCAACAAAGATGATTGCAACAACACCGTTGTCATGTTTGGTGCTGGTTATTTGGAGGGCATTCTTACATCGAGGTACATACTTATTCTGCATCCAAGTGTGAAAAATGTCTTCACGCCAATAAGAAGTCGTAATCAAAGTTCTATTTAGTCAAATATTTTACCCTTCCGTTTAATCTTTTGTAATATTTGTGATTTGTAAAATAGTGATGATGGTTAAGAATGTTTCATGCATTGAATTCCATCCTAACTGTGAGTGACTAAATAAGTAAATAAGTAAATGAAAGGTCTTAGCACTCTCAATCAGCAGTATGTTTGTATGTGCATAAAAATTTCAGTTTAATGTGTTTGTGCCTTGATTTTGCTTCTGCTTAATGGCATGTTTTAAAAATTTCTGATTAACATCTCAGTATAGTCGTTGGCATGCTGGACTTTTAACCCAGCGCTTAAAATTCTCACCAGGACAGAGAAGACAGAAAGATATTTCAGGATTTCTGTTTCTCTGGAAGCTCAACTAAGCTTATAAAATGAGTACATCATGTGTGTGCAGTCAGTGGGAAGATCAGAGTGAGAGAGAGGACTAGCTACCAGCTTTCATGTGCCATGGCTAAGAAAATTAAGTTGCTACATGGCAGATTACCCTTTGGGGTTAGTTTACAGGGAATGCTATTCTTACGATTTGTATGTATATAGTTTTTATAGGAACAGATCCTGCTTATAACTGAATGATTTTATTGTGTATGGTTCTTTTTGCTGCCCATTTGAATCGGTGCCTCACAATTTTTATCTAATCTAAGAACTTCTGTTGCGCCACTGTAATTATGCTCAGGGCATCAGTCAATGGTCGCTGCTCAGCAAAATCATTGTGCAAGCCAAATTCCATGGTGTGTCCGGTCAAACAGCTAAGAGGGCAGTCCCAGATGACACAGAAACGGCCTACAGAGGTACCCTTGTACTGTCTGCACAAGCCTGAGATACACGTCCCCCAAATAGTGAAGGTCTGGGAGTTGCAACGCCGATGCCCTACGAAAGTTATGATCCAAGCCCGTTTGCCATGTGACTGAGCATTGCTTCTGAAAGGGTGAAAAATGACCGTGTAACTATCTGTTTACATTTTGTTGACTGTAGGCAAATTTGGCAGCATTATCTTAATGTCAAGCCATTCTTCATTAAGCCAGCTGAAAAGGAGCTTGAAAAACGATATCGTCAGTTCTTTACGAAGCAGGATGCATGGACCCGTGAATTGATTCAGAAATACGGAATTAGCGATCCCTACTGGCGACATGCGTCGTACATCATTTCGCAGTTCGATGGCCTGCATGCTGGTTACAAAGCAACAGCGGAAAGTGGTTGGGTAGGTGCTTGTAACTGTAATTGCAAATTTATATAGCACCACTTTAATGAAACTCATCAGATGATTGAAATAAGCAGAAGATGAATATATGAATTACAGGTTTATTAGAAAGATCTGCTTCTGTGTTTTGTTAACGCTTAATATTTTGTAACTACTGTTGTAACTCTTGGTAGCTTATTTGTAAATATCATCAATCCCTAGGAGGGATTAATTCCAGCTAGGAGAAAAATCTGTAAATATCCTTAATATGTCTAAGCCAGTTATAACTACTTTGCTTTGTTTTCTCATTATATCTTGTTAGTCTGTTAGATCTACACTTTTTACTTGTCTTAACATTTAATTATCATCCTAACTTGTGTCCAAGGCTTGAAAGCCGCAGGAGTCCACTGGAATTTAATCGTTTTGCTGACTGTAGATTCGGATGACGTCTGAACTGATGTTGCATTTTGTGATGTCATGTGCCATAGGTGTCTATCATCTTTTATTTTACGTGTGCAGTATCTGCACCCATTTGTCTGACCCTCCTCTTTATCCAGCCTTGGGACTGGCTTGGACGAGGTTGTTGCTCGCATAGGCCAATGTTTCATGAAGTCTGCTGCAAATACTGTTTCACTCGTTTCATATTATTGAATTCATTAATAATAATAATAATAATAATAATAATAATAAGACAATTTCTATAGCGCCGTAACATGGCCGAGGCCGAAGAAAAGGGCGCTGTACATAAGTTCAAGCGACAATAGAAAATTAACTACAGTCATACGATAATTTAAATAGAAACGTTTTAAGCCCTTTCTTAAAGGTATCCAATGATATAGCATTCTTCACATGGTCAGGAAGGTTATTCCACGTGGTGGGCCCGGCAATCGAGAAAGAGCTTTCACCAAACCGCGTGGAAGACCTCGGAACCTGCAGTAGGTTCCTCGACGAGGACCGCAGCCGACATCTGTTCTCATTGTCTCCCACTCGAATACAAAATTCAGAGATGTAGTCTGGCATGAAGCCATACAGTGCTTTGTAGGTGATCAGACAGTTTGTATGTGATCTGTTGAGGAATGCACAGTGCAGATTGTCGCGCAGCAGGTCACTAATATGATCGGATGGTGTCCGGCCGTAGATGACACGTGCGGCAGAGTTCAGCATTGACTTCACCCGATCTAGCTGGCAAGCAGGCAGCTCCGCTAGTAGGCTGTTGCAGTAGTCAACCCTGGAAACTATGAAGCTGTTAACGAAGGTGATGGCCGTCGAGGTAGGAATCAGTCTGCGGATGGATTTTATACGACGCAGTTGATAGAAACAGCCCCGAACGAGTTGACTCACGTGGGCCGACCTGGTCAAACAGCTGTCAAAGTGTACTACAAAGTGATACTATTGGTGTGTGTAGGCTCTATGATATTCAAGGCTTGACTTGTTGGGTTTTTCTGATCTTTCAGGATACGGACGTCTTTGTGATTCAGATGCTGAATGCACTTGGGGATATGATTGACATACGACATGTCATCAACCCATCTGGTCCGCCGGACTTCTTCAAGTTCTCTCGTGAGGAACTTCAGCAATACATGCTAGCCAACAGTCACTGTTCAGTTCTGGTTAAAGTAAGTAACTCAAAATCTTTCTTATAATACTTTCTTTGAAAGTCATACACCAGACATTGCTGTATTAGGAGCCACAACAAAGAAACTAATGAGGTTGTTTTCTATGGCTTAACTAATTCTGTTCCTAACCTTGTTATATAAGAATTTATGGTATAATAGAGTTTAATTTTTTATATATGACCGCTATGTAACAAATGAGTTTTAGCAGGTTTCTATTATAGTAGATAGGTGGTTTTCTGAAAAACTAAAATTTGGGATTCATATCCCAATTTTTTTATATATCAGTATAACACAAAAACATTACTAGGAGTTTCTCATGTAAAACAACTGGTGTGAAGCATTTACAAACTCCGACTTGTTAGCGCAAACCTCTGTAATGCATCAAGAAAAGCTTCTGTTCATTGACAGATTAGCTCTGAAGTTGAATAATTCTTTGGTATGTAGTAACGGTTTTAGCAGTGTCAATAATTAAATGATTAACATGCTACTAAGCTAGATATTGTTGAAATTAAACTTTCTGATGTTGTAGGTGACTGAAATAAAAATATCTGATGTTTTAGGTGACTGGGGGTTATGAGAATCTGTTCATGTCGCATTCCAGTTGGTTTGTATATGCAGCGACTATGCGCATTTACAAACATTACCATTTGAATGTGAAAGATCCGAGCACTGCCTCACACAGTTCCTCCTTTTCCAGCTATCCAGGTAAGCAATTCATTTCCCTCAAGACTACTGTAGCTGTTGATTGCCCGAGAACCATACTCAATGGGGAGAACCATGGTAGTACCTTAAAGAGGCTGTCTCTTCAGGTAATAGGAAGAGCCTGTCTATAATCTGGACAAGCCTTCCTAAGGTTAAGGAGAGACTCTCTCAAAACATAAAGATCATCAGGAATAGGGGAGAGCCATTTGAATCAATAGAGCCTATCTACATACTGGTATACATTCTGGGCTTCTGGCATAGCCTTTTGAGTCAAGGAAAGCCTTGTCAAGTTGGAGACAGTTTTTTTGATGTAAGAGAGCCCTAGATATATGAAAGGACATTAAGAGAGTCTTAGAGATCAATTACTATTATGAAATTTTATGAGAAATTTCATATCTGATGTGGGGATTTTATATCTATTATTAATCATAGTTTTCAAAGAATTTATGTATACTACATTGTTATGCAGCAGTTGAACGGCTATTTTGCTTTGTTGTAACTTCCAGGATTTTTAAAAGAATTGTGAAGCAAATATTTTTTGAGAGCTTTGATGTGTAAGTTTGACCTTTCTGTGCTGGTTTAAGAATGTAGTATTTGTATTGTATGACTGTGCTTCTATTTGATTGAATTTACTGTTTGTATTTGATTGAATTGTAGGTTTCTTAGAGTCACTGGATGACTTTTATGTGATGGACAGTAAACTCGTCCTGCTCCAGACAACGAACAACGTCTACAATGCAGCCCTTTTTAAGTTGGTTTCAACACAGGCCAATCTGGCTTGGCAACGAGTGCGCATTGCCAACATGATGGCAAATTCCGGATTCCAGTGGTACAAGATATTCAAAATGTACAACTCGGGTAGGATCACAAAAGATGCTGTAATATTGTTATGTTACAATACGGGGATGGTTAAAATGAAATGGTCTGTTTCTTCTGCAACAACCTCTCACCTTAAGCTGCACTGGTTTTTTTTATATATGTGGGTACATGAGGCTGAAATAGGAGCTGTCTGAAGAGGAGGAGTGATTGCGAGAACACAAAATGATTTTTCCATAATGGAGTTTTTCTTGAATTGAGCTGGAGGGTAGTGGCATTAGGTTGCCCTAAATGGGTAGACTTATTGGTTAAGTACCTGCTTATTTGTTGCAGAAGTTTGTACTTAAGTATTTTTAATACTAATCAAAATAAGTCAGCTGATCAACGATATGGAAACAAGAGAGACATTAGTAGATGTAAAGAATATAACTGTGTCGGTAGTTATTGACTGGTTAAAAATGAATATGCCAGGAGTAGCACAGCTTCGTAAGAACAATCATAATTTGTAGGGTAATGTAATTTGATGGATAATTGTTAACAAGAACATACAACAATTAGTACCTGATGACAGACTTTAAGGCAAAAGACAATCGGTATGCCTTGACCGATGACTGTTGACACGACCAGATCTGTATAGTTTGATTGACGATTCTTAACAGGAACATATAACAATCAGTACATGGTGATTGACCTGAAGAGGGTGAAGCTGAACCAATCTCTTGAAGATGACACACTTTGGGTGATCGAACAGATACCTGGTCTTGTCGTGGGTCAAGACGAAACACCCATCTTGCGTACAGGTCAGTTCTGTTACCCTGTTGGATGCACTGTCTGAGCCACGTGATGTTTTTGCAATGTATTTATATAGGGCTTCTGCAGTGTTACATATCTGCTGTGAAAGAAATTTCTTGCCTAGCATTGGAATTATTTTCAACAAGAGAAAAAACTTTCTAGAGGCCATCTTGCTGTGTTCCTATAATGGCCATTTTGATGATGACGTTGATGATATTTACTGTTTTTATTTTAAGCAAATTTGTAATTCTTTAAAACCTTTTAGCCAATGATCCCTCAGAACTTTCAAAAATTAAACTAGGATCACAAGGAACTATCAGAAAAATCAGAAAGTATGATAATTGTAGTAATAATAGTAGTAAACATGATACCAGTAAAGATAACAGTAATAATAATAATCTTGATGGCTTTCCAACAATTAAATGCCATCCACTTTCTGGGAACCTCTTGATAATAATTATAATTACTATAATTTTAAAATATCTATATAGTAATGACCTATTACTCCAGTGAGTGGTAGGTCATTGGAGAAAGTGGTTGGTCCTTGATGTGATAAAAAGTAACTGGAAAGCTGTGTCTTGTTTTACTAGGATATTGGCCTTCGTATAACGTTCCTTTCTTTGAGAGCATCTACAATCTAAGTGGATATCCTCAACTTGTTGAGAAATATGGCCCGGATTTTTCATATCAGTTGGCCGCGAGGGCAAAAATCTTCCGCCGAGATGCTGGATCAGTCATTGATATGAATACCATGAAGGCAATCATGCGTTACAATGGTTAGCATCTATTAGGAAATCAGTTATTTCTGTTGTTTTTGATACAGTTTTTGATTTTTAACATTTCAAGGCTTTCATTGTAAATATGAGAAAACAAATCTACAGGTATGTAGTTTCAGTTCGGTGCGATATGTTCCACGGTATATTCAAGGAGCCTGACATTTGCAAACACTAGCCGTTCCAGTAATGCCCTTTCCCATACATCGAATAGTTTTTTTCCACTACCTCTGGATTTTATCTTTTGGGTAAATAATTATAATAATAATTTAAGTAATAATGAAAATATAATAATGATATCTATTATATATAAGCCACATACACATACTTATGCACTGTCACATTTTACTGTTACATTGTTAGATACACTGGCAGGTCCACATTTGTATGGATGATCAGTAAATGCATAATTTCGGTTTATGGCTAAACTGTCTGTTTCTTGTAGATTATGTTCATGATGTCTATTCTAAGAAGAACCCATGTGACACGATTTGCTGTCGTGGAGATCTGGGTAGCAATGCACCATCTGCATTTGGTTGCTATGACACCAAGGCATGTGACCACTGCTGCTGACAGTTGATTTTTCTATTATTTGTAACAGTAAATTTTGAAAACATGTGCCGGGTCAAAAAATGCAACAGTAATAAGAGTATGCGACCTGTGTTGGCAACTGAATGACATGTAATGCACCTCGGATTCAGGTTTACACACTGTGCACATAAGTGCTTTGAAGTTTTTAATTAATAATAATGACGAATTTTTGGACTATTTATGCAAATTTTGAACTTGACACAGAGGTAGAGGCCTGTACTTTGCCAGTTGGCCAACACACGTTTACTACTGATGATAAAGGCTTGTAATAAAGAAGCAGTTTCCTTGCTTTACTTTACACTGGACGTTTTGGTCTACTGTAGGTAGCAGATTACAAGATGGCGTTGGAGATGTCAAGTGTTGCCATCAATGGCCCAACAACAAGTCACGGTCTGAAGCCATTCACATGGACCAGTGAGTTTGCACACAGCTCTCACGTTGGCCTTCCAATCACTTACAACTTCGACTGGATTTCTACACGGCCCAAGTTGTAATCGAGCGTGAAAACCATTCAAAAAGATCTCCATAGATTTCCTTAAGTGGAGAGTATTTCTCAAAGTTCTGGTAAAATATAATGTCTCGGGGAACTACCAAAGATTTTTTTCACTACTGGACATCTGCTTAGCCATAGTCCCAGTAAACATTTTCAAGTTTTTATGACTGGATATCTACTCTGCCAGAGAGCTAGTTGAACATATTTTGGAAAGATTTTGATATTTTCTGTAACTTTGTTTATATGGCACCCTATTTCATATATATGTGTGCATATTTAGAGACAAAAACTTGTATTATTATTTTAATCACCAAGATGAATGACAGGGAGTTTGTGTTCAGAAGATAATGGATATCTGCTCAGCCAGTTCCAGTCAAATAGAACAAGAGTTCAGGACTGGATATTCTATGCTGCAGGAGTTCCATGAAAATGTAAAATTTCATAATCATGTGCTGGAAAATTTTTTACATTTTTATTGGCTAAAACAACTTTGTTGACCTTTAGTTATTATTTATGGCACCCTATTTCATACATGATGTATGCATCATATAGATGTGGTAAATATACTTTATGACTATGGTATCTTTGCTTAAATCACCAAGTTAATGGACAGCAAATTTTAATGTTCAGAATTCTTTTGGGATGAACTATTAGTTGCAAAAATCCATCAATTAATTGCCAGTACAGCCTGCATAAGATGACATATACTACACTGAAAAAGGTTGTATATTTTATATTTTATTGAATTGCCTAACAAATCTACAGTACTTGGCTATTGTGACATTTGTAATATTTAAGTTTTACTTTTGTCTGCATTTTAATATTTAAGTTTTACTTTTGTCTGCTTTCAATAAAACCGTTTTCTAGTTTGGTGCATCAACTAACTGACTACTGTTTTTATGCAGAACTGGACATTTATGTAGCGCCAATTCAAACAGGAACCTTCTCGGTGTTACCCCAATGGGAGCCTCTTTGCCACTTCAAAGAGGAACTGTCTTGGTGTTACTTCAAACCCAACAACACCAATCCACCAATGAATGCAGTTTCAAACTTTGACAGAGAACAAATACTTAGCTATCTTAGACACTTAATACTACTGAGTGCCTTTTAAACATATTCCTAAATAAAAGTAATTCTGTTAAAGTGTTGCATCAGTCCAGTCTTCTTTACACGTTGTGTTTAAAAACTTGAGAAAAGCCGAAAAATAGTAAACCAACTTGGCAAATATAAAGATGTAACGGTTTGACAGCTTGCACTTGTTACTATGGACAATTTAACTTACAGTGTAATGTACTTCTCCAAAATTTCTCAGCACCACACAGATCCCAGCTTCAAGTCCCAGATGAGCTGCCTTCCAAACCCAACTTACTATGCAGGAAAAACAAAGTCTGCAAATAAATTATTAACACTCCAGAGAAAAAACTTTAAATGCACTTAAATCTACCGCAGTTAGTCATAAGTTATGGCAACTTGCAACAGATTTATAAGCATAACTACTACTATATTAAAAAACTACTGTATGTTACTAAAAGTTAAAAAATCAACAGGCAAGAGCTGCTGACAAAATATACCTTCTACAGTATTAACAATTCCCAACAAAAATGCCACAGAAGAATACAAAGACCTCATCATTTTGGATAGCTTATCCACAACAGACTGTCTTCTCTCCCTAACCTTGATCTCCACTGGATCTGTTAAAGGATTTTGACTATGGAATTCATTTTCTCTCCAGTCGACCATCGGTTAGTAGCTTGTGTGTTAAGATAATGGTAAAACGAAGATTACAAGATCACCTTTAAGAGGTTCCAACAAGGAACTACATAAATGTTCCAACACACACAGATACATACATGAGATGATTTCCACTGTTTTCGGGAAATTTGATAACAGTTTCGGCAACAGATGAACAACATTTACTGATGCCATGTGTCGTGTGATATGGCATCACAGAAGCTTATATTCAACATTTATCTGGCAATTGCTAACACAAGCGACCATCAGCTGAAGCCTGATAACAACGCAACAGAAGTTATTAGATTAGATCACACTATAAATGGACACAGATTAAATTTCTTTACAATCATAATGATAACTTGCAAATTTCATAAATAATTAAGAGCATTCAATTAAAAATTAAATTAATTCAATAAAAAATGAAAATTCATGCTGGCTTCTTAGCCCTTGAAATGATTGCACTTATAATAAGGCTAACCTAAAACGATTGTATACAAAATACAAGCTAATGGAAGCAAAACGATTTAAACAGTTTTAAGAAAATCTTAAAAACAGATGAATGACAAGACAAGAAACCGGTGAATACATGGGATTTGTTCCACTAAAAGCCTCAACTTCGAAGCAATAACCATCCCCATTACCCGGGTCCGAGGAGAGGCATGGCATAACAACATCAGCGAATCTTTTTATCCCTAAATCTTGACCAACATCAAACACTATGCAGGCATCGTGATTGCACGTCAACAGTTCCTCTTTTACAAAAGCCAACATCTTACAAACGAACGGACGGTAGGTCAACAGATCAGGGTTAGTGCGCTGTATGAATATGAAGCTCGTATCGCCCCCTGGAGCTGTCCGCCGCGTAAAGGAGTGCTTAAGTCGATTTGTCACGGAAGAAGAGTTTGAAGACTGAAGGATGTTCTCCGTTGGATAGCTTAAGACTGTGCTGTAGTCAAAAGTCTTCAACCACCATTTCAGATTCTCATACTCATTATCAAAAATGATCGTTCTCTGGGTATCACTGAAATTGTGCGAGATTACAAATTTTGTGTCTTCACTGCATTCATGAACACGGTGAATTTTTGGTAAACTGGATCTGGCTGTAGTGCTACTGTCGTTTGCGCTGCTGAGAATAATGAAAGCCACAGAAATGTTAAGATCCTGGATGCTACACAGTTGTCCAACGCTTCTACGATACTTCTTTTCTGCTGAAGAGAAATTTTGCTTGATTTCTTGCTGAATTGTTTCGACATTAAATTCTATGACTGATTCCTTATTGTCCACAAAACAGTTTACATCAAATCTTTTTGGCTCAGAAAGTTGCTTCACCAACTCTAGTTCTTTTTGGTCCCTGAAAAGAGCACCGCTAGAAGATCATTATCCCAGCCAGAGATTGAAAGAGAATTTGAAATGAAGTATATGAGTTATGCAACCGTCAGCACATAAAAAATTAAAGTTTGAATAAATACTACCGAGTAGTGTTTATATCTGCATTTGGGAGCCATATCAAGTGCCACATTGTACGTGTGTATGCATGCATGCATACATGTATGTGTGTATGAAGACACTTATTACAGTGCCTTAAGTACTTTCAAAAGTGCAGCAAGCAAGACTATAACTGACCTAAATAAGAGTGATTCATGGTAGGTGAAAAACATATTTTGCTAATAATCAAGTGAAATGGCATATACACGAGTATGTATGTCAGTATGTATGCATGAAGACACTTATTACAGCGCCTTAAGTACCTTTCACGAGCATGTACGTATTCAAACAACTGACCTGAGATATCGACTGAACTGCAGAACTATACTTAGGATCTGAATTTCATTCAGACCCACGATCTGCCATGAAAAGACATTCTCCTCGACCAAGTCCAGATTACAGATGGCATACTTCAGCAGTGCCTTTGATGTTCTATCATCCAGGGGCTCCTTGATAATGGGTATGCAAAGACCACAAACTGAAAACCAGAAAATAACATCCAGCTACCACATTAAAGACAGTAAAACACAAGTGTAAGTATGTATATAAATATGCATGTATGCATGAAGACACAGGAAAAATAAGAAATTACATAAAAGCCATCATGAAACATACTTTCTATTATGAATTCCGATACAAAGCAGCTGGAGTTAAAGATCACACATGCACAATGCCTCTTTAGCAACAGATTTCATTCAGACCCATGACCTGCCATGCAAGAACCAATAACTTCAACTAAGAAGTAACAGTTTTCAGTAGTACTTTTAAGAATGATTTTCTGTTATGTGGGGCATGGTAGCCTATTGGAGAGAATGCTCGGCTTGTAACGCGGAAAGTACGGTTTCGAAACTCCTCGGTTACTGTGTAAGAACTTTGAGCAAATCCTTAACTCACAACTGCTCAGTGCCTTCGACTGATGCTGTCATTAGGTAGTGGTGCCTAATAAATGCAGAAATAATAACTGAAACGTTATTTCTGCAGACCAAAAGCATGAAAAAGCAGTAACTACTTGCTTAGGTAACCCACTGGACTTTTCAAACAAATAAGGAGACTGAAAGCCAACCACAACATGCAAGAACCAATAGCTTCAACTAAGAAGTAATAGCTTTCAGAAGCACTTTTATGAATGATTTTCTGTCACAGATTTATTATATGGTAAGTGAAATAACCACTAACAATCATTCAGAACAAAAAAGATAACCTTGATCAATATCAATGTTCTCTTCCAGTTGATGTAAAAAGAATGTTGACGACAGCTCCTCATAGCTTAGACTCACTGCTGTGCTTGTGGAATCCCCATCCAAATCATTAAAGTATATGTCATTTAATTCAGTGCTGCTGCCTCTTGCATCATTTGATGACTCAGACAGAGAATCATGCAAGGATTTGTTCTCAGGTAAAGAAGAAAAGTTTCCTCTACCATCCAACAGTAATTTTCTACTAGCATTTGGAAGATTTTCCTTCAGTGTTTGTGGACTAAGATCCAGCTCAGATATACCTGACGTTTTAGATGGAACAGTAGCACCTTCATCTGGTGAAACATTAGCTTCTTTGGCTGCTGAAACAATTTCTGCAACTGGTGAAAGAGTCATTTCTTCTGTTGGTGAAACATTTGTTGCAGCAATTGGCAAAATATTCATATCTTCTATTGGTGAAACATTCATTTGGTCTATTGGGAAAATATCTAACGGAAATGGATTAAAACCTACTTGACATTTTTCTGCCTCAAAGATCAACTGTTTAACGTCTTCATTGGATTTCGCATTTGTACCTGACACCTTTAGTGGTTTTTGTGCTTTTGGTTTCTCTTTTGTGACTTCTGATTCTTCAGTTGTCCAATTTTCTGCGACAGTCATGCCTAACTTCTTTTTAGGAGTTAAAAAAGATGTTATCAAAGTCTGTGAATGGCCAGGATTTAACTTCTTTTGATTTTTCGTTCGTGATGAAGATACACAAATATCTGGTAAATTTCTAGGCTGTTTCAAGGAAACCTGATCAGCCAATGGATCTGGAATGTCATCCAGACACGGCAGAAAATCATGGTCAAAATCATCAACATGTCCATTACTTACCCCATTAACTGGGTCAGCAGATGACTTGCTTACTCCTGTCGCTTCAGTTCTTGTCTCTGCTGATGTATCTATTTTGGCACACTTATTAGATTCATTCCAGTTCAAGCAACGATCCTGCAGTTCTTCGTCTTCCAGCAGTGGTTTGAACTGACTTGCTGCTGCATTTTCATGCTCCACTTGCCTTGCCTTCCTCTTTCTCTGACTACTTTTAAGACAGAGCCGATCTCGCCTACAGTCTGACCTTGGAGTGGCATCCGTGGCATTCTGGCTTACATGATGTGCTGCCAATGAAGGTGTGCCAGACACATCAGCACCTAAACTGGAAATATTGCCTATGGCATTTTTCTCAATGGTGGAACTGGTATCCACAGAATTCTTGTTAATATCCACAGGCAAGGGAAAATGGATATCTCCAATGACATAATTCGAACGGTCAACTTGGTTTACATGTTCACTGTGCATGTTCATACTGTTGTCAGATGAGGAAGGACTTAGAAGGCGTTGCTCAAACAAATCAACATCAGCTGTACATCTTGGCAATACTTCTGTTGTTCCATGCCCCACATCATCCTCGCTGTTGGATGAAAGTTCATCTACTGAAGCCAGACTCGTGTTCTCTAGAAACCAACAGTTCATCTTAGCTCTTCTGAACCAAATCAACTTAGCAATAATCATAAACTTGTGAATACTTTAAATCTATTCATACACAACAATACCATCTGGGTCAAAAGACATAATCCCGTTTACACAGCTTGTCTGTGTACCCGCATGTGCATCTCAGTTCAAATGCGATTATTAAATGCAGCAAATGTCGCCACCTGTTAAGTTGCTTGTGGAGACAAGGGGCCCTAACAACAGAATGACTGCGTCCTTTGGGTTCACCCTTTCAAACAAATTCAATGATCAGGCAATAACTGTAATCTTGTAATGTTACTTGGTATTCAATAAACTGGCAAATAAAATAATAAATAATAATGAAAAATATATACATGCACGTAAACATACATATATGCACATACATACGCGTACATGCACAAATACATGCATATATAAATAGGCCCTACATACATCATACAAGTTCACTAATCTCAAACTGTCATACTGTTGCCCAGATCACACTACAACCTGATGTCTAATGGTTGGTACGATTGCAGCCTTATTTGTAAAGAGATATCTGCTGTTCTGACTCACCTGTGAAAATGTCTTGGTGGGCTGCACTACAGAATAAGCTAAAAAAATCAACCAATCACATTTCATACAGTGAACATTCATTACAATGATGAATAATATCAGCAAGAATTAGTCAAACCACGGGACGATTTGTCACTTTCAAGAATACTTACATTTCTTGAAGCTCATCATGTACAAGACCTGCTAAGATCAGAATAGTCCTATTATACATATGTGTGTGTGTGTGCATATGCATGGGTGCATGTAATCATTAGAACCTTCTAGGAGAAGAAGTTTAGCACAAAAAGTGGAAATAAAATTCAGGTCGGTTAGTTATTTTAAATACATCAAAGTCTTACCAAAACACAACCACAGTGGATTTTGGGTCAACATCCTGACTGGCATACTTGACTAAGCGGCACACTCTAATATCACGGACTTTTCTAGCACATGGATAATGGTAAGTCCGTTTGCAATCTTTGAATGCACAACCTGCAGTGGCACCTTTTCTTTTACAAACACTACACTTCTACAATCAGAAAAAGAAGAAGAACTCTACACTTCTGAAAAACAGAAAAACCAGTAAAATGCTACACATCTAAAGAAGAAAAACCAGAAAAATCCACTCCTCTAAAAAGCAAAAACCAGAATAAATGCCACAATTCTAAAAAAGGCTAGAAATATGCTACACTTCTAAGAAAATACGAACCATAAAAATGTTACAGTTATTAGACAACCCGAAAAATGTTTCACTTCTAAAAAGCCTGAATCTGTAGCAGCTGATCAATAATTTTAAATGTGACACATCATTAAAATTACAAAAACAAAATCTTAACACAGAATTGCAAAGTGGAACTGACTGATGGTTCATAACTGGATTTGTTAGATTGGAACTGACTTGATCCAATTTTCAATTTCGTCAATAAAATAAAAGTAAAAATTACAAACTTCAAAACCATAATAATCAAAATATATTACTAGTCAGTGCTTTACCAATTTCTGTCCTCTTTTAATTTCCTTCTCCACTTTCTCGATGATAAACCCACCAAAGCATATAAGCTTGAACTGTTCGAGATTAGAAGAATATTGCTGCAAAGAATTTATTTCATTAACTCTTATTTACATTAATTATTTCATTTGCAACAAATTCTAAAAGCATATGCATACGCACAGGTTGAGTGAAGCAGATTGCTGTATAGGGACCTTGGGCAATTACTATTATTTTGCCAACTAGCAAAAAGGGTGCAAAGACCTCATGTAATTGGAAGGGTCCTATGACCACTATGACCCTCCTGGATTCTTCACTCAGCTGATGGATAAATGGTGTGTTAACAAATCCACTTCTTACTTACTTACACCTAAACCACCCTTATCATAATGAACAAGCAATCAAGTGTAATCTTAAACTCAAAATTTCTAAATCGTGCTGCTCAAAAGCTAAGCCCAGAGCACCAGCTTATTCACGAGTGCTGTGTCAAGTCTGTGGGGTTGTCTAAAGATGCCACATCAAGAACCAAGTCCGGTTGCTAGGAGACCAGAGAGAGTAGGGGAGAGGAGGCATCATTTGATGGTCACCTTGAAAGTCTGTTAGACAGCTATAGTCAGTTCTACAATGGAGCACCAACCACAAGCGAACAGGAACCTAGCAGAACCTAGATCTTTTAGTGCCTGGTCAGGCTTGTGAGACGAGTCCATCATGTGAAATTAACATGTGAAACCTCAGTAGCCATCACCTTAGACATTGCCGGTATCTACGATCTTATATATTATCCAAATTATCTTAGCTACAAATGTAAGACCATCATTTGCAAAGACATGCAGCGGCAAGAGGACATTCATGAAACAGACTCACCATGCATTTGTGATGAGCCACACAGTGACACTTTTTGTTTACCACACTGTGCAACTTTCCGCAGACCTTCTCAAGTTCTACTCCTCCGTGACAGAACTGACACTCCATCCAGACCCTGAGTCTATCTGTGCTTTAAAATCTGTCTGTGTAATTTATGTGAAATAAAGTACATAAAATATCAGCCATGATAAGTAGCCGTAATCAGGCAGATGTTTATATACTATTAGGATGCAGAGCGTTGACAGACTTGTTTTTCTTTTTTTAACCCAAATGATAACATCCATTCAGAGGAAGTGAAAAACTATTCTATATAAAGGCAAGTACAGTTAGTTATTAGTATTATTATTAATATAATATTATTTATCATTAATCATCCTAAGACACTCAGGACACAACTTGAATGAACGTAATAATTCTGGCTAACGATATTACTGGTATTATTATTAATATCATAATTATTATGACTGTTCACTATGCTGTATTACTGTTAATACTATTATAATCATTAATAATTATAATAGTTAATGTTTATTATTGCTATTACTGTAGTAATTATAATTATTATAATAATAATAATAATAATAATAATAATAATTATTATTATTATTAATTATTATCCTTGTGATCACTGCAACAATAACACAGAAGCAGACTAAGAATGAGAAAATACATTATTCTCAACCTTTAACACAGATTATCATCCTAAGAAACCAAGGACATCTCGAACATGATAATTCTGGCCAAAGATGTTTCAAACAAAGTCAAAAGACTGTATGAAATTTAAAAAAAGAAAGGTAGCAGCATTATCCCCTTTCCCCGCAGCTACCCCATCTTAAGAAACTGGCCAAAGAAGCTACCAACAGGACAAAGAATGCACCTTGCTCCCAGCCACATTTGTTAGTCCCACTAGCAGACACCAGTAGCACAATGCAGGCCTGCTGTGGGCTCAGTGAACAAGGCTGCCTGGATTCTTGGGTTGGCAGAAGTTTCTTTTAAAACACTGGACAATGGTGTTGAAGCCCCAATCAACAAAAAGTGTGAAGCTCGTGTAAGGTCCATATATATAGTGGTGTGGAAATACATACAGTGGCGTGGTACTCATCACGTAAACACCAAATATGGCGATCTAGGCACAAGTAAAACATTTGTAACCAATCTAAGTTATTCCCTATGGCCCCATGACCATATTATTCCTTCTGCTGATAGTTAAATGCATAAATCTTTTATTCTTAGCATGTTGTATGCCTGTTAAGTTTTTCTTGTGGTCTTAAATACTTGTAAATTGATGTTTAATTAGCTACTGGTTAATAAAGAATATACTTACCAACTTACTTACTTACTTAGATCTGTTAGTGCCTGGTAAGGTTCTTAAAAGGAGCTGTACAAATAGCCAGATAAACGCATACATAAATACATATAAACAAGGTTCTTGGTATCCACCCTTTAGAAATGTTTCACAAAACACAATATGATCTCATTTGGTCCATTGCCTGTTCTGCATGAACCACGAGCGGTTATTAACAGTGTTTAATAAACATCAGTAGTACTGTAGTACATCAAATTTTTTATAAAGTTGAACAAAATATTGAAATACCACAAATACATACAATTAAGTTTATCAGTAACTCTATATTTCTTGCCAGACTAAATTTACTGCCCAAATACTGGATGGTCAGATTCAACAGACAAACCAGACAACTTTATTCATCGCCTACCTTTCGATCACATACTTTTTCTTGGGAAGCCACAAAAGCTCCATGAGTGAAAGGACCCAACATCCTACAGCTTTCAGCTTTATCGTAATCCCGAGATTTCTACTGCGCTCAACGAAAGCCACATCACGGGGACCAGCTTATGCATGGGTGCTCAGTCAAAACAAAATCGCTAGGCAAAAGGGTTTGGTTCCAAGTCAAGATTAAAAAGACAGGCAGAGCGACAGAGATAAGAGGAAGAAGGGGTGTCAGGACAGGATCTGTGAAAAAGGAATGTCTTCAGCTTCAAGTGAAAGGCTGATGCAGAAATTGCAAGCGGTGGAGCATGGATGAGTTTGTATGATGGGTCAGATAACTGTTACAGTTCTTGGGAGTCTATTCCAGAGTGGTGGGGTAGCTATGATACAGAGTAATTATCAAATTTTAAGGGTGAGGTGACATTACATTACATAGCATTCTGTGTCAAGTGACTTCTTTGACTATCTGAATCCAAAGCATCGTAGCTGACAGAAAGTATTGAATTAATTGCCTCAGTTTATCTCCAATATATCCAAAACCTCAGAAATCTAAGTGTCTGCACTTACCGCCTTCCAAAATTTCTGCACGCTAATATAACCTTCCAAAGGCGATATAGCCATTCAACGGACGTCAATCGCCTGGTTTCTCATGGGGCAATTAAACAAAGCGACATAATTAAAACATTCCCTCCCCGGCATAGACTGACTTCAGCTACAGGCCTACAGATATAGGCTAGACAGTCATTAACTTTATTTGAAACACGAACTACGTGCTCCTTAACATTATCAGGCAGCCCCTACCTTCCTTTCAATTGTAGGGAATGGCCTAGCCAATGGACTTTGACCCATACATGTTCAGATAGTAATTAATCTCTTGGCACTAATTACCTAACGATCTATTATCACCTGTGAAATCGATGAAGACCTTGTGCCATACCTTATAGATACTGAAAGAATTAAGCAGAAAATAATGGTAGGTTTGCAGAAATTTGAAACTGAAACCCTGAAAATTCCATCTCTGGTAACATAGAATACTCAAAGGAACCATATCTATATCGCTAGTTAACCCCTAAACCCGTCGTGCGGACTAACCTTCTGGATATCGACCTGATTGTGGCTTGGTTTTGGTGTACCATCGGTTGATGCCTTGTGCATTAGACACTGGCGCATTAGAAGTTGCTAATTATTATTATTATTATTATTAAACCCCAACATTTGGCACACTTTCGAAATGGGAACCAGTTACGGGTAACCACTGCGTTTACAGTTTCTGGTTTCAAACAGCTACCACAGTTTTCTGTTCTTGAAGCGCCAACACTACCGTTTTCCTGTCTAGGTCGAGCTCCCAAACCCCTTTACATTTGGCCTGATATTCGTTACTCCCACCGAGGCAAAAGAAGAACGGCTAATCTTCGCTTACAACAAAACATCCGAAATCAACAACAATGTCGGAAACCAGTTTTTGTCAAATGCCATGTCGGAGAAATAATAATTGGTTACTTGTTGTAGCGCGGTATTTTAACTCATGAATATTGATATGTTAAAAGTGTAAATGTACACGGTTTTATATAGAGACCGTATGACTTCGACCCTGCTCATTTTTGTAATGAATTTAGCTCTTCATTCGACGTAGAAAAATCAACGTACCCTGTTACTAATATAAGTCCAGATGTGTGTTTGCTTTTCTGTCGCAATGGCTAGGATAATTTTAGTCGATAGATAACGTCGGCTGCAGTTACATGCGATGATAGTTTTAATCTCCATTCGGTAGATGTCGGGAGCGCGCTGTTTATGCCAGAGCCTTCTAAAACTGTTTATCCTAAGACGTTAGCGCAGAGACTTGGAATCGTAATGGTAATTCCGACATTTCTACAGCGCCAAACGAAAGCCACGCCACGGAGACCAGCTTATTCACAGGCGTTCAGTCAAAACAAAATCGATAGGCAAGCCCGATCGTTCGTTTGACACTTCGAATTGTCGTCAACAAAGTGTTTTAAATGGCGCTATCGAAGTATTTTCTGGACAAATGAAGGGATTTGCTCACAGAACTTTGACATATTTAGAATGAGGCAAGAACGTGTATCAAGCATAACAATGATACAGTGCGGATAGCGACTCTTCTAAGGGCCCAGGACTCGGTTATAACTGTTAGCTTTGGGGAATGTGAAGTATCGCTGTAGTGGCAGTAATAGTAGTAGTAGTATTGCTGGTACTGCCATCGGTTGATGCCTTGTGTATTAGACACTGGCGCATTAGAAGTTGCTAATTATTATTAGTAGGCCTAGTAGTAGTTGCAGCAGCAGCAGTAGTAAACAGATCATCTTTGGACATTGGGTTTACAAGGAAACTAGAGTTTTGCGCACAAAATGTATTGGCAGGCCTAAACCTCTATCAAGTAAAACATAACAACTGCGTTCACTTCGTATAGATTTACAACTTTCAATATTACCAGGACAGAATTATAAACTAAACCGTTCATCATCGGTGGAAAACTACAAGCATGTCTCTGCAAGCTTTGGAAACAAAAAATTATGGGAACGCGTGTAGGCTAGGCCTCTTTGATACTAACATTTCTGAGCGTCACTAAAATTCTGCGTCAAGGAAACCATCTTACTCGCCGGTGCTAGTCCGCAAAACAAAGTTGGGTTGTCGGGTAAGTGTCAATGTCAGTCGACAGTTTCCAGTACCATGTCAAAAAGTAGGCCTAATGTTCTGATAGTTCAGACAAGGTTTAAATGTGGGCCTACTATTATATTACTGTTGATTTCTGGTACTTGTAAGATATTTTTGTATACCGTTACGTGCAAAGATACAGACAGCGTTTACAATCTGATGAAAGTGAATGTCTTGAAATCGTTAAAGAAAAGTGTAACCTCAGTCATGATAGAAATACTGTAGGCTACAGCTGTTCGTGGTTTTTTTTTTGAAGTAATAAAATAAATATGCCATTAGACGAAAATTATTATAATAGACAGACTTATATAACAAGAAAGATAGACAGATAGAAGAACAGACGTTTAACAAGATAAGAGATAGACACCAATACAGACCGACAAAGATCGTAGATAGGCCTATAGCCTATATAGGCCTATCTTGAGAGATGTTGCATAAAAAGATTAAGCTGTATACTGCAAATCAAGAATTAAATAGTTAAAACAAATCATATAGACAGCGAGTTGGATAGGGCGAGAGGTTCAGAGAGACAGACTGACAGAGAACAGAGAAGAGAGTGAAGGAGACAGTCCAACGTATACGTGCCAGTAGCAGCAAGATCTAGTGCTACAGCCCTTCCCACGCGCAATGTCTGCACACTAGATTAGGTAAAACGTCCCTTTTAGGGAAAATTCCTGTTGTTCCTCGTTAGCTATGCAGGCCATGAAAGCAAATGTCAAAAACTGTCCCGGTTACGACAATTACAGCGGGAGCTACAACTGTTGTGCAGCTGTCTAACAGCGGAGTTACAACCGGTCCGATTAATTATTTAATAACTAGATATTCAGTCTATGGATGGCCTTGTGTTCAGCAATTGTGCTGCTGTATACTCTATGTTGTGTGAACTGCGCATTGACCCAACCACTGTCGGCTTCTCGACCAAAACAACCGGACCACACACGCACGATTCTAAGGCTCTGTTATTATGTAGATTGTATGGCGTAATTTCTCTTGATTCATGGACCCACACCAGCCACCGTCCCTCTTCTCCGAATTATTTAGAGGGGGCTCGATCTGCCCTTGCACGCTTGCTCTTTGTTCTTGGCATATTCTTCACTCCATCTGACTTTAGGAGAACTCAAGAGTGGACGGCGTGCATTTGATAATTTGTATTTGATAACTTCTATAGCGCTTCTTACAGAACAAACTACTCAGAGGCGTGGTCTTCTGGGTCGGCACTTGTCTCTTAGCGAATATTACGGGCCTACGTAGGCCTCTGTGTCATAGGCTCGAAATAGCATGAATGAGAATGCACACTTTAACTTGTCATTTTACATGAAAGCAAATCATTAATTTAATTAGTGCAGGGCTTATAAACAGCTGTCGTTGCAAGAAGTTGGAAGGTCTCAGTCTATTACGAGAAGTTGTACGGTATCATCCTGTTCTCGTAAGTTAGAATATATCATCCTGTTCTCGTAAGTTAGAAGATATCATCCTGTTCTCAGAAGTTGGAAGATCTCAGCCTCGATTCTCTCATCGGTTGTCGTTTCGCGTGCGGATAAATATCTCCATACTCGTCTTCTTCGTCGAAAACCGCCACTGACGCCCCAGAGTCCTTGGGCGAAGCTTTAAGTCCCTTGACAATACTCATCGTCAGTCTCCGGCTGATGGTGCTTCGACCCCCGAGGGTCCGGGCGAACTGGCGGCAGAGGGGCAGGGCCATCAGCGGCACGGACGCCTGGGTTTCGCGGAAGATAATGTCGCGACACAAGTGGGGCCCGAGTCCTTTCAACGCCTTCCGCAGCCTGTCGCGTGGCACGAACGGCAAGGGTTCAGCACCTGCACAGCCAGCGATTTCAGCATTCAGTAAAGGTAACATACTTGGTGTTCAGGTAGAAGGTAAAGGTAACGCACTTGGTGTTCAGGTAGAAGGTAAAGGTAACGCACTTGTTTACACGCGTCTATTAAAACTCATCAGAAGCGTCAAGAGAAAGGTAGCATTCTTGTTTACTCCCTCTACAGATATTCCTCAGAAGCATAATGGTAAATGCAGCGCACTTGTTTACCTGCCTCCATAGAAACTCTTGAGAAGTGTAACATAAGTCAAGCAGCGCTATTTACATTATTAGATCAGCTGGATTAAGATTATCCAAAGTATACATGCTAAAGATTATGGGAACTATAGACAGGAGGCCTAATAACTCTTAACAGTTAACTCTTAACTCATAATTTTACAGAAATTGTGTGAATCAACTGACTGGTCGGTATGTAGGCTGGCATGAGGTTCTCGTAAAGGTACCCGGCGATGATATTTCGTGCCCTTTGTGTTGTTGTGATCTCGGTCAAGGACTTTTGGAAGTCTTCGAATATGGCCAGGACTTCCGGTTCGACAAAATAGACCTCGTCGCAGACGCCAAGAATGTTCTGTAAAAGTAAATTCAACAACTACAGTAAGACATGGAATATCCAGAAAATCAGTCCACTTAAACAGAGAGGAGTCCTCCAACCAAACGAAAAAGGTAAGCTTTAAGTTGCGACCGAAATGACCAAAGACTGAGCTTAACGAACAGACGCAAGAAGTGAATTCCAAAATTTAGGTATAGCATCGAAAATCTCGTTAACCAAGAACAGTTCTAGTTTTTGAACTCAACCAGGGAAAGGCATCCGGAAGAACTGGTTGATTAGCCTAATGATAAGGATAGGGAGCGAGGATCGATTTTAGGAATTGAGGTGGGACCATGTTCCCGCTTCATTAGGATCGCCTATTAACATCGAATAAAGTGACAGAGCATCCGAAGTAACACTGCAGACTGGTTACATATGAGATCAAACGCCTGACACAAAAGCCAACTAAATTAAGTTACAGCCTACGCTGAGATTACTTTACACAGACTGGCTGAGCGAGTGAATAACGGATAACGGATAAACTCCCCCCAGAACTGCGACAGTTTTCTGACCGATCGTACAAACTCGTCGATGCTCCACCGCTTGCAATTTCTGCATCGGCCTTTCACTCAAAGCTGGAAACATTCCTCTTTCACAGATCGTATCCTAACACCCCGTCTTCCTCTTATCTCTCTCTCTCCTCTCCAACCCCAAACACCATCCCCCATAGCTCCCACGCCGTCTCTCCGTCTGACTTTTGCATCTTGACCTGGAACCGAACCCTGTTGCCTATTGATTTTGTTTTCACTGAGCGCCTGTGAATAAGCTGGTCCCCGCGACGTGGCTTTCGCTGGGCGCTGTAGAAATTTAGGAATTACGATCACGATTACGATTACGGATCTCATTCAGTTCGTAGATTTGCATTTACGTTTAGATTGCACCTATGATGCTTTCGGTTACTGGATTTACTTGACATCAAGTCGGAGAGCATAGATCGCTCCTTCTCCTGGATTGGTCCTTCGTTTTGAGTCTCAGTCTTTCGTCAGATAAACATACATAATCATGTACTTTTCCATTTGACTCTGTTCAGTATACATCCGCAAATCGCCTTAAACGCAATTGTTTATATCATTTAGGTAGCCATGTGCGCAGCGCTTTTGTGATGAAATTGAAGACGCTATATCAACTGCACTGATGCATATATACATATGTACGCACGTACATACCTACCTACCTACATACATACATACATGCATGTATACATATATGCATACATACATACATACATACATATATACATATATACATACATGCGTACATGTATGCATAGATATATACATACATAAATGCATACATACATACATGTACATACATACATACACACATGTACATACATACATACACACATACATACATACACACATACATACATACATATAGCCATACCCATACATACATACATACATGCGTACATGTATGCATACATATATAGATGCATACATACATACATGTACATACATATCCACATACATACATACATACATGCGTACATGTATGCATACATATATAGATGCATACATACATACATGTACATACAGACAGACACTGACCTCATCCGGTTTGTGGTTGAGTTGCATGACATAGGCCAGTGTTCCGTAGTAGGCGTCCGGAAACTGATCCGGAAGAGCCCTGGTCAGAAACTCCCGGTCTACAACGAAGTTCCGACTGTTTGGCGGCGGTACCCGCATCATGGCCGGAATGTCCGGCACGAATCCAAGAAAGTCCACAGCGTCCGAGTGCGTGGCCGAGTGTTGGGCGGTCAGCGTGAAGATGACCTTCGTCACAAGGTCGGCCACGTCGGCTACGCTCTCGAATCGTCTTGGAAGACCGCGACGCTGCGATTCGGTCAGGTTCGGAAAGCCGACCTTGTGCAGTTCGCGCAGCCACTCCGAGATCTCGTCGTCTTTGGCGACGTCTTCCGGTGTCTCGTAGAAGCGGTCGAGGACGTCGCGGTAGCACTTCTGGAGGCAGGTCCAGAGTCGTATGGAGTCATCGCGGTAGAAGTAGTTGGGCAGTTTCCGGTCGTCGTCAACCTCACGGGCCTTGAAGTCGTTGTTTGGGTCGAGTTCCTCGAAGGAGAATCGAGCTGCATAGCGCGAGATGAGAGCCTGAAATCCGTCAAATCCGAGGGACGTGTATCTGTCCAGTAACCCTCCCTTCTTGAATACGTTGTTTCGCATCAGAGTGTTCGTGGCAATCGTGTACCTGGAATTGAGGCAAGGCTGCTATAGGTAAGTTATGGCAAGGCGAGGTATTGGATAATGACACCGCTGTACCTAGCTAAGGCAATGGTCAATGGCAATCGTGTACCTGCAATGATGACGATGATGATGACGATGATGATGACGATGTTTGTAGTGAAAATTTGAAATTCTTTCAGTACAGTGATGATAACGATGACGATTGACGACGATGATAGTGATGTTGATGATGATGGTGACTTCGATGATGATGATGACAACGACGACGACGATGATGATAACAATGATAATGGTGATGTTGTTGATAATGATGATGACAATGATAATGATGATGACGACGACGACGATGATGATGATGATGATTGCATTGTTACCTGAAATGTGGCTTCAGCAGCTTGTAGACGGGATGGGCCGTGGACAGCTGCCTCATCGTGGCCACAGCGAACGGTTCCATCAGGGAGTGGCAGCGGAAGTAATGCGCAATTGCGAAAGCCCACTGGAAGTCTGCGCACCTCACCCAGAGTTTGGCCAGCATCCACTGCTCCGGTCGGTCGGTCGGGGTCCATATGGGATTGTCCGATCCCGGGGTCTGGTTCAGCTGGATGGCGAGAGGCACGAGGTCTCCGTTTGACCGGACGTAGAGTAGGACCAGAGGGGCGACCATGTAGCGGTGGTCGGCGTCTCGGTGGATGACTGGAATGCCGTCCAGCAGAGAGTAGTCGACCAGGTAGACGCGCCCATCCTATGGGAACAAGGCGGACGATAAATAGGTCAGGTCATGGAAAGAAGGGCAGTGAAGCGAGGATAAAATCGGGTCAGGTCAGGTCAATTTAGGTGAGATGAGGGAAGAAAAGGAAAACGAAGCGAAGATAATGTGAGGTCAAATCATATCAAGTTAAGTCAGGGCAACTTAGGTAAAGTGAGGCTAAGGTGAGGTAGAGATGAGGCGTAGAACAGGAAGAGTAAGGAAAGGTAAATCAAGTAAAGTAGAGGCCAATTGAGATAAAAAGAGGCCAAGGTGAGGTCAGCTGAGGTTGTGTGATGTCAGGTATTGGACAGGAAGTGGAATGGAAGGTAAAATAGGTAAAGTAAGTCTAAGATGGGGTGACTTCAAATCTGGTAAGCTGAGAGTAAGATCTCGTCAGTCTAGGTTATGTGTGGAACAGAAGGACGAAGAGAAAGTAAAGTGAAGATGAAGGCATGGCGTCTTATAAGCGTTTCTCACTCAGTCAGATAAAGTGCAGACAATACATCAATAATCCGACATCTATCAAAAAGGGCAGTATTTTCGAGAAATCAGAGAATCAAATACACAAGAAACAGACAGACAGACAGACAGACAGACAGACTGACTGACTGACTGACTGACTGACTGACTGACTGACTGACTGACTGACTGACTGACTGACTGACTGACTGACTGACTGACTGACTGACTGACTGACTGACTGACTGACTGACTGACAAAGCTGCCATTTATAAATGGCTTTTGAGTGAAAGAGAATAATCTGTCTGATTCGTGTACTTTGATTTCTTCGTCGAGGCTCTTCTTCCTGTCCAGGATCGCGGCCACCGTGTCCTGTGTGACGGGGAAGTTGGTTGGGATGGTGCGACATCGTCGCATCAGCATCGGATTCATTCCACCTGTGAAGATTCGAGCGAATTCAACGTCGTTCTGGACCTCTCGGCACATCTCGCCCTTCGAGCCCTCAGGGATCTTCGACTCACTGATGACCTTCACCTGGCGCTTGATTTTCTTCCACCTGCATCAGCAAGACAATTCTGAGATCAGGCATAGATGCACAGTCTATACAGAGGCCTACTCGGGGGAGCGTTGAACAAAATCGGACAAACAGACTGACAGAGAAAGACGCAGAGTGACGTTTAGGCAGACTGAATGACAAAGTTGGAGTCTTTAGTTGCTTCAGTCCGTGTCCCTCGTTACTGTCTCCTCTTTGCCGGTCGGTCGGTCGGTCGGTCGGTCGGTCGGTCGGTCGGTCGGTCGGTCGGTCGGTCGGTCGGTCGGTCGGTCGGTCGGTCGGTCGGTCGGTCGGTCGGTCGGTCGGTCGGTCGGTCGGTCGGTCGGTCGGTCGGTCGGTCGGTCGGTCGGTCGGTCGGTCGGTCGGTCGGTCGGTCGGTCGGTCGGTCGGTCGGTCGGTCGGTCGGTCGGTCGGTCGGTCGGTCGGTCGGTCGGTCGGTCGGTCGGTCGGTCGGTCGGTCGGTTCTCCTCTTTCCCCGCCTGCAAATCGCCTCTGGTGATCGCCTGAACATACCTGGCCGCTGCAGTATTTTCTTCGGTCGCTGTGTCTTGCGAATAGACGGGTGTGACATCTACTGACAGCTGTCTGATCATCATTGTCCTTCGTCTGGCATCTGCCGCACTTCCGCCGGCCTGTAGCGACATCTGGCGATTCATGACTGCCCCGGCCGACTGGAAAGTCGAACGCACCGAGGCCGAGCCCGAGCCCTGGAAACCGTGGACGTCACCCGTCGTCGCCATCCTGAATCGAATGCTTCGGAAGAACTCCACGAGCTCCTGGTCGATCTGCCAAAGCATTCCGTTGTACTTGGCCGCTCGCTGGGATTCGGAGTCGGGCAGCTGCTGCACCGTCCGACCGCGGATCTGAGAGGGCCAGGAGTGGCCATTGACAAGCCACGTGTAGTCGTTCTGTTTCTGGCTGAGGTCGAGTAGGCGCTGCTGACGGTGGATCTCGTAGTTCTGCTTGTGCGCCAGAGAAGCTGTTTGCACATACGAATAACAATAACGAATTACAATAACGAATTACAATAACGAATAACAATAACGAATAACAATAACGAATAACAATAACGAATAACAATAACGAATAGCAATAACGAAAATAAATGAATACATGCCACTTATCGCGCCTCTGTACGGATCTTAAAAGGCGCTAGATAAATAGTCCGATATGAACGCACATACATACCTACCTATAATACATACATACATACATAAATGTATACATGGATACATGCTTACATGTATGTATGTATGTATGTATGTATGAATAATAATAATAATAATAATAATAATAATACTAATAATAATAATAATAATAATAATAATAATAATACCTTCCCCGTTTCGTAGGGTCGTGTTGTTGAGGACTATAGCGTGGCAGGGGAAGCGATGGATTCGATTCCTGTCGTGAGCATCTGACACCGTGACGTATCTAAGGTACCAATCGTCTGCCAACTGTCGGTACTTGAGTGCCACGTTCACTGCCAACAACTCGCCGACATCTTCCGCCTCGACCTCGTAGCGCTCCATGCCGTCCTTCGGCGAAAGGTTAAGGTTTGTAGACTGAGTCAGAAGTCGAGGGGTCGAACGACTCTGAGTACCTGCGAAGGAAGAGCAAAAGAGGCTTCTTAGAGCAACCGGCGACGAAGGCCTTGCGCGTTGGTCAGTCTGCAGTTCGCGTTACACTTTGTTTCGGACAACCTTTTGGCTTTTGCTCTCTGTCCTTCCTGTCTACCTTTGTTCCCTTTTCCCTGCTCCTATATATCTTTTTCTTTCTCTTGTCTTCCTCCCTTCTTTCCTTCCTTCTTTCCTTCCTTCCTTCTTTCCTTCCTTCCTTTTTTCCTTCCATCCTTCCTTCCTTCCATCCATCCGTCCTTCCTTCCTTCCATCCATCCGTCCTTCCTTCCTTCCTTCCATCCGTCCTTCCTTTCTTCCTTCCTTTCTTCCCTCCTTCTTTTCTTCCTTTCTTCTTTCCTTCCTTTTTTCTCGTTTATTTACGTGAATCTGCGATTAAGTGATCTTTCGGCTGAAGCAGAGATCCCAAGGGCAGCTTACCCGCAAGGGTGATGGCGATATCGACGGAGGGCACGCGCCCGTCGTTGAGCGCTTTAGTTTGGATCGTGACCTCGTATCTCACTAGGTCGCTGGACCTCTCATCGTCTGCATCGTCGATGACTTGTCTCTTGCGCTTCAGCTCGAACTGCGTGTAGATCCCAGACCAGAGTTTCTGGTAGCTGAGCGGGCTGGACGGCGAAGAGGGATTGGGGAACAGGAGACACTTGGGCTTCTGGATGATGTTGAAGAAGGTGTGGCGCAGAGCGACTGTTGGAAGGAAGGTCGTCAGTTCGAGTTTCATTACGTTCAACCACGGATAGATATCCTCGTTAAGGATCTAAGACGCGATTATAACACGGCGTAATCACAGTGTTAAGTTTGGTCATTATAAAGTAATTTAAGGTAAAGTATAAGGTAAGGTAATCGACCGTCATTTACGCCCCTGTACTAAAAATAGACTTAAGAGTGTCATTATTATCATTATCATCGTCACCACTGTTATTATTATCATAGCAGTCGTCGTCATCATCATTATAATTATTTGTAATCATTATCATCGTCGTCCTCTGCTCATCTTCCCATTATTGTAGGGTATAACCATCCCTATAAGTAAGATGGGGAAAATCATCATGCAATATCCTCTTCATGCTCATCACTACCACCAAACAACCACCGCCAACGCCACCAACAACCACCAGCAACAACAGCAACAACTACCAACAACAACAGCAGCAACTACCACCACCAACACCAGCAACAACTACCACCACCAACACCAGCAACAACTACCACCACCAACAACAGCAACAACTACCACCACCAACAACAGCAACAACTACCACCACCAACAACAACAACAACTACCACCACCAACAACAACAACAATTACCACCAACAACAACAGCAACAATTACCACCACCAACAACAACAACAATTACCACCAACAACAACAGCAACAACTACCACCACCAACAACAACAACTACCACCACCACCAACAACAACAACAGCAACAACTACCACCACCACCACCAACAACAACAACAGCAACAACTACCACCATTGTAACAACGTTTCAAGCAACGAACCGTTTGTGGGTCCCAAAAGGATTGATTACTGGCCGGTGCCACTTGTATCTGCAGGATGTAACGGATCGGTTCATCCTGCCTCAGTCTCTCGATGAACTCGTTCCTCAGGTACATCGAATCCCTCCGCTCGTCGTTCCTTCGCCCTGTCTCCCACGGATGTAACTGGTCACGGTCGTCGAGCAGTCCAGACTCTGCCACCCCTTCTGTGCCCGGAATGAGACGGAAGCGCACGACGCGGGGTTGCCCGTCCGATGGGGTGAATTGGTAGGGCATCTGCGAGTTGTAGGTTAGGTGGGCAAACGATGTGGGAGCTCGACGCAAGCCATCGACCAGAGAGAAGTAACTGACAACACAACAACAATCAAATGAGATTACATATGCGTTTAGTTACTAATTAATCTAATCTAAAGACTTCTATAGTGCCGTTATCATAATGCCCAAGGCATCAGTCGATTGTCGCTTCAAGTCAAAATCGCAATCTAAACACAACAGCGATCAAATGTCATTACAGATTTGTTTAGATAAAAGTAGATTAGGTTGGATTCGATTAGATTAGAAGCCTTCAGTTGAGAACGAAGTGACACGAGCCACAGAGCAGAACGGTCACAGGGATGGCGTTCCAAAATTTAGTTCTAGCAGACGAAACTGCCAGTTCACCAAGAACAGTTCTAGTCTTAGGCATGACCAGAGAAAGACAATCAGATGACCTTGCAGAATAGTGATAAGTCTGGGGAATAAGGGCTGATTTTAAGTTTTATAATACATCTTTGAAATACATCTTTTGCTGAACAGGAAGCCAATGCAAACATTTTAGCACAGGAATTATATTCTCATATTTTGTAGTATTTGTAATGGCCCTAGCCAAAGAGTTCTGAACTGTTTGTGGTTTCTGCGTGTTTGACTTTGTGATACCAACAAGAATCGAGTTACAATAGTCAAGGCGACTGAGAACCAATGCGTTTGCAAAAGATATTCTAGAAGACATGAGGGTGTGACACTTAATTAAGCGTATGTCACGAAAATACATGTATGACGACTTACAAATACCATTTACATAGTCGGTGAGAAAGTAAGTAGAATCATAAGCAATGTCCAAGTTATGAGCAGCATCAGTCAACTCCACAAGGGAGTCACCCAACTTTAAGGATGTAAGCCATTCAGACGCTGTCTGAATGTTGCTGCAAAGTACCCAGTAGTAGAAATTCATTTTGATGGGTCAAAGACGAGTTTATCGGCCGCCATCTAAGACTGCACCTCTTCAAAGGTGCTGCACAAAGGTTGCACAGACGAGTAACAGGATAAAATGTCAAATGAAAATTAGATTTGATTATCATCAGAGTAGAAATGATATCACGGTGAATGATTGTCGAGCAGCGTACTTAGTGGCGTGGTGTACAATGTAAACAAAAGAGGACCAAGCACAAAACCATGCGGAACACCATATGTCAACAAAGCACTAGACGAATTATTACCATTTAAATATATTGGTTGAGTGCATGGCTAAGATAGGTAGCAAATTAGAGCAAAGCGGGACTAGAAACCGCAAACTAGTGCTGGAGACGATGCAAAAGAAGAGAGTGGTCCGCAGTATCAAAAGCAGCAGACAAGTCAAGAAGAATAAGTGCTTCATCCCACCCTTTATTTATGGAGCACATGATAAAGTCATTAGACTAGATTAGACTTGTCTATTGTTAAACAAGGAGGTGCTGAAAAGAGTTGGGGAAGAGAGATCTATGGTAGCTACAATAAAGAGGCGACAGAGAACATGGATTGGTCACATACTGAGAGGGAACTCATTCTTGAGAACCGTAATTGAGGGCAGAATGGAGGGCAGCAGGACAAGAGGAAGACCCAGGCAGATGCTGCTGGGTTGGGTGATGACGGACGGATACAGCAGGCTGAAAGAAGAAGCTCAGCACCGAGAGGAGTGGCGTTATCGGACGTTTGAACCTGCCTAACACCAAAGAACCAGAATAAGAAGATTGTTGTCTATCTGTATGTGTCTCTCTGTCTTCCTGTCTCTCTGCTTATCGACGTCCGTCCATCTATTTGGCTGTCTGCCTATAAGCTATTAGCTGTGCAGGTACTGCAAATACCAAAGATGACACGGAGGCTATATACATACTAGGTTGGATCTCGTTCGCACTGACTGCGCACTTCGTTGGGCGACGTGAGCTTGAGGATCTCTCCGAGGCCCTTGCTGTTTCTGGCTGGAGCAGTCCTTCCGGTGAAGAGAATGAGGTCCAGAGGTCCATCTTCGTTCTGGTCGGCAAACTTAACAGCTGCCTCTCGCTGGCAACTGGCCGCATCGTCGTCACAGTTGACGTTACTGTGCCTACAGAACACAGACAAGTGTAACGCTACAGGCATAGGATGTGAACGCATGTTCAGGCAACAGCCCATCACATCCTCTGCCATTCCGAAGCATTGGTAACGCATGCGTATGTAACGTATGTGGGGTAACGCATGCATATATATTGTGTATGCATGAGTAACGCATATACTCATATGACGGTAACGCATATAACGGTAACGCATGCAAGGGTAACGCACATATGGATAACGCATGCATGGATAATGTTATGTTACGTTACACTAACGTATTTTCAACGCTTATGGGTTACCATAGGCGCAACTTTAGGTGTAACTTAAGGTTGGGCGTTACAGTATAGACGGTTCACCTGAATCGGAGCCTGAATCGTCTTCCCTGGATGAAGAAGTCGTTTGCCGGGACCCTGTCGTCGGCCATGACAACCGCGTATCCAACGGCACCGACTGCGTGGCAACGGCGAAGGATGTTGTGGCTGCTATTGGCAACCATCTTCTTCGCCTTGCCCGACAATGACGGCTTGCTCGAAAAAAGACCACCTTCCGAAGCCTAAAGACCATCACACGACAATAACATCAAATAATAATAATAATAATTATTATTATTATACAATAATAATAGGCCGGACGAATTTTTTCACCACCTGAGAGGTTATGTCTACCTCGGGTAAAAAAGTAATAATAATCGGTGTTTTTTCAGACGGAACGCTCAGGAACGGCTTTCCGGCACCTTTTTGGGCTAATAAAAAATAATTTAGTTTTTAATAAAAGAATTGTGTTACTAAGTTATTTTAATTATGTGATATAATGTAACTTATTTTAATCCAATTTCAATGTTTACAACTTTACACTGTTTTCAGTGTTTATTGATGGATAAAAATAATGAAATTTTAGTAAATTTCATAATTGTTCAGTTCCGGAACCTTTTTTTCTGGAAAAAAGCACTGATGATATTAATAATAATAATAATAATAATAATAATAATAATAATAATAATAATAATAGCAAAAATAACGATAATAATATTATTTTCCAGAACGGATTGCAAGAGACCTGATGGTCTCACCCTTATCCTTTGATCCCTTGGCGTATAGGCTGCAGTCTAATCTGGGATGTTACAGTAATTGCCACTGTGGCTCCTTTTTACTTGCAGGCAACTGCTGCAAACGCCGGGTCAGCCGCAGAGCTGGCGGCCTCTAGAAAAAATGCTAAGTACAGTCAACTCCTTTCACTGTACCACTTCACACCACTGGCATTCGGGACTCTTGGCCCCATTAATAGCACTGGGCTGGATCTTATTACGGACATAGGGCGCTTTCTTACTCAAACTTCCGGAGATCATAAAGAAACTTCTTATCTCTTCCTGTGTCTAGCTATAGCTATATTCAGCGTTTCATTGCCGTCGCCTTCCGTAGCACTTTTGCCACGCGTGAACTTGACGAGATGTAGTCGTTCCAGATAATTTATCATTTTCTCCGGACATATTTTTAATCCTGAGGGATCATATATACCTCGGGAGAAATAATAATAATAATAATAATAATAATGATAATAATTGCGATGACGACGACGACGACGATGATGATGATGATGATGATGATGACGTATACCTGGGAGGCTTTGCGAACGAGTCTATTGTATTCATCAGGGCCGAACTTCTGAATGCAGAGATCCTGCGTCTTGTTCTGCCAAAGTGTTTCCATTGAGCTCATTTGTTGATCGTCTTCTTATCGGAGTCTATCCTGGCATTAAGACAACAACACCAGCAACGACAATTATCACTACTCTCAAAACAACGACCAATTAACGCTGATTGACGTTCACATTTAAGTAACTGAGTAATTGCAATAGTAATTTGTAATCGTAATTGTAATTTTAGAGTTATAAAGCGCTTCTGAGAGGATAAACTCAACAGAGGTGCTTCAGACACGAAAAAGTAAATGCATTAGAAGTAATGCATTAAAGCTTTTCCTTATTAGTTACGGGTGATTATGCGGCCTAACCCCAATCAGTCCTTTTCCCGCGGTTCTGAATTGCAAGAACTGTGATGAAGGGCTTCGAACCTCGGTTAGTCGTGTGACGTTTAATGTTTTGAGTTACTGAAATAAAATGTGTTGAGTCATGGGAAATAAAATGCCGTGAGTCGTATATGTGCTTCAGCCGAGATATCCCTCAAACCCCGATATGTCGTTGAAAGAGGCGAGCAATAGTAGAGTGATTGATTGGCTTGCCCTCTATCACCTTACAATTTTTACACGTATCTACTGCCGAGCCCCAAGGGACACCGAAGAACCGCGGGAAAGAGGACCAGGTACGAGTTGGGTCGCATAATCACCGTAACTAAATAACTAAACAAGCTCATAAGAAATGAACAAACTTATGAATTATTCATGGCACAAGATCACTCCGTCACAGGTACATACGTGGGTTCTGTACGAGAAATCAGTAACTTAAACTGCATTATTATAGTGAGTTAACAGAGCCTTTCAGTTATAGCCTTTTATAAACAAAAGAGCTTTTATAGCGCTACTCAGATCCAGCGAGGTTCTCCGTTGAGTGGCATAGTGGCCGAGCGGCTAAACTTAAATTTCTGCCACCACGGTTCAAATCCATGGTCCGTCATGTGAAATAGGCATAGATCGCATTGTCGAACTGCTCGCCTTGGATGCCATCACTTTGAATATGAGGCCCTTCCTTAATCAAACAATAAACTCAGGTTCTCCAGCTCTGAACTAAGAGTGTTCTACTTTTGACCCAAGCGAAAGTTCATCTAAACGCCTAGAGCAGAATTGCCAGAACGTTGGCAAAATTCCTGTCTATAATGTCTGATATTAAATATCAGACAATATAGGCAGGAATTTTACATTAGGCCACGTGTAGTTACTGTTCTCTGATAAATTTTTTCAGAGTACAGTAACTACATGTGGCCTACCGCCACGTTTCACGTCTTTGACATTAGCAGCTACATTATTCAACTCTTCCAAACTGATAATTAAACCGATATTTCTGTATACTAAACTCGTGACTTCATATTCTACAGCTACTTCTATACTAGACATTTATGTCTGTGGGCGTTTTTGCCACATTAGCGTCAGCCACTTGTATTAAGAGCATGTGCATTAAGAAAAATTTAAGAATTAAGTTATGAACCAAGGATCCTGTTTATATATCAACTGAATAACCAATATCACAAGATGTTCTTAAACAGTTTGGAAGCTCCTCATATTACAAAATATTCTTCAACTTTTGGAACTGATATCGTAAAATTTTCTTAAGCATTTGGAAAAGCGATATCACAAAGTGTTCTTAAACATTTGGAAAAGTTTAAACATTTTGGAAAAGATACGCGATATAACAGTGTTCTTAAGCATTTGGAAAAACGATATCACAAAGTGTTCTTAAACATTTGGAAAAACGATATCACAAAGTGTTCTTAAACATTTAGAAAAACGATATCACAAAGTGTTCTTAAACATTTGGAAAAACGATATCACAAAGTGTTCTTAAACATTTGGAAAAACGATATCACAAAGTGTTCTTAAACATTTGGAAAAACGATATCACAAAGTGTTCTTAAACATTTGGGAAAGGGAAATGACAAAATTTTCCTATACAGTCTGGAATCCGATATCACAAAATTTCTATAAACAGTTTACCTTAGTTCGTAGTTCAATGGCTGGCCAAAAGTGTCAACTGCAGTTAGAAGACGTATACTCTGCATCCCCCTGTAAGTTTATTTGCTTATGCAACGTGTATAGGCCTACATATATGGCTTATATCTCATTCTCTTATCTTATCAGCGCAGTTCTTGTTCCCATTGGCTCAGCTGCCCTGGTCACTGTGTACATTGTTTTCCGTGGTTATTGGGGAATTTTAAAGAAAAGAAAGACAGCGGCGAAACGAGGTCTCGAAACAAGTAAATCTCGTTTGCAAAGGCAGGTGCATATGCGGGGAATCTTCTCGTGCTGTTCAAGTTGTGCATGAACTGACATGACAGGACGTGGTTATGCAAGTCAATCTATAAACACGCACTCGCGCGCACGCATACAGTAACTCGCTTTCTTGATGATCTGAGTGGCCTTAAACTTGCTTGTAAAATGTTACAAATCGTTCAAAGCCTGGCCTAAATGAAAGATATACGAGTCTGCCAGCAATCTCGATATTTTATGGCGCCTTTCGGAAGCGTCTTTAACGAACTGCTAAGATAAGAAAATCTGTAGTCCTATATATCAAGACAATTAATATACCTCTTAAAAGCGCTGCACGCATGACTATCTAATTGACCTGAACAAGTGCGGATAAGACAGCTTGACGATGATTGCTGCATTCACTCAAATGCAAAAGTGTTGCAAGAGGAAAGGCCAACACAGAAGAAAACAAGATAAGCTCGAGTTGACGTGCGGGCAGCAGAGCCTAAAGACCGCCGACACGGTTGAATCGAGACTGGAACACAGAGCTCCATGATGTCTGCCATCATCTGTGAACCATTCTCTGTTTTAGCACTACAGAAGTTGACTGTATGTAGCGGTTTTACTAGTAGCACGCTACAATATAGACCTTAGCATGGAGCCTCATCTTCATTTTTCAAAGTTAGGATACCTTTCTCTACGTGTGAGCCTCTTTTGATCTGTTTGCCTGTCTCTTTGCTGACTGTCTCTGTACATGTGTGTGGGTGTATACGCTTGACGGGACTGTCGATAAGCTGAGTGACTCGGAATGGTTGAGAGAAGTCATTCTGGCGCTGAAAGCTGCCTGGTGTTTCATTTGCATAGAGTGGCCGTTAACATTGTTAACATTCGTTCCAAATAAACTCTGAAGTTTTAGAACCAATATTTGTTGTTTTCGGCCGTCATAGTGGAAAATCAATATTGGCTGTTTTACAACCTCAAAAGTGGATTAATTCAATGGGATTGGCGTATCTGGATTTCGCTCTGGCGCTGAAAATGACCCAGTAAATTGACTAAGCGCCGGTGAATAAACGCAGCTTACATATAGCGCTGAGACAAATCGACGATTTACCTTATATATCTGTCGTCTATTAGGTATGAGTATGTACTGCATGTATGAATGTACTGTATGTATGTATGTGTGAATGTACTGTATGTATGTATGTACTGTATGTATGTATGTACTGTATGTATGTATGTACTGTATGTATGTATGAGCGTACTGTATGTATGTATGTACTGTATGTATGTATATACTGTATGTATGTATGCACTGTATGTATGTATATACTGTATGTATGTATGTACTGTATGTAAGTATGAGCGTACTCTATGTATGTATGTACCGTATGTATGCATGTATGAATGTACTGTATGTATGTATGTGTGAATGTACTGTATGTATGTATGTACTGTATGAATGTACTGTATGTATGTATGTATGTATGTATGTACTGTATGTATGTATATACTGTATGTATGTATGTATGAATGTATGTATGCGTGTAGTATGTATGCAGCTTACTATACGTATAGCACCCTTTCGGAATCTCTTACGAAGGCGCTAAATTATGTATTCGTGTTGCATGTATATAACAAGTAAACATGCATGAAATGCTAGAGAAGTGGTTGACGCATTCTTAGTATGCGTGTCTCTGCTTTGCCCAGAGCTATTCACGTGAATCTTCACCTGGTAATTGGCTTTGTCTTCTTCACCTGATTTGTAGATTCACAGCGGCAATTTAGGCCTTTAGGCCTTGCATGTTTATTATACCTGTTTATCAGGCCTATATTAAAATAATGACGGACGACATTTATTTAGTTCTCTGCCTCCCTCTTTCTCCCCCCTCTGTTTCGGTCCCTCTTTCTCTTTCTCTATATCTGCCTTGATCTATTTCTCTCTTTCACTTTCTTTATCTCTCACCTCTTTCTCTCCCTCCTTCTGTCTCCCTGTCTCTATGCATGTATGTATATATGTGTATATGTATGTATGTATGTGTGTGTGTATGTATGTATGAATGTATGTATGAATGCATGTATGTATGTATGTCTCTAACAGAAAAAGCCACCAAGAAGCGTGGTCTTACTTATTTAGATAAGTGTTTCTAAGGCCTAAAGCACCCTTTGGCTTTAAGCTGAGGCTTATTTAGGAAGTTGGGCCTAAACTTACGTTATGTTTGCTGAAGTATAAATAGGCTCAATATCGAAACCAGTACAGGTGTGTGAAGCTACACTTCGCCCCGGTGATGACATAGGGAAACGTCTACTTAAGGGCCAGCCAACCTTTGGAGTCCTGTGGGATCCTGCCCAGCTGAATCACTCAGTTTAGAAGTGCCATTATGTACCTATAGTCACGACTCCCGCCTAAACTCTCTGGCATTCATAATCAAGGACAGTATTATAATAGAACTCTCATATGCAATCATCTTTTCCTTCTTTGGTTCTGTCCGCTTAAAGGTTCTTACTTTCAACGACGCCATTTTCCACGAGATACGGTCTCTTGTGCGCATGTTTGTATGTATTTATGTATGTATGCATGAATATATGTATGTGTATATGTACATAACTATATATGTATGTATGTTCATTACATATGTATGTATGTACATTATATATGTATGTATGTAGTTATGTATGTATGCATGTATATTATGTATGTATGTATGTATTTATGAATATATGTATGTATATATGTATGTATGTATATATGTATGTATATATGTATGTATATATGTATGTATGTATATATGTATGTATATATGTATGTATGTACATTATATATGTATGTATGTAGTTATGTATGTATGCATGTATATTATGTATGTATGTATGTATTTATGAATATATGTATGTATATATGTATGTATGTATATATGTATGTATATATGTATGTATATATGTATGTATGTATATATGTATGTATATATGTATGTATGTATATATGTACATAACTATATATGTATGTATGTACATTACATATGTATGTATGTATGTATATTATGTATGTATGTATGCATATTATGTATGTATGTATGTATATTATGTATGTATGTATGCATGCATGTATTTATGTATCTAGATACTTAATATAGCGCCTTTTAAGTAACTCATAAAATCGCTGCATTGGGGTCTGTTGAAAACAGTAACGATTCGCTGTCCAGTGATCCATGAAGTCGATTTGAATAAGTGTTCGTCTTTGCGATTCAGTCAAATGGTCTTTCAACCCAAACAATATATATCTGCCAGAACTTTGTGCGACAAAAGGCGCCTAATAAATGTTTGATTATCATTTGAAAAGCACACGAAATTGGCACAGTTATACAATTATATATATATATTCAAAACCATACACCCCATGCATATATATATATATATAATAACATAGGCCTAATAGAACTACTCAATTTGAGCGTAAATTTAGGCCTGAGACCATACATATGACATCATACATTACGGACTTATATATAAATTTATATGCAGTTATTATATTTATTTGAAGCACATAAATATATATATATATACATATGTATAGCAGATACCAGACTGGTGGACTGATACCGTAAACTGAAGGATGAGGCCCATCAACGTCAAGAATGGCGCCATTGGACGTTCGAACCTGTCTGGGACAGAGAACTTGAAATTATAGTAGATATATTATGTATAATTATGTGTAATAATTACGTATGAATTTTGTGTAAATATGCGGTAAGCTTGCACAGCTGTACGAAGGTAACCCTAGTTATCTGGGCACGAATGATAAGGCACCCGTGCATCTGAAAGGAAGTTGCACCACCATCTGTTTAGGCTTTGTACCGAGATATCTCCGAGCAGCAGAGTATTTTGATAGCCGTGCACCTATATATAGCGTAGCATGTGGTCGCTTCCGTTATTAGATCGGAGATAATCGTTCGTTTGTACTCGCTCAGGTCCTACGTGCCAAAGCACTTGTGCAACTGCCGTAGTCGGCGGTCTGTCCGTCCGTCCGTCCGATGCAGTCCAATTTCATATTGAATCTCTACTGCGCTTCTATGGTGATCAGAGGATATTTAATTATGGATAGGTGCAAAATTGACGAGGGCCGAGACGAAGCGATAAAAGAATAAGGAAAGACATCAGTCCTAATTTAATCTAATCTGTTCTAATCTGATCTAATCTGATCTAATCTGATCTAATCTAATCTAATCTGATCGGATCGGATCTAATCCAATCCAATCCAATCTTATCTTATCTTATCTAATCTAATCTATACTGCCGTTATCAGAATGCATAAGGCATCAATGATTGGTCGCTTCAAGTGAATCGTGATCAAAATCATAATCCGTTGGAGAAGCCCGGTCGAAATCCAAAGTGTCAAGGAAACTAGAAATTGAGGTTAGCCTCCCTGGAGATCACTGGACGACTAACCTAGTTCAGTGCTCCTTATTTGACGGGTAGGAATGTTGAAACTGATGAGTCTAAAGTTTAGACCTGACAGATATAAACGTGCGAAGCTGTAGTAGAATACTGGATATTTAAAACACATGCCAGCCTTGGCGAGATTCGCAACGACTTTGACCGCCTCAAAAGGCGCTACATAAATAGTCCAAGACACACATAAATACAGAACAGTTTCGCTGCCCTAGTACAACCCCAAATGCCCTAGAAAAGTCTGCACCAATGCTGGTGCGTCACTTAATAGACCTCAGCAGTTCCCAAACATACCTAAGGTATAAGTCATCTCAAGCTTTGCTGTATTTCTCATGGCCTCAATTAATTTTAGGCCTTAAAACGGACTCTGAAAACTATACTGAATCGGAGGACTTGTCGGAGACGATCGTAGACTATGCGTGGAACTGCTATCGTAACAGATTGCTTTGGACTGTTTTGTATTAATGGTAGAGTTTTTAAAAAAACAGCTTCTTTCATTTATACTTGGGATAGCTCTCTATATTATAATTTCAAAGCCCGAATGTATGTTTGTTGTCGTTAATGCTTGATCGTTTTTCATTATGTAGACACCGCCGCAGTAGAAGCCACTAGGTCAGCGTAAATGCTTTACATTGCAGTAACATGATCACATTAAATTACATTACGTTTGATTTTCACCTTCTTATAGTATCGGGTTCGAATCCCGGTGCGTCGTTTGAAACTGACAACTTGTTGTCAGGCCGTTTTATAACATCACAAGAGAATTTGATGCCCATTTGCTGGATTTTTGATGTCATGTTGGCGGATCAGACGAAATATACTTAAAACTCAGGATCACGCCTCTGAATACTATAATCTTATCTTACCTTACATTAGATTACATCACATCACATTACATAGCATTACATTCTCTGTCTGTCTGTCTGTCTGTCTGTCTGTCTGTCTGTCTATGTAGGTTAGTGCAAATAGAAATACAAGCACCTGTGGAATTGTGCGCTGAAGCCATTAAATTGCAAATGCCTGTAGAATATAAGAAGTAAAGCCAAGAATGTATACATAAGTGCGTGAATGTCTGTATACGTGTGTATGTGTGCATGTGTATGTGTATGTATGTGTGTATGTGTATGTATGTATATGTGTGTCTGTGTATGTAAGTGAGTGTGCGTGTTGAGGGGAGGAAGCATGCAGTCGGTGTCGTTTAAAATAAACTTGTATTTTCTACTTCGGCTGATACGCCTGCGGAACACTCGTGATAAATTAAACACACAAATATACGTGCACAATAATATATATTGTGTAAAGAACTTTCCTACCCACACATAAGCATATTATATTCTGCATATATACGTGCATATATGTATACGAGTATATATAAATTGCGTTGACCTAAATTATATATATATAAATGTGTATATATATATACAGACGTAAATTGCGTTTGCATAGAGGCCTACATGTTGAGACATGGGTTCGGCAGAAATTGGACGAGACCTTCTCCACTTCCACTTAAGGAAAGAGACGCCCACGGAACGGAAATACTCGTCAATCAAAGACCTCTTGAGTCTCTTCCATTTCACAACACACACACACATATATACCTAGGTATACACATACACGCAAACACGAAAATAAATACACTTACATACATGCACACATACATATATACATACATGCATACATACATACATGTATGCATGCATGCATACAGTACATACATGCATACATATATGCATACAAACTTACATACGTATGTGTGCGTAGGAAAGTTCTTTGCACGATATATATTGTGCACATATATTTGTATGCATACATCCATACATGTATGCATGCATGCATGCATAAAGTGCATACATGTATACATACATATACACACATACATACATACATACAGTACATACAGTACATACATGCATACATATATGCATACCAACATACATCCATCCATACATGTATGCATGTATGCATGCATAAAGTACATACGTAGATACATATATACATACATACATACATGTATGCACGCATGCATGCATGAATACAGTACATACATACATACATGCGTAATTGTCTCGTTGGCTCTGCTCCATCATATCTTAGGGACTTCTGCATTTCGGTCTCCTTGGTTCCAGGCCGTCGGCCTCCGGTCGGCCTCCCTTGGACTCCTGACTGTCCCTCGTATGCGCACTGCTACAGCGCAGTCTAGAAGCTTTGCCTATGTTGGACCCAATAGCTGGAATCGCCTTTCCCGAGAGCTCCGGCTAGTATTCCTCAGTTTGTCTCTTCCGCAGTTTCGCAAGCGCCTGAAGTCTGTATTATTTGCCAGTGGTCTCACTGGTTCGGGTCGGGAGCGCTTCTGGTGAGTCTATTCTTGAAGTGGCGCTTTATAAATGTCAGATTACAATTACAATTACAATTACATGCATATATGGATACAAAATACATACAAGTGATTGATTTGCTACAGTTTTTGGATGCCAGAAGACTTACGGGCTGCCTAAATGGAATATTTTTTATCTCTATAGCGCAGTGATACTAATGCATATAACAACAATTTATGGCACATATACACCTATCCATAATTCTGAATTTATCTCATACAAAGTTATTCATTATGTGACAGTTACTCCAGAACTTCGCTGCTCTGAAACAAGGCATTAACACAAATCCACCTGAGAATCCTCTGTCAATATACAGTACGGGCTACCAGATATTTCTATTTCTGCGAGGAAGGATCTCAGCGAATTTTACTGAAGTTTTGGGCGCTATAATCTTCATTAGATTAGATCAGCTGTATTGGACTTGATTAGATTGGACTAGATCAGAACAGACAAGACTATATTAGATCAGATTAGACTAGATTAGACTATATATTTAATTAAGTAAAAGTAAAGTATCCCAGTAGGGGAGGCGCGTATCTCCTTTTCTTGGCCCTTGAGCCGGCAATGGACGAACCCCAAGGTCCTCGATATGGGGCCAGTGCATCGCAGGAATTGTCGTTTACTTTCCAGCTGATGCCGGTACCAAATGATACTGCTTGCTGAAAGAGGAACGGTGTGCGCAAACAACTTGCCCAGAGTCGTTACAGAGAGTCGAACCCGCAACCGCATGATCATTTGACCAAACGCGTTACCGATAGACCATCGTGCCTCTGATTCAAATTATTTTTGACATCTGGCACGTTAATCTCTTAATATTCATTCATTCAATATTCATTCAATATATTAGATTAGATACGTTTAATTAGGTTAGGTCAGGTCAGATTCGAACAGAGTTGATCGTTGTAGAGCAGAGCAGAAGAGAGCAAATTAGGTGAGATTAGGCCTATATATATCGGCTTACAATCGATATGAGCAGATTACGTTAATCTCTGCGTTCAAATTAGATAAGGTGAGATTAGATAAGATGCGATTAGATAACGTTTAAGCACAAGTACATAGGACTATAGGTCAAAGCATGCATGATATATAGGTAATAGTTTACGTATAAATGATTGGACTCAATTGGCTTCATCTGACTAACCACAAAATTGTGTCAGCAGAGACTTTCACGACGGTCTGTCATCAGAAACAAGAGCAGCATTCATGATTCTAATCGTAATTGTAAACTCGAGACTTCTGCAGCGCCCGGCGAATGCGCCAAGACTCCAGTAAGTTCAACAAAAGTCTTTGCATACAACGGTACTTAATCAGAAACTTAAAGAGCTCTGCGTTGCATTTAAATTCCGTCACAGTCACCAAAAGTTGTACATCTGATCTCGACCGGAATGAACGTTTAAATAATAAGGGCCAGGCGCATACCATTATAAATAACTACAGGCGTTCTCCAAAAATACAGGCCTGCACGATATATACAGAAAAGGCTATATATATATATATATGTGTGTGTGTGTGTATATATATGTATATATATGCCCTGCACTGACGTCTTGTAAATGAGCCCTACTTGTACATTATTCTTCATTTAATACATGCTTACATGCATTATATATAGATAATTATTTACGTATACCCCTTACAAATAAACCAGTTTACTATATATATTATATGTATATATATATTTGTATATATATATGTATATATATATTTGTATATGTATATATATATTGTAAATAGGGTTATGTATATATATATATATATTGTAAATAGGGTTTTAAAGCCTGATATTGTGTGTGCGAGAGAGTCCTGCGCAGATGCAGCCAACCCGCCTTGACAGGGTCTCCTTCTTCGAGCGGCCAAGCAGTGTAATCAACACAAATGACACGGGCAAAACAGGACTTCTGCTTAATAGCATGCATGCACGTAGAAATGTGTGCATGAGTAATTAAATGTAAACGTATACGGTTTTCTACAGCGACCGTATGACTTCGACCCTGCCCAATTTTCGGTTAATTTAACGAGTGTTAGTGGGCTGATATTAAAAGACATCATCGAGGGAAGAATGGAGGGAAAAAGAACGCGTGGCAGACCAAGAGCAATGCTACTGGACTGGATGATGACAGAGGAGGGATACAGTGGACTGAAGAGAGAGGCACAGAACAGAGAAAGATGGCGTCATTGGACATACGAACCTGCCGAGGGGCAGAGAACATAAAGAAGAAGTGGGCTGATGGGTGTAACGGTCATTGACTGAACTTGGTCTTGCTTTTGCGAATTCGATTGACATTTCTCATAGTTTACAAGGTATGACTAATACACACTGGCCAGACAACTTATGTTTAGTGTTTGCTTACACCTCAAACTCACAAATTCTGCTCTTGCTTCTTTGACGCTTCGACTCGTCGTTCCATAGCCATAGCTGCTCCACCCCTCTGGAATAAACTCCCGATAGGATTACAACAATTATTTGACCCATCGTACGAACTCATCAACACTTCACCTATTGCAGTTTCTGCGCTGGTCTTTCACTCAAATTGAAAACTACACTTCCAAAAATCTTATTCTGATTCTTCCTCTTCTTACATCTATGACTGCTTCAGTCCAAAACATCTGCCGTAGCGGTCTGACTGTCTGTCTGCCTGCCTCCTGGATCTTGACGTGGAACCGAACTCTTTCTGCCTATCGATTTTGTTTTGACTGAGAGCCTGTGAATAAACTGGTTCCCGCAACTTACAATCCTTGGTTAAACGGGTGTTCTCTCCATTCCACCCATGCACTTAGATTTGCCGCAAATACATAACAGGTCTACACAGGTTTTCGTCAGTGTCTCCTAGGCCTGTGGTAGACCATTAAATGCATGCCAAACAGGCTTTCGTAAACCAGGCAAACATTTTCTAGCTTCCTAAGGAGGCAATTAAAACGCGAGTGACTGCCTACAACGACGATGCGGGTGTGTCCACAGGTTCGAGATCTACCACGCACAAGCGAGAGTAGGCCTCTGCATGTGTCTGCGTGGAATTTAAATTTGCTGAAAGCAGAAGTTAACCTTAATGGGGAGTTTATATAGAAATGTCTTCACAAGAACTTCAGCGAGTCAATTAATACCGACGAAAGAAATGGCACAGACAGTCATCCAGTCAGCTAGTAGGTCACTCACTCACTCAGTCAGCCAGTCAGCCAGTCACTCAGTCAGCTAACCAGTCATTTAGTCAGTCAGTCAGTCATTCAGTCAATCAGTCAGTCAGTTAGTCAGTCAGCTAGTCAGTCAGTCAGCCAGCCAGTCACTCAGTCAGCTAACCAGTCAGTCAGTCAGTCAGTCATTCAGTCAGTCAGTCAGTCAGTCAGTCAGTTAGTCAGTCAGCTAGTCAGTCAGTCAGTCAGTCAGCCAGTCATACATGCAGACAGACATGCAATGTGAGCATGGATGACAAGCACACTAAAAACAGACTGACATACATACTCATGCAAACTCGTGTCTCACTGACAGGTATACAGACAAGAACTGAGAGCCAGCACAGAGTGAAGGGAGTGAGGTTGGCTGAATGGTAGAGCTTTCTAGGCGATTAGCCCGGTCTTAAAAATATTTAGTAGCAATATAAATTCAAGAAGGTGAAAAATTAAATCAGGTGGAAAGTTAACTGGATCGAAGAAAGAAGCAAAAAGAGTAAAAGAAAATTTTTAGAAGAAGACTTACGTCTATCCTAGTTTTGTCTAAGTTAATGGCTGTCAATTGCCTTCGGCGCGGAGACCTAATGAAGTCCTATATTTAGACCATTTCGAGGCTAAGAAGAGAAACCTGCGTATGTGTGTTTGTGTATGGATGTATGCAGGGCCTATCAGAGGGGCAACAGGGCCATTTGGGCCGGGCCTCACATAGAGAAGAGGCCTCAGATTTTAAAAAAGGTTGTATGTAATAATTAATAAAATTTATTTCTCTTTTTTATTGTAATTCACAACTACGATTTAGTAGGCTTATGATGTGTACACTTGGAGATTGTTGTCTCGTAGTTGCAGTGGCCATGGCCTCTCTGAATCTCTGAAAGGTCCAGTATGTATGAATGTGTATGTAAATAGGCATGTATGTTTGTATGAATGTGTGTATGTATGTATACATACATGTTTGTCCATGTAAATATGTATGTATGTATGTGTGTATGTATGTTTGTATGAATGTGTGTATGTATGTATACATACATGTTTGTCCATGTAAATATGTATGTATGTATGTGTGTATGTATGTATGTGTGTATGTACGTATGTATGAATGTGTATGTAAATAGGCATGTATGTATGAATGTGTGTGTATGTATACATACATGTTTGTCCATGTAAATATGTATGTATGTGTGTATGTACGTATGTATGAATGTGTGTGTATGTATACATACATGTTTGTCCATGTAAATATGTATGTATGTATGTGTGTATGTATGTATGTGTGTATGTACGTATGTATGAATGTGTGTGTATGTATACATACATGTTTGTCCATGTAAATATGTATGTATGTGTGTATGTATGTATGTATGAATGTGTGTGTATGTATACATACATGTTTGTCCATGTAAATATGTATGTATGTGTGTATGTACGTATGTATGAATGTGTGTGTATGTATACATACATGTTTGTCCATGTAAATATGTATGTATGTATGTGTGTATGTATGTATGTGTGTATGTATGTATGTATGAATGTGTGTGTATGGATACATACATGTTTGTGCATGTAAATATGTATGTATGTATGTATGTGTGTATGTATGTGTGTATGTATGTATGTATATGTGTGTATGTATGTATGTATGTATGTATGTATGTATGAATGTGTGTATGTGTGTATGTGTGTATGTACGTATGTATGAATGTGTGTGTATGTATACATACATGTTTGTCCATGTAAATATGTATGTATGTATGTGTGTATGTATGTATGTATGAATGTGTGTGTATGGATACATACATGTTTGTGCATGTAGATATGTATGTATGTATGTATGTGTGTATGTATGTGTGTATGTATGTATGTATATGTGTGTATGTATGTATGTATGTATGTATGTATGTATGTATGTATGTATGAATGTGTGTATGTGTGTATGTGTGTATGTACTCATGCATGCAAGTATGTATGTATGTATGTATGTATGCATGCATGCCTGCAATTAAAAGTGGTTAATATCTTGCTGACGTGAGACATAAGTGGCCCACTTACCTGGGAGAGTACGCGATGGTTGTGCGGGGAGGGGCAAAGCAGCTGATTCGTGTGTTTTCCGAAAAGTTAAGCAGGAAAATTTTCGATTATACAGCGGTTCAGTTGATTGGCATTCGTAAAATCGTGCAGCGAGAAAGTCTGAAGTCTGAATAATTTGTATTCTTAGGCTCAATTTTAAAGCCATTAATTGCACATGCAACCTGTTGATTGATCTAAGTATTATATTAGCCTAAGTCATTGATCTACGAGTAAATAAATGGGCCTTTGTTGGTATGCATGCAGACCCAATGCATGTAATTGTAATGAAATTACACATGAGGTGGGCAATTGCCTGAGCGCTCGCATTGTAATGTCATACGGCTATGGTTTCGCGTCTCTCCTCGTAAATGTAAATCGGGCGTAATGTAAGTCGTCTGTGTAATTATATTACCCCAAACTAGTTGAATGTAGGCAACTAGTTTTGGATCTAGGGCCAGTACTTGATCCCTCCCTAGTGCCGCCAGCGGAAGAACGTTGAGAAATCCAGACTATGAGTTACCTACCACTCTCGTATACGCAGAAACCAAGAAGATGACGTCGCTGCAGTGTTTCATCTTAAACGCCACCTTGTCCTCCTGGTGTCTGATTAGGGTGGTGGGTGGCTAAGGTGTCGGTCTCTTGCTTCTGTGCCCAGGGTTTAAATCCCGATGCCTCGTGTGGAAATGAGAATTCGTGGACGAGTCACAGAGCCCACAAGAAAAGGTTGTTTCCGTTGCTCCTTTCCTGTTCTTTGCCAGCAATGCCCATATGGGGTTCATATGGGACCCATACACGGCTCACATGGGTCCAATCAAATGTTCGTGAGTCATGGCGGGGAATTGTTGTGTTTACCCATGAGCTGAGAGGTTCTACATCACGAACACCACCAGAAACACGGGGAATTTTGTTGATCAGGCGACTAACCGATGAAGTACTGTTAAAGAGGAAATCGGTGTAGACTGAAGCATTCGGAGTCTGTGTCAGCTCTCGGTGTCTAGATAGCGTAACCGTAAAACCCCGAGGGTGAAATGCCAGGCTAGGATGTAAACAGTAGCATTTCAATGGCCTCGCATTTTCCACAATAGTAGACCACTGCGGTCAAGGTTCGAGGGCAGCAGACCATGAATTTACTCTGCTCTACACTCACGATTGAGGCCTGGTATCCGCGAGGCTGAAATCTTTACCCACTTGATAGGATCTATGCGCACCCAAAGTACACCCCTTCTTCCTCTTATCTCTCTCCTTTCCAACCCCAAACACCACCACCCGTAGCTGCCACGCTGTCTCTCCGTCTGACTTTTGGATCTTGAGCTGGAACCGAACCAATTTGCCTATCGATTTTGTTTTGACTGAGCGCCTGTGAATAAGCTGGTCCCCTCGGAGCGGCTTTCGTTGGGCGCTGTAGAAATCTCGGAATTACGATTACGATTGCGATTACACATGTATGCACGAACGTAGGCCTACGTATGTATGCATGTATGTAAGTAAGAATGCAATTAAGTATGCATGTATGTATGTATGTATGTTTGTATGTATGCATGTATGTATGTGTATATATATTTTGATGTATTTATGTATCTATGTATGCATGTACACATGCATGTATGTATGTATGTCAACATGCATGTATGTATGTATTTATTTATGTATGCATGTATGTATGCAACTCTGCCAGTACCCAATAAAAGCAAAAGTACGCGTCACTTGCGTTGACTGACGTCATTCGAAGCTGTGGGTGGTTCCGCTGGGTAAACATTGATTTAACATGTGAAAGTAGGCAACTGTGATACAAATGTGGCTGACATTATTAAGTAAGTAGGTAGGTAGGTAGGTAGGTAGGTAGTTAGGTAGGTAGGTAGGTAGGTAGGTAAGCAAGTAAGTAAGCAGAAAAACTCTACCTTAGTGCGAGACAAACACAAACTTTACAAACATCAGTGCAAAAGCACAGTGGTAGTAAAAGAGACATTCAAATGATGCAATATAATAGAATGGTTTTAAAAATAATAAGCTTTAATATTCAACTCGAGAACTAATTAACAGTATTCACTTGTAGACATTATATGCTCTGCAGTCAAACACTGGGACATGCGGCTCAAAACAGAATCGAGTGGAGACACATTGTGAAACGGGCATCGGACACCTACGGGCATTGAGCCCACGGTTATTGATGATGATGATGATGAGTCAAACACTAACACTAAAGTCAATATCTGTAAACAAAAGACCGTCTGATTCCAGGCCACAATGTCTGGGATTCAGTATCAGAAAAATGTGACTATGTGCGTTCTAGCCTCACTAGCGTCTGAAGTTTCTAGACTTACTTTCCACAGGTGTGAATTATGACCTTCAAGGCAATCTATGTGTCGTGTTAGGCTCGGTATTTGAACTGAACTAAGTATCTGTATGTATGTAGGTAGGATTATGTGAGTGCATTCATGCATGTATGTATGTGTGTGTATGCATGTATGTATGTATGCATGTATGTATGTATGTATGTATGTATGTATGTATGTATGCATGTATGTATGTAAGTATGTATGTATGTATGTATGTATGCATGTATGTATGTTTGTATGTATGCATGTATGTATGTTTGTATGTATGTGTGCATGCATGTATGTATGCAGGTATGTATGCATGTATGTATGTATGCATGTATGTATGCATGTATGTATGTAAGTAAGTATGTATGTATGTATGTATGTATGTATGTATGTATGTATGTATGCATGTATGCATGTATGTATGTATGTATGTGTGTATGTATGTATGCATGCATGTATGTATGTATGTGTTTGTTTGTATGCATGTATGTATGTGTGCTTGTATGTATGTATGAATGTATGTATGTATTCATGTATGTATTTACGTGTGTATGTATGTATGTTTGTCTGTCTGTCCCTATGTATGTGTGGCAGTCTGTCTACTGACTCTGCTGTCTGCGGGCATGTCATTATCTGTATAATCGTACCAGTGAATGCATAATCACAGTCCTCGTATCCTTTCACGATCCGTTTAGAATCCGACCCCAGGCGAAAGAACCTCGTCCTTCGTCACGACTAACAACGCAACGATTACGCGATACATATTAAGCAGTTCCCACATAATCGATTCAACAGGTCTGGTCGATCGTCGTATCAGCCGTTAAAAGATTCCAATCAATCTGATCGGGTCAATGCAGTAGCATGAAATCGCCTTTCGCTCCGGATTGCGAAGCCCGTAGCTGGAGGAGAGGGGTTCGAACAGGTCACGTCCCCTCTGTAATACTGTAATATCGTAATACACTGTAATAACGAATATGTATGAAGACTAAAGGAGCACATGTACGGCACGATGGTCTATTGGTAGCGTGCTTAGTCTGTAATCCAACGATTCTGGGTTCGATCCTGCTGAGCGGACTCCGCGTAACGACGTTTGCCCACACTTGTCTATGTCACCAAACATTTTGGAATTTGGTATCGGCCTAGATCGAAAATAAACGGCGTCTTGTAATTGACTGGTCCGCGTCCAGGACCTTGAGATTTGTCCAAAGCCGGCTTAAGGGTCGAAAAGCTGGAAATGACTACGTGACTGGAAATAGCCCCGTAAGAGGCGTGTCACTCATTGGTCTTTTACAGCTATATGCAATCAAAAGTGGTAAGGTAACGTAAGATAAGGTAAGTCTAAGCTATGTACCGACCAGGGCAGAAAGATATTTCACGATTTCTGCTCCACTTGAACTCCTTGGCGATCTCAGCTGACCATGAACTGTCGGTTGGAAGATCAGGCGGCGAGGGAGAGGACTGGCCACTCGCACTCGTATGCCGAGCCAAAGAAAAATGAAGTCGCTAACACTTCATACTCATGGCTAGGAGTTGGCTAAGGAGTCTGCTCTTATTCTCATCTAGGTCTGTATCGTTAATGGCTCACTTAATAAGTGGGTGGATTGCTTGAATGAGCACTACGTATTATGCTATCATTCTGAATGAATCAATCAATCAGTTAATCGATCGATCAATCAATTAATAATGCATTCATTCATTCAATCAATGATATTGCGCCATTTGAGGAGCATGATGATCATTAATGTTCGTTGAATCTAAATGAATGCATAGAAATGCAGATGTTGAAGCATTCATTATCCTTGATTAAGTCTCAGGTCAGGGCATAGGTCATCAGAGAATTGCAGATTGAAGCTAAGGAAATTCAGTCAACAACTACACGTCGTCGCTTTTCAAACGTCATCATTTGCTCCATGTATCATCAGCGTTGCGTCGTAGTCATCTTTAAAGTCCCTTCATCCGTCCATCGATCCATCCATCCATCGATCCATCCATCCATCGATCCATCCATCCATCGATCAGTCCCTGTGTGTCCTTGCGATAATTGCATATACACGACCTCCATAAATGGCTGGTTTGTTACAATACTTTACATTCATCTGTCAACATGGTTAAACTCCACCGACTCAGCATGTAATTGCGAACAGGCTTTACAAGTATTTTCGTATCTTATTTATCTTTGTGATTCCTGGAATGCAGCTAAACTGGAACATCGGTCATTCAACTAGACTGCCAAGTCCCGTACCCACTCGCACAGTCATTACCATTTAGATTGCCTTTTAGAGACCTCTGATATGCAGCGAGTTGGATCTAACGCTTCTGTATTCGATCAGCAACATTCCTCTGTCGCTGTTACATCGCAGCGTCAAAATGGCTGCGCTATATAAGTCGGCAGCAAGATTGGATTCTGATAAGTTGGCGTTTGAACCGCAATGGTTTGGGTTTAAAGGATGGTGGTGGTTGTGGTCTACGGTATCTCTGACGCCATTCGCTATTCCACTGTTTTCCATACCAATCTGTAATTTTTCTACTCTCTCCCAGTCTCTCGTCATTCATGCTGTGTATATTTCTCTCTCTCTCTCTCTCTCTCTCTCTCTCTCGCTCTCTCTCTCTCTCTTTATCTGATGCCCTCTGTCCTCGATTATCCCTCTCTTTCACACACCCTGTTGCTCTCTTTCCCTCAGTTTCTCTCTCTTTCTTCTCTTCCTCTCTCTTTCTTTAATATTTCTCCCTTTTTCTGCCTCTCTTTTTCTGCCTCTCATGCTTTCATTCACTCTCTTTTTTCTTCTATCCCTCTCTTTCTCTCGCTGTCCATTCTCTTACCTCTCTCTCTTTTCTCTCGACTCTCCCCATTTCTTTCTATGCTCTCTAACTCTAATTTGCTTTCGAGATAAATAGGCTTTCGAAAGTTCATTCAGATACTCAGTATAAGTGTTGAAATAGATAGGTGAATAGGTTGTACAGATGGACCTTGATTATAAATTATCACGTGGTTATTCATTTATAATCTCGCACACGAGTGGACTGAAGTATCGAAATTTTTCTAAATGAGAAATCCATGGTTTCCAGAAAACCACTGTCTTTCTGGCCATCCCACCCCAACAGCTCAGATGAATATCTGCTATATATTGGTAACGCGTTGAGTCTGTAATCCAACGATTGTAGGTTCTAGCCTGCTGAGTTGACTCCATGTAACGACCCTGGACAAGTTGTTCGCGAACATTTCTCTCGCGACTCAGATTCGTATTTAGCCTAAGTTACCGCCCGTACTACCTATGACTACATCCAGACCTCTCTCTCTCTGTTGTATATTAATATAAATGTGATATGTCTATTAATAGGCCTATTTATTTCAACCACCTGTTACGCTCGAAAAACAGTAAACTGTTTATATTTAATAATATTAATTGTAGATCCAGCTGTCATTTCTCAATTATGCTGCGCTGCATGCCATGTATCAATCACTCATGGCATCAGCCAAACGACCCAAAAAAGCTTCTGTTGCCAAATTCCGATGCAGATTTGTTTATTTAATTGTAAGTGCTTTTTAATCCAAGAACATGTTTTCAACGTTAGGAATTCGTGGTTCATTCGGTATAAAAAAACACTTTCAGGAAATTTGTACTAAATTGCCGCCTAGAAATTGAGAAAGGAAACCAAACAGAAGTCCATGGAGCTAAACGTACGCAGAGAAGTACACACTGGAACATACATATATGCATAGACAGAGGCACACATACAGATACACACAGGTACACAGAGGTCCACGCCCTCATCTGCATAAGGAGAGTTCAAGAGGAGCTAGGGGAAGACAAAAGGACATACGAGGAGGACGAGAAGAAAGAAGAGGAGAAGGAAGTGGGTGAGAGAAGAAGGAGGAAAAGGAACAGGAGAAGAAATAAGAATAGAAGGAGAAGGACAAGGAAGAGAAGAAACCGGAAAATTATGAGAAGAACAGGAAGAGAAGAAGAGGAAGAGCAGCAGGAGGAAGAAGAGGAGAAGGAGGAGGAGAAGAGGATAAATACAAATAAGCGCAGAAGGAGTAAGCGGAGAAGTCGAAAGAGGAGGGGAAAATAGAGAAAGAGGAGGAATTATAGAAAGAGGAGGATATGCTGACGTATGTTCCTGTTATGCGCAGCCTGTGCATGGGTGTGTCGCCTCTTCATTCTCCTAGTATATAAGCGAAGGTTCGATGGGACCCCGGAAGGACTGAAGTATCGGAGACCGAGGCAAGCAGTTAACACAGTTATCAGTTATTATTTAACAGTTTATTTATCAGTTATTCTTCTCGTCTAGTTCGGTTTTCGGTTTAGATCTATATATGCGATTGGCTAGTTTGATTTCAACCTCTATACATATTTAGGGATATATATATATATATATACGTTATATATAGTAATCATGATCGTAATCTCGAGATTTCTGCAGGGCCAAAACAAAATCTAAGTTGCGAGAACCATCATGTTCACAGGCGTTTATTCAAAACAAAATCGGCGAGGTCAGGTTCGGTTCCAGGTCGGGTCAGTCAGGCAGGGACGCCAACAAGACCCTTGGTACCGAGACAGAGATGAGACCCAGTTTTGTTACTGTTTTTTTACTATAGGATTATAACTGAAGGTTACTTGCATGTATCTGTACTGTATACGCAAATTAACTGGGATCTTCCTACAGCAATTAAACCCGGATCTTTCTATAGACCTCTAAACCCGGATCTGCCTATAGACTTAAAAACAAGATCTGATTGGCAGATGTAATGTAATAAAGCCCAGACTCGACTATCGTACTCGTAAGCTCGAGATTTCTAGTTCTTGCAGCGTCCAAAGAAAGCGAAGTCGCGGGAACCAGCTTAATCACAGGCGCTCAGTCAAAACAAAATCGAAACACAGGTAAAGTAAGATTTGGTTATTGTTCTACTCAGGATCGTTGTCTTCCCATTTAGTAGGTTTTGCAGCGATCAGTCAATAATTTGATAATTTGCTTGGTGTCTATGTATAACAGAATCTAGTTATGATGTTATATTTGTTCGTTAATTGGTTGCTTTACAGTTTTTCAAAGCAACTTAGTTAATCATCATCAGTTCCTGACATCAGTTCGTTTGTAGGCGATGGGTGCGAATAAATGATCTCCTTTCTTCCGGTCATTTGTCAAATTCAGGGATGTTCTCGTGTTTAGTGCAAGGGTTGTTATCTAGAGTAGTCGTGGTCCTCCTATGCTTCTATCTTCCCTACACATCTTGCATGTAGCGCATCGTGTGGGATTCTGCTTGCATTCCTTCCACATGATCTAGCCACCGGAGTATTCGCTGAAAGACTTTATTTAATTGTTTGCATATTTAAAGAAAGTCGTATTTCGTCATTAGTTCCTGATTTTTTGTAGTCTTGAGATGCCTGCAAGTTTCAGTAGCCAGCTCATTTCTGTTGCGAAGATTCTTTTTTCATCTGGCTTTCCCATTGTCCAGCATTCTGATCCATACCAAGATAACCCAAGAGTTAACCTACAGTTTGGTAAAAGAATGTTTGAAGTAGCTGGTCCAGCTGAGTGGAACTCTTTACCTGAATCTTTTCGAAGATGCTGTTCAATAGATAATTTTAAATTAAAACTTAAGACTCATTTATTCTCTCAGTACTATAACTAATTGTTATGTTGTAACGCGTCCTTTGAGTAAGACACTGTTTTATTAAGGCGCGTTATAAATATAAGTTGTATTGTATATTGGCTGTATCATCGTCTCTTGCATTCTTGCTTTTGTTTCTGTTATTTCACTGTTTCTTCGTATCTGGGCCATACTTCCAACTGCTTACCACAACCGGAATAATGGCTTAGACAAACTTAGTTAATACCATTAATAATACACTATGACAGACGGACACCAGACAGACAGAGAAACTACCATATAAAGTTGTAAGCTTATGCCTATCATCGGTCATTGATAGAAAGTAATTTCCGGCATATTCTACGACCGGTACCAACAGACAGTATTGCGATTTTTCAACTTGTTACAAACATCGAGTCTCAGGACTTGCTAACGAGACCTCAACACGCGAGACTGAGACGAGATCTGAGACTCCATGCCCCGAGGCTGAGACGAGACCGAGACGAGACCGAGACGAGACCGAGACGAGACCGAGACGAGACCGAGACGAGACCGAGACGAGACCGAGACGAGACCGAGACGAGACCGAGACGAGACCGAGACGAGACCGAGACGAGACCGAGACCGAGACGAGACCGAGACGAGATCCTAGGTTCGTCTCGCGACCGAGACATGGAAACCGAGACTACATCATCTCTGGCCTACGATGGACGATGTTTAGAATTAGAGCGATAATAATAATAATAATAATAATAATAATAATAAAATTAATTATAATAATAATAATAATAATAATAATAAGACGATTTATAAAGCGCCGTGGTACGGCCGAGAGATGAGAGAGACCAGGAGAAGAGGTAGAAGGAGAAGACACGGAGAAGACTTTACGACTAAACGAGACATAATGTTTAGGCCTACCTATGCTCGCAATATTATGTTTATTATGAACCCAATTGAAAATATTTGCTGTAGCATACAATAACATTGCTATTATTAGTAATAATCTAAACAAACTGCGCTGCCATGTTAGTAGGAAATTCCAGCTTCAATTGGCCTGGTCAACCCACAACTGATCGGATGTCATTTCTAAATTCAAACACGCATTACTCAATGTTGATTATCCAAACTCGGAGGTGTACGAATCGATTACTGAATCAGACCAGATGGGAGGTCATGATTTTATGGGGTGAGTGAGTGGGAGCGAGCTAAGTAGGTCGTGTCGTCATTTTGCACGTCATCTTCTTCTATGGCAAAGCGGGAGTCAGGCAGATCGATCATGTCCAGATCGATAATGTCCAGATCGATAATGTCCAGCTGCAGTTATCGGTATTTGGAACAAATAAGCAGGTTGAAAGCTAATATATGTGTTGATCAACTATGTAATATGCTTAAGTGTTATATGAGTGTTCTAAAATTGCAGTTTCAGTTCTATTTCTACCAATATTACAACCAGACGCCTGTGAATAGAGGCTGATTCCCAGGACTTAGCTTTTTGGTGCTTAAAAATCCGGAGATTATGATTATGGTGCAAATCTGTATCCATGTGACTTTGCTATTTACATGTAAGTCTTCAGGTTACTTTAATCTGTGTCAAACAAACGCCCATAATATCGTCATATCGTAATATCTTTGTTCTTCGTTGATCTATTTTGACAAAACATGGGCAAAAGTCCGAAGAATTAATAAAGTAGGACTCATCTTCTTAGAATTATTGTAAATTCGTTAATTTTGTATGCATCGGAACTTCAGAGAACTGCACATGAATATAAAACGCGAATGAATCAACAGAGGTCACGACCTCAGGTCGCCACACGATATCGTTCTATGCATTATACACAACTACTCGGAAACGTAAAATCGAAATTTCTGAATCGTTACTAAGCATCGGCTTATTAACTAGAACTGCGTCAAGTCATTGGGGCTTTCCACAGACGCCAAATCAAGAACCAAGCCCGGTTGCCAGAAGACCAGAGAGAGAAGGGAGAGAGGAGCTGTTAGGGTGGGTTGTGTCTAACTGGTGAAAAAGTTTAAATTATGAGTTGGAAATGATCAAACCCAGATGACTGTATGCCACCATCCCCAATTTTTACTAACCTGAAGCAGGCCTACGATGAGCATATATGTGACTGCAAGCCAGACGGCCGCGTTAACTGGGCTAAGGCGGGCTCTCGTCTCACCAGTGGAGGAATAGGCCTATTTGTTGAGAAGTAGCCTATCTTATTATTATTACTTTACATAAAAAACTCGACGGGATATATCTTGACAGACGAAACTTTTGTGCCACTCAGGAGGCGATATATAAATGACCCCTTTCGACGATAATTACGAAATTAAATGAACGATGAAGGAACTGATCTGAGAAGAAAATTTGTTGTCGGAAAGATGGAGAGACTGACGCCAGCTGCTGCAGCCGCCGCATTGCCAGCATTAGAAACAGATGATGCTGCGCGAGAGAAGGCACTACTCACAGAGAACTTCTCATCAGTTGCTGAGGCAGGACGAAAAGAGAATGAAACAGCTGAAGATGCTGCTGGCGACGCAGAGGATGCGAAGCATCCGGCCCACGATATGTCTCTGTGTGGAAAGATCTTTCGAACTATCTTCGTTTACGCCAGCTACTTCGCCGTGGTTTGTATAATTAATTTAATAATTTTTTTTTTTACCAATTAATAATTAGATACTATTATTTAATTACTTAATTGCTGTAGACCACAGCTACTTCGTCGTGGTTTGTATCGGTTCAAGAAATAATAAGCCTAATTACTCCTACTGATATTTAATTAGTCCTACTGATTAAATAATTAATTAATAGTTAGCTACTATTGTTTAATTACTTAATTGATGTAGACCACAGCTACTTCGTCGTTGCTTGTAACAGTGGGATAAACTGAATAAGCCATTGAATAAGCCTAACTAAAAAACATACTTAAAATAGGCATAAATAGAATAATAGACTTTAATTTAAAATATTATTATTAATTAATTAATTAGCAACTTCTAATGCGCCAGTGTCTAATGCACAAGGCATCAACCGATGGCACACCAAAACCAAGCCACAATCAGGTCGATATCCAGGAGGTCAGTCCGCACGACAGAGAGGCAGCCTATGGTGGATAAGCAATTTGAAACAGGTAAGTTTTAAGTTGAGAACGAAATGACAGGAGCGACTGAGCAGAACGAACAGACACAGGGAGGGAATTCCAAAATTTTGGTCCAGCAACCGAAAATGCTCGTTTACCAAGAACAGTTCTAGCCCAAGGTATGACAAGAGAAAGACAATCAGATGACCTTGCAGAATAATGGTAAGTCTGGGGAATAAGGATTGATTTCAGGTATTGTGGTTGGCCATAGTTCAATGTTTTATAAACCGTAAGTCCTAATTTGAAACAAATCCTTTGCTGAACAGGAAGCCAATGTAAAGATTTAAGCACAGGCGTTATATGCTCATATTTAGAAGTATTTGTTATGGCTCTAGCCAAGGAGTTCTGAACTCTTTGGAGTTTCTGCATGTTTGATTTAGTGATACCAACAAGAATGGAGTTACAATGGTCAAGACGACTGGAGACCAATGCGTTAGCTAAGGATATTCTGGAAAACATGGGGACATAATGCCTAATTCTGCGTATGTCTCGAATATACATATATGATGACTTACAAATACCATTTACATAGTTTGTGAGGGACATGGTTGAATCAAAAACAACACCCAAGTCACGAGCAGTATCAGTCATCTCAATCAGTGAATCACCCAGTTTTACAGATTTAAGCCATTCGAATTTCTTAAGTTGCTGAGGAGTGCCAAGCAGTAGAAATTCAGTCTTCGAGGGGTTAAGGAGAAGTTTATTTGCTGCCATCCAAGACTCCAGCTCTTCAAAGGCATCAGACAACAGCTGCACAGACGAGTGACAAGTCAAACTGTCAAATGAGATGTAGATTTGGGTATCATCAGCATAGAAATGATATCCCAGTGAATGATTGTCTAGCAGAGTACCTAGAGGTGTGGTGTATAATGTAAACAAAAGAGGACCAAGTACAGAACCCTGCGGAACGCCACAAGTCAACGAGGCACTAGCTGAATAATGTCCATTTAAATATACAGATTGAGTGCGAGGGCTGAGGTAAGGTAAAATAGGCCTAATTAAATAAAATAATTGACTTGAAATAGGCCTAATGAAATAGATGATGGGGTAAGTAAGAGACTACTCACTAGAATTAATTAATTAATTAATAATTAGCTAATTAATTAATTACTTAATTGATATAGACCACTGCTGGACTTTCAGCCATGAGGTCAGAGGTTCATATTTACGTTAGGACAGAACTTCTTTCTAGATTAATTCTAAACTATCGCCCCCTATCGAACTCAGCTATCAAATGAGTGCATCGATCACAAACTGTCGTCGATAAGATAAGTGACAAGGAGAAGGTAGCCACCCGCCGTCATATGCCGAGGCTAAGAAAGTGAAATCGCAAGGATTTCACACACAAGGCTGAGACGCTCACAGTTAGTAGCTTAAGGGACTGTTCTTCAAGCGGTAGAAATAAATTGCAATATGTAGAGCCTGTGTTGTAGAGAATACGGTAGGCCACTGTAGTAAACACTGTAGTAAATCCTGCGTGTCTCTTAGAGCTTTTAATAGACCGGCCTAACTTGTGCAGTAAACAACAGTTAGGCTTTCGAAAGAAGTTTATTCAGATGCTCGAAATGAGTGTTGAAATAGACAGACGCACAGGTTGAACACAGGGCCTTGATTAAAAATTATCAAGTGGTTATTCATTTATAACCTCGTATTTGAGTGGACTGAAGTTTCGAAGTTTATCAAAATAAGAAGTCCATGGTTTCCAGAAAACCATTGTCCTTCTTGCCATCCCACCCCATCAAAGCAGGTGATTATCTGCTCAAAATGACAAGTGTAAATTACAACAGTAAATGACCAAAGAAAAAACAAGAGCAAATGACACCGATAAATGACAAGAACGAATGACTAAAGTAAATGACAAGGCAAGGGCAAATGACAAAGATAAATGACAAGAAAAATGACTGAAGCAAATAACACGAATAAATGACAAAGACGACTGACTAAAGTAAATGACAAGGCAAGGGCAAATGACAAGGATAAATGACAAGAAAAATGACTGAAGTAAATGACAAGGGCAGATGACAATGATAAATGAACAGAACAGAACTGAACTCGTGATACTTTATTGAACAGAGATAATGATTTAACAGTTACGCGTATAAACAACATCGTCTGGCATCACAATTAAATCTCAGAAGAGGCGAACATGATCCCACTGACAGTCACCTAATTCCTAAAAAACACATGACGACAAGTGACGAGCTATTTCGCTGAATCAGTGTCTGGGGCAACCCACGGGGGCTACTCGGTAGCGCGCTGGGTCTGTACTCCCACGATTGCTGGTTCGCGCCTGCAAACCGGACTCATGTAATCCCCTGGACAAGTTTTTAGCGCGCACTTGTCTCGCGCCTCAAATTCAGATTTACTGACCTCGCACATGTAACAAATGCAATGAAGAAATGAACTGATGCATTTTTCTGAGGTCTGCTTCCGACAGACTCCTAACCTAATTTTTCATTTCTGTTTCATTCCTATACCTCAGGTTAAAAATAAAAAAAATAAATACTTAAAAATCATACGCTCCTTCGTTTGTTTCCCCTTAGGCCCTTAGTCTCGGAATCTTAGGTCCGCTGCTGACCAACCTAGAGGTCGTGACGGGGTCAACGACGAGTGAGGTCTCGGCGGTATTCACCTTTCGAGGGGTGCTTGCGATCGTCGGGAGTCTGCTGCTCGGTCCAGTGCTTGATGTCGTCGACCGGTACCTGATCGTTGGAATCGCCCTCGTCATGGACTTCTTCTTCTATGCAGCGGTGCCCTGGTGCAGGTCACTGTACGTCATGTACCTGGTACTCGCCCCACCCGAATTCTTCAACTGCATCATCGGGATGGGTAGGAAACACCTCGTCTTCGTAGTCGTGATCATCATCATCATCATTGGCATCATCATCAATCGTCATCACCATCGTGTGCACCAAAACCATCATCATCACACCCGTCAATAACAGTTTCGTTATCGTCATCACACCCTCCAAAAACAGCTTCATCAGCATAGCAACGCTTTTGAGAAGTAATTGAAAAGCGCTACATAAGTTTTCAGATAATACATACAGGTACATATGTATACACACATACATATATACATCCATCCATCCATCCATACGTACATACATACATACATGATAGTCAACAATATTATCATCATCATCATCATCATATTCATCATCATCATCACACCCTGTAACAGCTGCTTCATAATCTACTGCAGCAGCAGCAGCTGTCATCGTCGTCGTCGTCGTCAAAGGCAGCGCTTTTGTAAAAGCACTTAAAGGCGCTATATTAAGCGTCTAGACACTTATTTACACCTAATAGGCCTAACTAATTACAGCAGCACCTAATTATACGGCCTAATATATTACTTGATTACCGTTTCAAATGAGATACGGCGATGCCAGATCACTTGCCTATAATACACGAAAGCCGATCAACAGACAGACAGTCACACAGACACACACAGACAGTCACACAGACAGACACACAGACAGACACACGGGCACAGAGATATATTGTATTTATATGTATATATCTGCATTTTCTGCATATATAAAATATGAGGTCTATGCGTAAGAGGCTTATGTAAATGTAATGTAAATATGAATATTTTTAAGAAGGTGCCTTCCCTAAGAAATAATCTCGCACGGGTTTGTGTTACGCCTATCAACCTAGAACTCTATCCTTCGACTCATAGACCATTTATTTATATCACTATGCACAATTTGCATAGTGATTTTGCATAATATGTATATATTACCTATTAATATATATATATATTAATATCTCTATGTACTTTATATATATATATTATGTATAGATATCTATACATGACATATAGGCCTACTAGGTCCAGTGTTGCTTAGTAATGCAGTTAAAGTAACTCGTTACTGTGAAAAATACACTTTTTACAATATTGCTTGTAGCGAATTATTAACAAATGGAAATACTTTGATTTGTAGCGAAGTAAAAGTATTACTTCGCTACAAGTTAAGCTTAGGCGTACGTTACTCGTTAACTTGATAACCTGTAGGCGGGGGGGGGGTATTAGTTGTGCCTTTGTTAGAAGAAATCAAATGAATGATTTACTCGAACATATGACACACAAGAGAGCGTCGCTGAAGCCCAGGCCCTTTGGCTAATTACAGCGTTGGGTTACATAATGGTTTTAACTTCTAACTCAGCTGACAAGTCGCGGCCTCGCGTGGGAGGAGGTGAGTGGAGTTTGGTGTTCGTTTCTGCTGGTGTAGGCTAAACATCATCTTCAAGAGACATGCAACGCGGAATGAGCGATAAAACCCATCGGATTATAAGTCAGCTTTAGCGTTTAAGGTTTACCTTCACCTTTTGACCCTATTCGCGAGAAACAAGTGGGCTTTTAGGAACAGAGACAAGAGAGACTGAAGGCAGGAGGTGATGACAGTGAGGTGACATCATTGACATGGTGGCAGAACGCCAAGGCCTCGGATCTTGGCTCAACTCAACCACAATCTGAGAGGTGCCCAGACACATACATACATACATACATACATACACACACATACATACATACACATACATACATACATACACATATACACACATACACACATACATACATACATCCATATATACATACACACATACATACATACATACACATACATAAATACACATACATACATACATGCATACATACATACATACACATACATACATACATGCATACATACATACACACACATACATACATATATACACATACATACATACGTCCATACATACATACACATACATACATATACACATACATACATATACACATACATGCATACATACATACACATACATACATACATGTAACATGATACATGCATACATGATACATAGTACTGTATCGAGCTCTTACACTAATGGCCTACATCTGTTTCTACCTGAAACCGAGCGACTTATAGAGAAGAATCGCAAAAGATGCTAAGTTGCAAAGTGAATGATCAAGGTGATGCACAAAGGCCATGTTGTCCAAGTGTCTAACGTATCACATATACACATATACATACAACATACATACACATATAACGTATCACGTATACACGTATACATATACACCTCTGCGACCTATTTCAAAAGCAGTTGCCAGCAGTGGGAAGAGTTGGAGTGTGAGTAGTAGTGAGAGGAGTAGCAATAGTAGTAGGGGGAGTGGGAGTAGTAGTGAGAAGAGTAGCAATAGTAGTAGGGGGAGTGGGAGTAGTAGTGAGCGGAGTAGCAATAGTAGTAGGGGAAGTGGGAGTAGTAGTGAGAGGAGTAGCAATAGTAGTAGGGGGAGTGGGAGTAGTAGTGAGCGGAGTAGCAATAGTAGTAGGGGAAGTGGGAGTAGTAGTGAGAGGAGTAGCAATAGTAGTAGGGATTGGGAGTAGTAATGAGAGGAGTAGCAATAGTAGTAGGGGGAGTGGGAGTAGCAGTGAGGAGTAGTAAGCCTAACAGTAGTTGGGCCGTTGACGTTGACCTTATCTTACCTTGCAACAAGGATTCTTTTGTATACGAGAAAATACAAGCATGCTCGATATTGAAATATTTATACTCGAAACTTCATACTTGATGAAAATGCCCCACTCCGTATTTGCTGAAAACATTCCTTCACTTCCAGCGTTACCGTGGTTTTACTAGCGAGATAAAGCCGAGCAGACGACCTAGCTTTTGTCTAGGAACACAATAGGCTACACACTTGTATGAATTAGGTCTGTAGCTTATACTTCGGACGATTGATTTGTAATCTGAAACCGGTCTAGCGATATCTCACGCAAGCAGTTTAAAATTATCAGATTTATAGTTTGTAAGCGTAATTAATAAAATTAGATGGCAGACCCAATTCTGATAAATTAACGTATGGCTGGGAAATAAGTATTGAAACGTCTTATTAATTACAAGTTGTCTGTGTCGGTAAATTAGACACATACTTTGTCAACGTTTTTCAGTTTTGTAATTAAGTAGTAATTAAATACTTAATTGGGCGCTTGAAGATGTACCGATCTTCCACATAATGGTACAACTTTTTACATAATTCTTTGATGGTCCAAGTGATTGATAACTATTGGATCTTTAGTTTTTTTGTGCACAGGTCTAAGAGGATGTTCAAGGAGTGAGCAGGGATCTAAAAAGTGGGTAAGGATGTGAGCAAAATCAGCTTGGATGCACCTCTTATTTGATGACTATAAGTAGATTAAGCTAAATGCAGGGTAACCATACTAATTCCAAAACATTAGGGTTATACAACAGACCTACGTCCCCAAATTAGACATCTTCCTTGTCGAAAAAAGCTAGATGCAGAATAACCATACTAATTCTGAGAAATTAGGATTATGTAACAGGGCCTACGTTAATTTTCTGTTTAAAAATCCTAATAACTTTGAATTTGTATGATTACTTAGCATCTAATTTACTTTCCTTTACTACGCGATCACTATTTGATCTAGGCCTACATCAAATAACAGATGCATCCAAATCTGACTTTGTTCACCTTCTTGTTCACCCTCCACTCAAGAAGTTATCTCTAAACACATGTAAAATCTCTGATTATTAATTTTTATCTCAAGTACGAACTTTGACTTTGAAATACTTGAACGAGCTCATAGACATCGGGTAGTAATGTATCGTAAAGGTTTACACAACTGAAGCACTGGTTAAATACACCTTTGCCCGCTTGGCTGAGGTAAAATCATTGCATCGATGCCGCTTTGTTTGACGTACTGGTTTCCCCTTGCGTTCTACTTATATTTGAAGAAGATGGTCCATTGGTTAGCGTGCCGAACTGTCGACAGAGCGGTCGAAGATTCAAATATCTGCCAAGGCAGAAAGATATTTCTCCACTCGCGCCCCTTAGCGAACTCAGCTGCAATGAGTACATTGATCGTACACTTCAGTGGGAAGATCAGGCGGCGATGGAGAGGACTGACCATCCGCCCTCAGTTGCCAAGGCTAAGAAAATGAAGTCGCTAGCATTTCATGCCCAAAGCTGCCTCTAGGGGTATCATAAGGAACTGTTTTTCTTCTTCTTGAGCATCATCTTCTTCTCTTTCTCCTTCTTCTTCTTCTTCTTCTTCTTCTTCTTCTGCTGCTGCTTTTTCTTTTACTTCTTCCTTACGTAAGTATTCACAGTCCGTAGGAACTCACCTTGTGATGTATGTATGTATCAGTATCAGGACGCTTAATATAGCGCATTTTGAGTGCCTCCACTTGCTCTCCCTTGCTATGAAAAGAGTTTACTGACCCTACACTGTCGGTGGAAAGATTAGACAGCGAGTGATCATCGGAGGAACGGGCGCCCGTCTTCATGTGCTGAAGACAATTGAAGTCATACCAATGGTTGCCTCGCGGGTTAGCTTTTTCTTCTAGCTTATGCGGTTCGTGAAAGCCGATAGTCCGCCAGTGAAAAGTGTTTGCGGACGATGTAAGCCACTGTCTGCGCTGCACCACAGCTCCATAAGCAACAGTAGCCTAACCCCATTTGATGAGGTAGGGGGGAAAGCATCCCTGACTCGTCTGGTCTCGGTTTAACGCAGACCAGAATCGTTGAGACAAATTGGGCTTAGTTTAATACGGGGCTACTTTTCTTCTCTTCTTAGGAACTCATCTACTCTGCATTGGGATCTGGGGAGATGACTCGCGTTCCAGCCTCCAGCTACTAAACCTCATCTCTGTGTTGGGTTTCATGACTGCTCCTCTGCTCGCCAAGCCATTCCTCAAGACGCGAGTTCATCACATCGCGTCGAACAACAATTCCAGTCCAACTGTGATCAGATTCGAGGCCGTCGAACCGGAATCAGTGACGTCAGGCAAACTGATGACGTATAGCAACTTATCGACGTCAGAAGAGCCGATGACGTCAGATGAAGCGGTGAAATCACTTTACGTCTTCGTTCTTGTGGCAGTCTATAGCCTCGTTGTCGGCGTTTTCATGCTCGCGATCTATCTTGTCGACCGCAGAAGATCTGGACTAGCCAAAGGACACCGACCGGAAACGGCCTCCAAAGAACCACCGAAGCAGAACGTGATCCCTGAAGCGGAACCGACGGTAGGGAAAGCCTTTGTGGTGAAAGTCTCTGTGTTGTACTTCGTCTTCAATTTCTTCTACGGCGGAATCGAGATTGGGTACGCAGGACTCGTGTCGACGTTCGCCGTTAAGTACCTGGGCTGGTCGATGGACGAAGGGTCAGAGGTCACGGCAGTCGTCCAGGGAGCCAATGCAGCCCTCACTGCAATCGCTGTCGTTCTGTCGAGGTACATCAGACCACAGGTCAGTCAGTCAGTCAGTCAGTCATTCATTCATTCGGTCAGTCAGTCAGTCAGTCATTCATTCATTCGGTCAGTCAGTCAGTCATTCATTCATTCGGTCAGTCAGTCAGTCAGTCATTCATTCATTCGGTCAGTCAGTCAGTCAGTCAGTCGTTCAGTCGGTCATTCATTCATTCAGTCAGTCAGTCAATCAGTCGGACAGTCAGTCAGTCAGTCGGTCAGTCAGTCGGTCAGTCGGTCAGTCAGTCGGTCAGACAGTCGGTCAGTCGGTCAGTCGGTCAGTCAGTCGGTCAGTCATTCATTCATTCAGTCAGTCAGTCAATCAGTCAGTCTTCACTTGGCAGACAGAAAATAGGGTACGGTAGGTAGTCTACAGAGTAATATACAGTAGTGTAAGGTATTAAGTACGGTAATATATAAAAGGAATGTAAGGTAGGCTGTAAAATCCTTAGAGCTGGCCTACGAATATGCAAGGTAATGTTATTCTATAGCAGGCTATGCGTAACTTTAACTTAAGTTTGGTCATAGGGTAAAATAATTTAAATTGGTGAAGGTATAAGGGCTCATCCATAAAGTATCTCCACAAAAAAAGATCTAAATGTACTTTGGACTTGTACCTCCCCTTGTTCGCTTTTGTCAGTATTTGACAACACCCTTCTTTGCAGACACGCGCACTCCAGGGCGAACTATGATGCGGTAGTGGGGTAGGTTGATACTGCTGATTTTCGTCAGCCACTGACACAGTATATAAGGCAATGGAAGAATACAAGGTCCAGCTGCCAAATCTTAGACTGCGAAATTTACTGACGATGATTTAACGCAGTACAGCCTGTCTGCCGTCTGACTGAAGTTGGTGTTCTAGGCACACAGACTCTACTGAAATAACTAAATCATGGCAAATTTAGGTGCGGGCACCCGCAAGGGCATATCCCTGTCCCTTGTTAGCTTCTTAACCCCTTTCGCCCCATCTTTGCGGGACGAGCTTAATGGATGGCCCCCAAGTTGAAGTAAGGAAAGCCGAAGGGAGGGGTAGCCTAGTTTTGGGACGAATTAAGATGGGCTAAGAAATGTGGCGTAACTACATTAGATCACACGCTGTCTCCCTCGGCTTGCCCCTCAGACTTTGCCCTGGCACGAAAATCACCAAGCGACACGAATCAGGTTTTATCCCGCACGCAGAGTAGTTTAAAAGATTTACATCACATTCCATTTAAATATAGGCCTCTGTACGTACGTAGCCTATCTAGGCACTTAATATAGGGCTTTAAGTAGCTCTCACAAGCGCTGCCTTCCCTCGCATAAATGATGTTAAAGTTCATTAAGAAGAAACAGTTCACATGCCAGCAAATAATGCTCAGATAAATGGAGTCGTGTTACATTACTCTGCATCACATTACATTATATCATAGCAGTTACATTACTGTTCTGAGATACACTGTACTGCACAGTTATTTCATAAGACGTCTTTGTTTATGTATTTGTTTGGTTGAACGGTTTAAATATTTGATGTTTGTTTAAACGGTTTCAATAAATGAACACTGATTGATTGATTGATTGATTGATTGATTGATTGATTGATTGATTGATAACCATACATGCGTGATATATGCTTTTCAGAGGTTTGTGACGTCGAATGTTTTGGCGGTCATAGTGTCCCTGAGTCTGCTCTGCCTGGTCGTCGAGCTGAGTCCCGTGTGGCTGTGGATCTGTACGGCGATGGTCGGGGCCAGCTACGCCTCCATCATGCCGTCCAGCATCAGTTGGGTCAGCTCGTTCATGGTCGTCGATGGCAAGTTCAGCAGCGCCTACTGGGCCGGTTTCTTCACGGGTTTCATGGTCATTCCGGGCCTCACGGGCCATCTCTTCAACGCCTACCATGCCATGTGGTTTCCCTACTGCATGCTGCTCAGCGCCGTTGGCATGGGCGCCATCTACCTGGTTCTGTGCGTCGTTGTCCACTTCGGCGTCAAGCACAGGAACAAGACTGCAGACCCACACGCGGATCATACGCTCCTCTAATCTCACCTGAATGTAAATGTTTTTAAAGTGACCGTATGGCCTCGATTCTGCAAATTTTTCACTGAATTAATCGGGAGAAATCCTTCACCACCGCTGCCCATTCGAATGGACGTCACGCCATTTAAGGTCCCCTTGTACGGACCGTGCTACTAAGAGATTCAAATCTCTTAAATATAGCCACGATCGGTGTGCGAACCGGCATTCTCACGCACAGAGGCGCCTTGAAGTACGCGTCAACCAATGAAGCTTACCAGGCCAGTTGGTGTTATGTATGATCTGACCCAGACCTGTCGGCTATAAACTCAATAAGGAACTTATCCAGTGCTATAAATTACAACTGCTTCTTTACAATTACTTAATTATGAGAACAAGCGCTAGCTGCCATGGGTTGTAAATACAAGTACTTGAAAATGGTGTTAGAGTGCTACTCGAATATCATTTTCAAGTACCTGTCTTTCAAGTACACATACAAGTACCAGGTACTACATTCCCTGGGACCTAATATACTTGGATGCTAGGACAGCAGTCCTTTGAGCAGATCCTATGAGGCAGCCATGGGTAGGAAGAGTTAGTGACTTCATTTTCTTAATTTCAGTGTCAGCATAATTTTTCTGATGATTCAGCATGTTTTAAGCGCGTGTTTGTATTAAAGTCTCGGTGACGTCACGCCGATGATTCATCCGGTTGATAATTTGTTTGTAACTGGCTGGCGAGGGAGCTGTGGAATTTTCATGTATTTTATCACATGGTTGCTCGTGCGAAAAATGGACCGGTCTAAACCAGTCTGAACTGGTCTGCTGTTGTGACGGAAAAAAGCCTATAAAAGCAGGCGCTAATACGCTAATAAATAAAAAACTCTGCCACTGCCGTGTTCTGGTGGTGCCAGTCCCAAGCCTGGATAAAGGAGGAGAGCGACGTCAACGGCCTATGATGCCATAAGATGTCGTTAAACACTGGAACTACTACTAATAAACGAAATCTGTGTGTGCACATGTGCCCATATGAATGTGTGTGTGTGTGTGTGCATGTGTTTATTTGTGACATAATGCCCAATATGACAAACAAGGCAACATGAACAATCGTCTTCATGTTCATTGAGCACATAGTGTTCACAAGCAACAAGAAGAGTAGAAATCTGCAAGCATTACATGCTAACATAATGGTGGTGTGAAAGACTAATAAAAATTATTACAAATCACAGCCTAACTGAAACAGAAGGAAAACAACATCTGAACACTCAAAGTGCACTTACAATCTATCGGTACGCAAGCACACTTTCGTCAATCAACCGACTGACCAACCAACCAGCCAGTCAACCAATCAACACTAAGCCTACCAGTGCAAATGGCCCTACACCCACCTTAACCAGTATACACCCACTAGACACTGTCTTTACATATGCACTCACTGCCTGCCTACACACCATTCAGAACCAGTATACATCCAGGTTACCCACATACACAAGGAACAGTCTGTATGCACCCACCTGTGCTAAAAGAACCCCACAGATGCCCAAAAAAACAACTTCTAGTGTACGCCTACAGCCTGCGTCTAGTAACCATGTACACCCACCGATAGCACACATACACCCACTATACCCTATATACACCCATCAGCAGCTATATCTACTGGTATGCCCATCAAAGCCCTCACTTGAACCCAGGAACATTCCTAAAACAAACAGTGCCAGAAAAACATTTCATAATGCAAAGAGGCTCAACACTTCAGAGATTTTTTCCACAAAGTTAATTGCTGCTTTAAAAACAGATTATATTATAGTAAATAAAGAAGCATTTGAAATAAGAAAATGAGCATGAAAAATCACAAGTCCTGCAAGATTTACAAACTCAAACCAGGCTGGCACCTTATTCAGAAAAGTGAATGTACCAATTGTTTCCCTGCTTCATTAGACACCAACACAATTCAGTACACTGCAATCTCATACACATGCTTTCTTCTGCTGCAAATTCTACTACAACTCGGTTGTGAATATTTAATTCAGCTTTAGAAAAAGACCTCATTATAACCAATTCTCATTAAATCATGGTTCCCATGATAAGGAGGCTACAACATAAAATCCTTATTAAGTCAAGGTAATAATTAAAATTACTTAAAAACATTAGCGTAAATAGTGTCCAATTAACAAGTCCTTAACAAGAAATGTTAAATCAGTTCAAAGAACATGGAATTCGGCAGACAAGGGAAAAGAACTTAAAACAATTTCAGTTTCCTTCATGAAATATTCCATGTACATATTGATCTGACTTTCATTAGACAGTGAAGAAATCACCAATAATCCCACATTTGGGAACAATATTCCCATCCAAGCTCTAGCATCTCATTTAGCTTTCTCAACTCATCTAGCATTCTAATCTCTTTATGTCACACGCATGACAATATGTCACATGCATGACAATATGTCACATGCATAACAATCTGTTATATTTAAAAGATGCTACATAAATGTTCACAAATACTTGTATACATAAATACATGTATACACAACGGTATAATATACCCACAGGGGTACATATACACATACATACATACCAGTACAAACATACATACATACAGATTACATAGGTACATGCATACAGTATACTGAATTATACACACACACATACACATAGGTACGAACAGGCATACACAAACAGAAACATACATATACACATATATACATACATTTATGTACACAAATTATAAATTAATGGTCATGCTGTGTGTTACTGGGCACAATAGATAGTGAGTTAACTAATTTTATAAACATTACATTACTCGTAAACAACATGCCATTGAACACCAAATAAATAAGCAGCTGGAGTGAAAAGAAGCATTATGCAGATAAAGCAAGGGCATCTGACTCAGAAGACAAAACAGTAGAAATGGGTTAAAAACTGCACACAGTTCACAGCTGAAGAAACACTTGAAATCTAGACACTGAATCCGAGATGACTGAATTAAAAGTTCCTCACGGCTACCCAACACTTTACACAGCACCACAACATTCCTAACAGTCATTCTGTGACTAGGCTGCCTATAAAACCCTTGAATAGTTCATATTGGCTTTTCAGTGTCCCTGTTCAGGCAACAATCAAAACAATTCTGCTTGATTGAGGTCTTGTGTAGTTAGATAAGCAGCAAGTCTTAGTTTTTCTTGAAGAGGAAGTGTTCGCTTATAAAATGTCAAAAGGTAAAGGTAACATACTACATGTAGTTTACACTCCTCCACAGATACACACTTCCCAAGCCGAGGCACAAGTACGACAGCAACATAGCGGTATCATATTCACTGTTACTACTTGTGTTAGGGTTGCCAGATGGGAATAGGGTTGCTACATGTTCAGTGTTGAACTGGAGAGTCCAGTATTTGGTCCCCTTGTCCACAGTACTGGAAACATTTACCATTTTTTCATGGCACCTCATTGTTGACGTTGCCACGAGAGCAATGTTGGTATTTATAGCGATGGCAACGACACCTGGTGTTCATTTATAATTACTGGAGGGACTGTGGGCCAAGTCGACACCAGACTGCCTGGTATTCCATGAATGGTCACCTATCCAAATGCTAACCAGGCTTGGTATTGCTTAACTTGCCAGTGATGTAACGACTGGAAGAAACTAATGATGAGCATGCAACTCAGTAAATCACAGTTCAATAAGCAACTTTAAGAAATTGTGAATGTGCATTTTGCCACAGCGCATATTTTTCGATACCGTAATGTGCCTAGAGAAGATGACCTGCCAAAACGATCACATTTTAAGGATGGCTAATGCATAAACGTTCACACTTCAAGTCGAACCAGTAAAAACAAGCATTTTTATATTTATGGAAACCATTCAGATTATTGAAAACTTAAGAGTAACAGAGCTTTACAGTCCCTTTACATTAATTAAAGAATGCGCCTTATGAAACTGATGCTGTTAAGAAAGTAGAAGAACTGACTAGCTTTTAGGACATAATTACTAAATCTGAATAATTACAAATGTTAACACGGACCTTGCATGAAAATACACACAAAACAATCTGTGCGACATTGTGCATATTAAATAGGTTAATAATAATATTATTATTATTAATATTAATAGTATTAATTAATAATAAAGAGGCACTCTTAGAGAGTATGAGAATTCACAATAAATAAACGATCTTCTTCTCGTTTGATCCAGCGAAGCAATTTGTTGATTCCAGCAATCGCAAGTGGTTTGGAAGTCAATGGACTGAATGTTGCATACATTTCGAATCCAGAAGTCACCTGCATGCAAAATCAAAATAAACTCATAAATTGCAGTGTTTTTCTTGCACCCAGTACATCTTCAGTGACAATCAGTGCATGACAGTCTGTCAGGAAAAACACTACGGCATATCTAGCTGAAAATTTGAGCATTAGAAATATTTAAAACATAATTAAAACATAGTAGAAAACAAATGAAGCATCAAGAAGGCCACTGCTCACTAATCATGTACCTCTATCAAGAACACGCCTTCAATGACGGATCTGGGAAGGGGTAATCCGTCCATACCCCTATTTGTTACAGGAGGCCTGCCACCGAGCAGCCATGTAAAATGCAAGGAATGTATGTTCATTGGGTGGATTGCTGCTGTCAGATGAAGTATCCTTTAACCCGAAAAATCACAACTCCGAGGACTTACTATTGCAATAAATGAACAAATGCCTTATTTTGTTGGGACTTTACATATTACAGCATTTCTTGAACTCAAATGATGACATAGTCAATAGATGCCAAGAAGTCATAACCATATCACAGATATACCATACACTGTGCCACTTAACAAAGTTTGCTGCCTGGCACGCTAATCTCATGCTAGTGGTTGTCCACAAAGGACATCTGCAGAGGGGATGAAGGGTCACCCAAATGCAGACAGGTGGAAGTGGGGCTATGCCCAATGTGGATGTCTGCATCTAAATTTGGTACACACCATTGCTTCACCACAGCCAGTGCATCAAACACCAACTTCAGTCATTCAGCAGATAGTGCGTACTGCGTTGAATCTAATTAGAGACCCTGGACGTGGCAGCATCAAGGTACCCCAGGTTCTAGCACAGTTAGCCCTGCAAGATCAACAGAGTGGTCTAAACTATTAATCAGATATTTATATCATGCTAATTTATGAATTCACCTCAAAAGCGTGCAGCTAGGCCTTATTCCTCCACTGATGTGCAGATGTTGGCAAAAAGGTTTAGAAGCAAAGTAATGCTAAAGGCAGACAAGGAGAGGGAGGGGTCCAAAGTAGGTCATCTTTTGCTCTTTATGGAAGACCCTTCACTATTATTATTACTATTATCATCAAACACATACCCATCCAAGTATTGCCTCGTATTTTCCGACGTGGAACAGAATCTTCAGCGGTCGCAGCTGACTGTGCATACGGCTGTAAATGCACTGATACAAAGCGAAAAGCCGATCTCTCTCCTCCACGGACGAATATGGCGTACCATATTCTGGTTCGGTGAACTGGCCCAAATTTTTGGCTTTGTACAGGAAGTGCAGTATGCCTGGAACTCCAACTTCACTCACTTTGAAGGATTTTCTTTTCAGTGCTTCATGTATTGTTTCAATGAGCCCATGCCGTTGCAGTTTCTGTCAAGAAACAAGAAATCAAAAAAGTAATTGCCAAGACATATCAGGTGATTTACCTCTACCCTGCAACAATAACAGCAAACAGGGTCATGCATATATCATCTACAAGTCCTATCTTTTTAGATCTGTAGTATAGCCAAGTAAGCATGTATCCACGTATGTATGTGTGTGTGTGCGTTTACCCCACGGTATCAAGAAACTTAATATAGTGCCTTCTAAGTACCTCTCAAAAGTACTGAATTGTTAATGTTTGCGCACCTTTTAAAATGCTCCATATGAAATCAATGCTCTATTACATACATAAATGTAGAATTTTAGAAAATGTGTGAACTTTGAGGAGCGTCTAAGACATAATCATGTAGTTGTGGCAGGTGGCAATACCTTTATTCAACTATGACAGACCAACAAAGGTAGAACAAGGCAAAGCAAAGTAAGGTAATTACTCATTCAGTAACATGTTTGTCAAAATACGTCCTCGGCTGCATGGTCTGGTGCGCTGAAGGATATCTCAGCTGATGGTTGGTGCAAACACGACAACACCAATCCAAATACTGGTCAGCCTTTCCTCAAACGTTACGTGGCTTAACAATGCGTTGTCTATTTCAAATTATGCAAAGGGAGTTGAGTCTTGGACTCAGAGATTTAAGGCAAATGTATTCTGCAAAATTGAAACTGATGTCATAAGAGTTTCAAGGATTCTGAATCCGACTAACACTGTTAGGCAACAGTAGTCGAGCTAAGGCAACTGCTCACTTATAACAACATACATCTGTGAAAGATTTCCTGGAAGCATCATCACTACACAAACCAAGTCACTATTTGCAGCACGGTGATCAATTATGCAGCAGAGTGATCTGCTTGGAAGCAGGCTAGTTAGTTAGTTATCTAAACACTTAATATAGCACCTCACAAAGTAAGTGCCTCATAAGTACTTCACAAAGGCATTTGTAATTCAACTGTTGTGGGTTCAAGTAACGACCCTAGACAAGTTGCTCATGCACATTTGTGTCATGCCTCAGATTTGTTGAACTTGAGCGTGTAAGAAGAGCAATAAATAAATAACAATTATAAATACTATTTGTAGGGTTAAAGAATCTTCTGGCTGAAGTGCAAACCCAAAACAGGTAACTTAACGGACACTACAATAAGCGTCTTGATACATACATATATACATATATTTCACATATTCACAACTTACATATAAGATACTGTACTTAAAAGGCACTACATTAAGCGTCTCGATAACTAAATCACTAACACACCTTGAAAAAAGTTCCCATTCTCACATGCTGCACAGGTGTTCGAACCTCAGGCACAGTCATGAAACAGTCTGTGCATATGTTAAAATGAGAACTTTTCTACATCTTACATACTTCTTGTATTTTATTCTTGCATTCTGAAAGCGTGTAGAACATGTCCTTGTCGACAGACAGCATCACCAGGCACACCTGACACGTCTCGTCAAGGTAGGAGATGTGCGCATGCAGGTAAGCCCTGAAATTAGAAGTAACACCTGTATAGATCACTACTGTGGTATCAGAATAAACGTTGATGAAGCAATTTCACCCATTTCATGAGACTGTAGTCATGACCTGACATAATATGCTAAAACTTTGCAGCATCCTTACAAGTCCCCTTAATGATACGGACAGGAAGCAATATAAAGCTAGTCTATAAAATGCATTTCAGGGTATAGCAAATTTCAGTGGTATTCTACCGTATTATTGAAGGAGAGGACTGGTCACCCACCTTCATGTAGCATGGTAAGAAAGTGGTCTCACTAATACTTTATACCCACTTTGGTTTTACTTAACGGGCTTAGGTGAGGATTGCTCTTCTCCTTTTGTAATGCACTGCATTAACTGAACCAACCGTAACCGAACAAAAGCCAAAGCCATTAAACCAATAATTAACAGCACCTAATTATATCATAATTAATATTTATCTTTGTTGTGCAAACATGAAACAAAAAACGTCAAGTTCACCTGGAATCAAACCTCGGCAAACAAACGGGAGACCATGATTCGGCATGTTTGAAAGCATCTGAGGTTGTGACAAGGTTGAAAATCATGTGGAGGTCAACTGGATGGAGCAGATATTTTTTCATATGAACGAGAGCGATTAGCTGACCTTCTGTGATCAGTAAGGCGAATACAAGGTCCTAGAATATTTTCACACAAACTTTAAACAAATTCAGCTGCTAGAACTTTGAAATGTCAAACTTAAAATTGGATATTGTTTCTGTGATCATCTTGCTGCTTTTACACTTCAGGACTCTTGAAAGGCTCAGTATTCTGACTGATTAATTTGATCACTTTTCATTTAGAACATTTATATAGCACCTTTTAAAGATATCTTCTCATGGCAGAATGTTTCTGTCCTGGTCAAAAAAAGAAAATTCTGAATGATGGGTCATTTCAGGTCAAATCAACCACCAAAATGAACTTTATACCACATCATCTGAGATCTTTCTCATTTTTCATGTCAGGAAATTGAGCATGTCATTCACACATAATTACTTAACGACACCAAATTATTCTCTGTCATTAAAAAAATATAAATAATAACACTATGCAAGTACTAGTCATGGCCAAAATTTACAAGCCTACATTTCTGAACACATTTTCCAACTTTCTAATGATGTTTGGGCCATTATTGAGCTAATTATCTCGGTTACTGTGCTTGTTTTTCAATCAGTGTGGCGACAATGTTCATTTAAATTTTTTTTTAAATCAGTGTTGCAACAATGTTATTACGTTAATAGTTGGCAAAATAGTTTAAAAGTTTATATTTTATTTTTTGGTAAGAAGCTATAAAGGTTGGTGTTCAAGAACTATAACCCTTGTGCTGGTTTTACTGCATTTTTAAAGTATTTGCACAGAAGCATTTGTGCTGTGAGTGATAATAGGTGGATTCTGACAGTGCCAGCATCGTAATGTTATCATATTATCTCTCACTTAATGAAAAAGACCCTCTGATTTTGATTGCTTTTTGTGTGTATTGCAGAGCTGGTCTTTGTTTGTGGAAAGGAGCTAACACCAGGAAAGCGTGCACAAAACATTCATACAAGCAGAAAACAGTCATTAGACAAACTGGAAAGAAACTGAAGGTCGCTCATTTAGCTGTTGGCTCATTTAGCTGTAGCTTGTATGGTCAAAAGGGTGGCTGTACTGCAGAACGTCAAATCACGGAATTTCTGTTGACTGTTAGTTGTGATGTTAGTTTTAATGCTGCCTGGTGACAGTAAACATAGCAGACACCTGAAACAGTGTTCTTAAAGACTGCTTGCAATTTCAATTAATTTGTTCACTAAAAGATGCTGGTCGCAAACTTTTGGCCATGACAATAAGGAAATGCGACCTTACCGACCTTGACCTTGACGTTCTGAGCGATCGTTTGACCAATGGCCTCTCTCGAAGAACTATCGAGCGGCAGACACCGGACAGCACTGAGAATGAAGCATGGATCATAATCCATCAGGTCAAGCAAACTGTTAATGAATTTTTCGGCCCCAGACAGAAGCCTCCGGAGGTCAAAGTTCATATGTCTTTTGAATATCGTTGCCAGCCGGTTGTAGGTCAGAATGCTGATGATCTGGTTGTAGACGTAGGTCAGCTGCAGAAGCAGACTCGGAATGGATTCGTGTGATCTGGCGACGGCAACGAGAACCATGTGGTCGCGAGGAAGGAAGACGAACTTACGGTCACCGGCGCAGATACACCGGATGGCATCCATATTCTCCTGACTGTGCTGCAGAAACTGAGACAGTGCCAGCATCGTTCCCATCAGCGATGCCTGCCGATCCTCGTCTCCGTGCCTTTGAACAAACAATTATTACTAGATTATAGGCGCCCAACAGTCTAATGGTTAGTGTGCTGGACACTCAATCAAGAGGTCTGGAGTTCAAATTCCTACTAGGAGAGAAAGATATTTCAAGATTTCTGTCCCATTAGTGCAATTAGCTAAGTCATGAACATAATGATTGTACACTGTCAGTTGGAAGACCAGACAGCAAGGGAAAACTGACCACCGAGTCTAATATGCCAAGCTAAAAATTAAGTTAGCCCTTCATACCCATGGCTACCTCAAATATTCTTTAGAGGCACTAAACAAACTGCAGTATTGTGGTTACAATAATTACAACTGGATATTTACCTCGTATAAATAGGTTTTCCGGCACAACTTAAAATAAAAATATGTTTTCTGTGATGTCGCCATTCGGGACTGTGCCAGTCAGCCGAATGTTCCATACTTGTTGTGCTGCTCTGCATCAGATTGGCTTCCACTTCCTCCTGCAAAACCAGAAAGGAAAATGTATGTATGTATCAAGCTGTTTATATAGGGCCCTTTAAGAACAGCACAAAGACAGTAACATCAGCATCAAAATAACATGTATGCAAGAAACTCATTATAGCAAAGAAGGAAGTAATCTTTTTATTAGCACGAGACAAACTAGCACTATCTTTGGAAGCCATATCACGAATCACCTAATAATGAGGGAGGTTGTGTTGCAACAAGTTTATTTTCTACAGCTGAACTAATTTCCCCAATCGTGTTATACCAGAATTCTTGTTATAATGAAGCGTGTTATAAGCAGTCTCCAGTGTACACCTAAACAGATATCTAAGTTAACAGCTGTGTTCCTATTTGCCAACAGAGGTTATTTTGGCTTTCTTTGCAGTTGAACATCCAGGAAAAAAGGTTTGTAACTGCACCTGTAATTTTCAAATGACTACAAGAAAAGTGAATAAGACAATCCACACAGCTTAGTATTACAGCAAAGCAATTATAACCATGACCAATATGTTATTAATGACAAACACTGAAACATCTGCCTACTATGTCCTACTACTTACTGTGCCCGAGATTCCCTTAAGCTGATATCACTGTAAAGCTACATTCTGGAATAGCTACAAGTACTTAATTTAATGAGGCCCTCAACTCCAAGATCATAGTTTAAAGCTTCACACTGTTCAACAATGCAATCTAAGTTCAGTTCACATAATATAGCCCCGAAAGCAACTCATTCCCTTACTTCCACGACATCCTCTTGGCGCTCGACATCCCGGGTATTTCCAACATCTGTGTCAACATATAGTGCAGGTGGCGGGGTTACGCTGGCTTCTGAAAATTCCTCGACCGATTCGTCCTCGCAAAGGTCATGATTAGTGGTGCTCTTCTGTTCTTCGTAGCTGACGGCGGCGCTGGTTGTGCTTTTCGAACTCGGGGATCCACCGTTCGCGTTTGGTTCCAGAAATGCCGCGATGTTGTCAAACGAGTCGGTCGGAATGAGTATCATCATATTCCTACCGTCGTTGACATCGTCCTTACTGCCTAAATCTATATCCTCGTCCTCTGTTGTATCGCTAGCTTTACCCTCATCGTTTGCAAAGTCAGTCCCGCTTAACGCCGCAGCCATTTTGGATCGTCTGGTGTCTTGTCTCCATGTGCCATACGCTGTTTACAATGCCGGATTTATCGTGCGCTTAGTTGTGAAAGAATGAAGCCGTTGCTACTTTCATGCAATCCGATCTGTTTGGTAATTAGGGAATCCTAAAACCAGCTACATTTATAACGTTTTACCGCTGAACTAATCTTAAAGTATGCAGCTCGATCTTTTCGCCACTATTGCACAAGAGTAGATCCAGGTTTTCAGCACGGTGGGCCACAGGTCGTGCGCAGAGCGTGAGCTTATACCCGAATATGGGGCAAAGCTCCAGTGGGGTCCAGGGCAAAGCCTCTAATTGGTGGTATGGTCAAGGCTACCTGAAGCTGAGAAGTTTTTCTCAAAATACGTCATTTTAGCCTATTTTTCCTTGCATTCTAGTTTAGTTTTCACATTGTCTGTATTTTGCAGCTTAATACAGCTGTACACGTACAATGTGCGGCATATAGCCTATTAATAAAGGGGCCTACTGACAACAGTTCACACTATGCTACTATAGTCACGTTATTTAGAACTGTCGAGAGAAATTCGGGTAGGGGACTCAAACACATAATAAATAAAACGATTTATAAAAATTTTAAATGACAATCTGTAATCTGTAAGCGCACATTTGTATAGCGCCTCTTCAAGACCAACGTCGAGTAGAATGGAGTTCAACTGCCGGCGTCAGAGAGGCTTAGAAAGGAGAAGTTCGTATAACAGGTTTACAGCGTAAGCCTTTCCAGATTGAGGGACTGATCACGGCAAAGCTTCCATGTTGCATTATCGCAGTACAGGGCGAGAAACAGCCATATCACCTCGAGTTCCATAGTGAGTTCTACGGCCATGTAAGGATGACATTGAAATACACAGCTCTCTAAACATTCCTCTTTCACTGATCCTATCCTCACTCCCATTCTTCCTCTTATCCCTCCATCCGCTTCAATCCTAAGCAACACCCACCGTAGTTGCCACGCTGTCTCTCTGCCCGACTCTTGGATCTTGATTTGAAACCGATTTATCTATCGATTTTGTTTTGACTGAGCGCCTGTGAATAAGCTGGTCCCCGTGACGAGGCTTTCGCTGGGCGCTGTAGAAATCTCAGGATTACGATAAAGATACGATGGAGGCTTCATGGAGAACAACCGGCCAGGCAGCTACACCTCAACAGAAGGACCTTAAACTCAGTCTCAGTGCGTCGTCGCTTGTGCAACCAATGCACCGTGTCTAGCAATTACTTAGATTATAATTATGACCCAACTTTAAATCCCGTCAATTAGCCGAACCGCAGCGTTTAAAGCGGATTGAAGCTGAGTAATTAAAATGAAACAGACAGACCCGCTAAATCCGCCACTGCCCATGTGTAGGCCCTATAGTTTGCATTGGGCCTTCCAATTAGCAGGGTAGAGGCTATACGGTAGCTGTAGGAAAGTGTGCACTGTGCATATACACTGTGCACTGCTCATTACGTGTGAGATTTAGTCTGGCAATTGAACGAAGTGATTGAGCTTTATTATAATTTATCACATACAGTACTTCATGCTGATAGGCCGAGTTGTGCACGTGGTCAAGATTAGCCTAACTTTAAATCAGCAGGCGTCAATCGAGAGGGGACGTTGGGATTTCAATGAACATTAGGTGTCTGAGTCCCCGCATTTTGAGGTATTTAAAAGCAAAATTTAAGCGATTTAGAGCAAGGACTATGCCAATTTTGATAAATTATTCTCCAAAATTCATTCAAGAAACAGTTTAACCTTCGAATGGTCTGTTAGGGCAGAGCCGCAATTCTGGATCCTTAGCCTTTTAGCCCCATAGCTGCTGTGTTAAACCCTACTGGACGGTTTTGTATCCAACCAAAAGTTTAGGTTGAGGGAATGCCAACAATTTTTTTGAAAATTAACTGCCAACGATAAGCTCAAATGTGTGGCATACTCAAGAGCGAAGAAATAACTAATTCTGCACCACCTACGTTTTTTGTTCTGCAAAGCATCCAGTTAAAATGTTCAATTTTTTGCAAGAGTGAACATGATAGCCATCAACAGTTAGTTTTTACACTGGCGAATATAATGTTGCATCCGAATCAAAATTGCAATTTGTTGCTGTGATAATCGACAGGAAATCGACTGGGCACCGACCGGCTAAACCCGACGCGATATACTGTACCTCGATTCCTCGAGATACAACATTTGAACTCTGATGCATCAAGTCTCTGGCAGGTATTGTGATGCCCCTGCCAGAAGTCCCAGGGATGTTCACGCCTGGGCTGAGGGCGATAATGAGACATTACGAGGGCATACAGCTGAAATTGTTCTTCATTTATGGCTTTCTGGAGTCTCAAAGACTGGGTTTGTTTTATCTCGTTGGCTGGCCTGGAAGCTGTTTCACTATTGTAATCATTATCGTAGTCTTGAGATTTCTCAACGCCCAACGAAAGCCAAGTCACGGGAACCAGCTTATTCACAGGCACTCAGTCAAAACAAAATCGAAAGGCAAGATGGGTTCGGCTCCAGGTCAAGACCCAGAGTTAGGCAGTCAGTCAGATGGCTATGGTGGGTGGTTTTGGAACTGGATCGGCAGGATAGATAAAAGACAAGGAATCGGGATAGGATCTGCGGAAAAAGTGTTTTCAGTTTCGTGTGGAAGACCTGTGCAGAGATTTCAAGGGGTGAAGTGATGGTGAGTTCGTAAGATGGATCAGATAATTGTTGTAATTCTGGCAGTTATTCCAGAGGGGTGGAGCAGCTATGGCTATGGAGTGATTTCCAAATTCAAGCAGCAGTATGTTAACCAGTATACTGTGTTAAACGTATCATGTTAAGCGTTTTCCACTGTAGCAGAGAAACCAAGTATTACTTTCATTCTAAAGAGACACGAGGAAAAGGACACTAAGAATAATTATTTCAGTATCATTTTCATTCTAAAGAGACATCTAGACACTTCCCAGATTCAAAATCAGAATAATGTCTGCACTGTAATCATTTACTTCAGCTACTTTACACTCAGAGAAAACCAAGAATACATTGAATTCACCACCAAAACAAGTCATTTAGATGACAATATCGAAGTCACCAAGCTCCTCCTCTGAAGGAAGTTCAACTTTACACGGATCGATAAGATTAGGATCAATGAGTGGTAATCCTTCTTTTTCACGACGTGCTAGCTCCAAGTATGCCTCGCGCTGGGCCCAAGCATGATCTCTGTCAAATTAACATCAAATACCACACAACATTTAAATGACATTTCAGTCATTAGAAGAACATGACCAGTCCCTTAAACTAACTCCAAGACATATCCTTGGATATGAAGTGCCAGCAACTTTGCTTACTTAGCTGTGGCATATCTGACCTATTCTAAAGACTTCTATACTGCCATTTACATAATGCATCAGTCAATGGTCACGTCAAGTCCAAATCACAGTCTAAAATCATAAACTGTTGGAGAAGCCAGGTTGAAAAATTATTATTACTATATGAAGGCAGATAGCCAATCCTCTCACTGTCTGCTCTTCCCACCAGCAACGCACAGTCAGCAAATTTATTTTACAGCAGTAAATGGAACAGAAATCTCGAAACACCTTCCTGGCAAGAATTTTAACCCCAATCTCTGGGTAATGTCCAGCAAACTATTCATTCACTTAACAATCATGCACTTGGTAACAATCAGTAACAATGATTATTGGTCACAAAGCAACAGCTAAAACAGGTGACCAAACATTCTAAGGTAATAAGCACACATCACTGCTAATTCATATCAAGAAAATAAAATCAGTAACAATTGGAAATTCAAGCGTGACAATGTATATAGACTTATCACTTGGCAGACTAATATTTTCCCAAACTGTTAGTGAGGTCTCTGGCATTATGGAAAAGCAGTTAATTAAATACCTGAATAATAATAAGTTAATAATAGGTGTAAAATAAATCAGGGATGGAGTGTTTTCATAACAAGAAAGACTCACTTGAAATCAGGGAAGTAGGCGAAGAAAAATGATCCACCACAGAATACTAATGTGATGACAGAGAACAGGATCAGATGATGAGCCCATTCGTCCGTCTCTCGGTCAACCAGGCTATAACCGTAGCTAATCCAGTTCTGAAAAAAGTTCAACTGCTGTGAACAGCTCAGGTTGGGATCGTCTCATCACTGTGATCAGCCTGCCACAAACCTAGGCTACACTTTACAGAGAACATAGTGTTTTCAGAAATTAAACATACTGCATGCAGTCTGATGCTGTTTATATAATGCCAGCGGTTATAAAGTAAAGCTAAACACAACTGGGACCAGTTAGTGCCTGCATGGAAAAACCATGTGGAAAAGTCTGTGGAAAGCCATGCCACCTGGCACCCACTCAGCCCTCTAACCTATGGATATGGTCAACAAGTACCACTGTAAAATGTTCTGTTGTTGCCTTGTTGGACTGCTGTGGTTGTGTATGTCCTCAGCCAAATGATCCTGAGGGATTTCTATAGAGCCGTGTAAACACTTCATACTCCTATAGAAATCCGCCAGGAATACCTTTTAATGTCTTTAACCACAACACATATCATCTTCTCTTAAAACATTTTGCACAGAGCTGAAGTCCATGACCACAACAAAAAGGCATTACAGAGAACATTGCAAGTTTTCATACAGATCATATCATTCTGAGGAGTTTGCACAATGTCATCTAGCTTGCAAAATGAAAAATATAAACATGTTGATTGCTTATAAGGTTTATTCCAGTTTTTCACATCATGTAAATCCTCGTTCTGTCCATAGTTTAGAACACTTGCTGTTTAATTTACCGATATTTCTGGCCAGTAAATCAGTTTCGAGCGCTTAAAACTTACTATTTATAATGCGCTACACAAATTCAAACATAACGATACAAAAAAGACGGCAACATAATTTAAGTATTCTACCTCTTCTTTTTCCTCAAGATTTTCCAGCGTTTCTGGTTTTGCGGGTGCGTGATGGGTCTTGTCGCCTACAGTGACAGCGTCTTTGTTTTTCTTCGACGTCGAAATAAAACAAGCTGGTTGAACAGATCGGCCTCGAGATGGTAACGATAAAGTCGCAGAGGTTGAAGGAAGGTGAGTGCGGGCTGACATTAAAATCCGCGGACCCAAACGACTTAATCCACGAATCAAGGACGCCATGGCTGCCCTTCCTCCTGTTATTTTGGCCTAGGTGGCGCCACATAAGTTCTCTTATATCAAAGATTACATATAGAGTGCGGGTTCTAAAATCAATGACGTAAGTATTAACAGTTTTGGGCACCAAAATCTGATTGATTAGGTAGAACTACAAAACTGCTTTTATTACCAAATATGATTCCATTACAAAGACACTTTAATTGTTTTACTAAGGTCCTTGACGATAATGCATTTAAAATCAAAAATTGTTAAGAAATTAATATTACTTTCATTTTTCAGACGTTTTCTACTATTCTACTATTGGACTGTTAGACAACGTTGCCCTGGGTTACCTGTTGCCGTTCCGTTGGTTCTCAGACGGACGTGCTTGTTGGGCCCACACTGTGCCTCTGGTGGCAACTGTACGCTAGCCAGCTATGCGCCCAGTGTGGGATCAGTGACAGGGTTGGGCTCCGTATGTATGGAGCTCGCTTCTGGTGACTTTTCTAGTTATCTCAGCACTGCTTGCACACTGATGGACTTTCTGCTCTTAATGACACTTAACATCGTTTAGGCTAGCATAGAGAGCGCTCTGTTTGGTTTCCCTCGAGGTGGAACAATATAAATTTCCAATTACAATTATGATCAATGTTCAAGGAGGACAATCTGGCCATGACCATATCTGGGTTTGGGAGGGTCAAGCCAAATTGGTTTGAGTGACGGTTGCCTATTAAAGAGGTCGTAAATACTGATGCATACAGTTAAAATGTCATTAAAATCGAAGGAACTACTAAAAGGTCATTAAAAATAGTCTTTCCCTACTTGGCCTCTGCTTTAGCAACTTCTCAGGTTCGGTGCTGATCATTTTATCAGCAATACTTAAATTCTTAAACAGACCACAGTTCACATGTTTGATCGGTGTGCAGCACTATGCTCGTAAATTGTGCAATTTTATTTAACAAAACTTTCCAGTGCCACGTTTAACCCATTGAATATCTGTATATGGTGATTTTAAATAACCAAAATGTAGACTAAATTATTTTGTTTTCTTCATTATTAAAGACTTAAGCCATTGAACCTGTGTCAGAACGGCCTCGTAAATTAAGATCTTTTGGGTCTTCAAACTGCAAGCAATCAAAGCATGTAATAACACTGCCATGATGTGTTAGGCCGTTACTGTTAGCGGCTTCATTTATTAGCCTTGGCATGGAAAGGTTAGTGGCTAGCCCTGTGCCTCATCCACCAATACACCATCAACAGGGTACAGCCGATGTACTCATTGTACAGCCGAGTTTGTTAGAGAGCACTTACCGAACAGAAATCCGGAATTACCTTTCTCTCCTCACAAGGATTTGAACATCTAACCTTTAGGTTGGCAGTCAAGCAACTAGCAAACTAACCACTATTCTATCACACACCTCTAATCATGTACTATATGTTGCATGAAATCATAAGTTTAACAACTCTGTATATTTAAGTTACTGGTTTGTTTAAAAACAGTGTATGAAATTACTGCAGTGAATGTTTAATTTCACACGATACGGAAACAAAAAGGGCTTCCAAGCCATCTACTTGTTCCTTTAGTCGTAATCATAATCCCAAGACTTCTACACAACCCAACTAAAGCCACGTGATGGGACCAGCTTATTCACAGGCGCTCAGTTAAAACAAATTCAACAGGCAAAACGGATTCGGTTCCAGGTCGAGATCGAAAAGTGAGCAAGAGTCAAATGAAGCAGAACATTTCTGGTAAGAGCAAACATTTGTTAAGCTGCTGAGTTTCCACGTTTGACTGTCAAGAGATTTTAGTTAAATGTTGACAGAATCATTCTTTAATAATTTATTGTTTCAAGCCTGTGAAAACTAGGATCATTGCATCTAAAAATAATATTAATCAGCCCCAAACTTCAGATCTTAGGTAGTTAAGCCATCCAGATTTTACAGGTAAATAAAATGACGTTTGTACATCCAGTGTGAACAATGCAAGAATTGAAATAAGGAAACGCATGAATTCACTTATTATTTATTACATATCTCCGTCAACTGCAGTCGCTGTTTTTCAAGCTGAAACAAGACAACAGCAATTCAACTCATGGACAAATTCTCCTTCCTACATTACAAAGCTCAATAACGAAATGTTGATTTCATATCCTTCCTTCTTTTCTTCCTTCCTTAACTCCACAGGCAGAGAGCCCTGCTGTGATCTGTTGGTCTTGATCACATGCCTCCACTTGTCTGACCATCCAAGTATTATCCATACTACATGGTAACCTTTGTAATCGCTTTACATCCACTGAAAACTTCATTGTTTCCTTTCACACACCTTCCTGCTGCATAAATATACATGTATATATCACAATGCAATCTGCCCCCACAGCCCAAAGGTGAAAGGAAAGCCATGCCAACATGGTTCATCTGAATTAATGTAATTTAATTGGGAATTGTATAGCAACTTTCAGAGCCACTGAAAAAACTTAAGCCTCACATGGGACATACACAAGTTGTTCATTTCCTTTCCAAACACTTTGAACCACGAATCATGAAGTCAAGGTCTTGTATCACAAGACTTGAAGCTTACTTTTCCAATAATAATAATAAATAATAATAATAACAAATAATAATAATAAGTAATCACATTCCATTATTAACTTAATAATTATTTCTCACTTTGACAGAAAATAGTTCTTTCCATTTCCTCTGGACTTTATACCTTAGTTTAAAATAATAATAATAGTAATAATAATAATAATAATAATAATCACAACAGCTAACTAAACTAATCTAATCTTGGAACTTCGTTATTACTTATGCATGTACATAAGTATCTGAACATTTATATAGTGCTCTTCAAGAACTTCACAAAGGCACAGAGAACCTCACATTAAGCTGCTCGGTGACACAAGTCAATTCTGTGCACACAAAATGCCCACACTATTCATCCAGCATATGGTCAGCAGACTTGAATAAACTACTAGATCCTAACTATGAAGCAAATTTAAACACTTTAATAATGCATAAACCAATTAACTGTAAATTAACAACTTAACAACATATAGGTATCCTCATCATGCACTTATGACAACTATAGATGGCGTTCAAGTGAGCCAAGTAAAGGCCAATCTTTTGAAACTAACTCTCAAAATGATATCATGGCCAACAACAACAAATGTCAAAATTCGAAGTATGTCCTACAGTTGAGTAGGAATAAAGTACAAATTCAAACCAAGAAAAAATTTTAATGCAAAAAATCAAGCACAACGCATCAGTAGTTGTTCTTTTATACAGTATTTTAAGTGAGACCACAGAATGCAGATAACTTGGAAATTTGTAACGTCTGCCATTAAATAAATCCATGGTACTGTGTTGACAATAAGGGCATAGTAAAAACTACAGGCAAAAAAAACAATGAACTATGAAACAGTTATTTTGGGTTTCTCAGTTGCAAGATCTTCAAGCATCCATTGACAGATGCCTGGTGCATTATGACAATGGCACTATAGAAGCCATTAGATTAGATTTGAATACAAACTGACAACATGCAAACTGATGGACAGACAAGCATTAATTTAGTATTCACACACAACAGAAAATGGAGGTACAAATAAAATATACAATAAAAAGAAACACACGAATCAGTTAAGAGAAAAATCCCACTACAGCCCCATTAAGCAGTGTAAGCAAAACAAATAAACCCAACAACACAGAAACTATCTGTGGTGTTAATATTTGAATTAAATATAACATTGCCTGCCAGTATCACTAGTGCAAAATAATGCTAAGCAACAATACAGTTTATGCTTTTTGTACTATTATTTACTACAGTGCAGTCCCGTTTATGTGCAACCCGTTTACGTGTGAATCTGCTTAATGCTCGGTCATGCTTCCCGCTGATACCTATTTAACGTGCGAGACGCATCAGCACAGGGAACAATCAAAACATCTGCACTGGCTAACAAATGTATTCAGTCTCACGTTATCATAACAGATACAGTCTGTATAGGTCTAATGTTTGTCTTAGTGGGCAGCAACAGTTGCTGGCTTTAAGCCCCACAGAGGTAGTACAGGTACGAAGTAGGTGAACTTAATATAGCTGTGCATGATTTCCCTCCCCAAACCCAGCAGCTCAGCTCTGCCCTAAACAGGAGCGTAGCTGCTTGCTCAGCCAGGGTTACAACAGCTGTGTACCAACAGCTGTGGCAGTCCAACTGACGGGACCTACTTTAAAATAATATCTGTTAACGGTCGATGCTAACGTAGCCAGAAACACAAATTGTCTGGTGTTAAATCACAAACACTTTTGCCCACAAGACAGCAATGTGGCCTTTCAAAGTAACTGGACAAAATCATCTCGTAGCAGGCTACAGTTCAAGTGCATTCACATAAGACACCTTATGTCTGAGCTTTCTACCCACATTGAGGCTTATAAAAAAATCTACACTACTGTATTTCAGCATGGTCCCCTTAACCCACAGTTCATTGACAAAAGGCCATAGTGACTTTGGCTTCCAATAACCGCACTTAAATGGAACTGCACTGCATTTTGAAATCACCACCACCACCAACGCTGCATTTGGAATGAATAAAAACAAGAAAATAAAAAAGCCCAAAGGAAAGAAGCATCAGGGCAGCACTGTCAACAAACAATTCAACTGTCCATACTAATTTCGACTGTCCATATTAAATTTCGTTTTTGCTGATGATTTCAAATTCAGACGACAGCAAAGCCGCACTGGATGAAGTTTGGTGTATACTTGTAGCGGTTGTTTGTTGGCGGTTTCCCGCTGCTTGAGCTTGCCTAGGGTTGACCCCCGTGGTGGGTGATATGACGACGGTAGATAAAGTCTCTTCCGGTGCGGTTTTCACAGCTTCATCATCAACAGCCATGCTCAAGCGTTCGTTTAGTGCCTTTAGTGCCAGCTGCCTGTAAACAACAAACTTAAAAAAATTAACATATCTGCTGCCTCTAATAACTGCCTGTAGACTAGAAAGAAACTGTTAAAAATTAACCATAAAATTATGACAGTAAAACAGCATTCCCTCTAAGTCGAAAATTCATGGTGCGGGTTTCTGAACTTGCGTGGAAATTTTTTTGATGAATTTATATTATTTGACCACAGAACAGTTGTGGGCCCAATGCAGCTATGCCACCGAGAGAGAACACTTCTTTTAAGGCATCATTCCTATCAGTATTGTTAATTCTGTCACTGTTGCCAACATCATCACAGTAGTCATCAGTAACATTCTATCCTCATCACTTTCTAGTTCCATTATTACTGAAGCAATAAGATTGTATAAGTGTAATAATTACTGTATTCACCTTCTCCTCTCTGCATCCTGAGGATCTGACCCAGGCAACATGACGGTAACTGTTGTGGGCGAAGAAACTGTGTCTGTCTTGCGTGGCTGTGGCTTCTTACACAGCCGGAACTTGACAAGAAGAGCAAAGACGACATTCGACAGAACGATAATCATTGGATACAGACTGTTTGGGAAAAAGCTGAAAAGATAGAGTACAGACAAAAAGTTTATATCTAAATTCTGCTGTATGTTAGTATGTTCATACAACCCTGTGCACATCATAAATTGATGACATAATAATGATAATGATGATGATAATAATAATAATAATAATAATAATAATAATAATAATAAAGTAATCACATTCCATTATTAACTTATTAGTTATCTCTCACTTTGACAGGAAATAGTTCTTTCCATTTCCTCTGGATTTTATACCTTAGTTTAAAATAATAATAGTAATAATATTAAAAATCACAACAGCTAACTAATCTAATCTAGGAACTTCTATAATGCCATTACAATATACTAGCATCAATTGATGACATTCCAAAGTGTCAGTCTGATAATACAAAGTCATCCTCAGCAGGATATGCATGCTGAAACAAAAACATCTTGAGTTTTTAAACTGTGACTGAAATATTGACTCATTCCCATGGCTGCCCTTCATTACAGAGACATGTACTAAACTAACAAGGACTTCACCATTTGCCACATGAGAAACTAACTCATACGGAGTAATGCAAAAGTATTCCTAACTGCACAGTAAATAACCTGATTGTTCAATAATGCTAAAAATTCATTTAACAGTTCATCATTTGTGACAACCTGTAAAGTGCTCAGTGAATTTTACGATAGATCATAGAGTGGCCTTGCACCTATAGGCTAGTCAAGGTGGCCCAGCAACCAATGTGTTGGCTTTAACCTACAGCTGCGACCTGGGTTTGAGTCCTGGGAAATCGGCAAGGCATGGAAGAACTGTGCAAAACTTTGGAGGCCATCACCTTCTGTATGAGTGTCTCTTCAAATTCAATTACTCAGATTCAATTCTGCCAGTGTCTTAATTCTTACCTTGCAAAAGAGAATCCATCAACCATATCACCATAATTACCGCTGCTGTGCTTCTGGTAGAATCTGAGATAGACCCAGCTGACGAGAATTCCCCAACCGAACATGATGGGAAACGCAAAGTCGACGACTTTCGGAAGGTGAAGAACTATTGCTAGAACCATGAGAACGAGAGGAATGTGCCGGTTTCGAAGCTTACCAAACGGTGAATTCACCAGGACATAGTCCGGCATGCACTGCTTCACAGCCACCGAAAAACCGGCCACGTACCCGGCCAGGCCGTGAATGTGTCGCTGAAATAAGAGATCCGTATCCTGCGTGAGGAGAAACACGAAAAGATACGACAGGGTGGTCATTGCAGCAACAACAAGCGTGACCACACCGGTAAACTTCACCATCTCCAACGCCCCCCATAGCGGCTCTACGAGTTTACCGTATAGTACGGTCACAACGACGTCGCACACAACCACCCACCAATGAGTCTCGACGAAAACATGGGTCGCCAAGGTCCACAGCCAGAAGTTCGGAGGAAGGAGGTTCCCGGGTAGGATGGTCAGAATGGTCAGGGCCCGATCGCTGAACGACAACAAATAGCCAATGCAGAGAGCAGTACAGATGAACTTGACCACTATACTGCTGTTGCCAACAACGCCCGTCAACTGATTTTGCAACTGATGTACGATGCTGTTACTGTTTATTGACATCGCCATCCTGTTTATATTAAAAAGATCACAAATAGAAATGAGTCAACTCTTCATGAATTAGCCGTTAGATGTCACTAACAAAAGCCAAAAGTCAATCATTACTATCTTGGAGTTCTAAGAAAAAATTTATACGCTGTACATAAGTTTTTAAGTTATTCTAGTTCGGAAACGTCTTAAGCTGAGCCTATTACTTACGAAATTTTTCCAATAAAATATTTACATAAGACTATTTTAAAACTTAGTATAAATTAAATTGTGGTGACATTATTGCAGCTACGCAATATTGGCATAATAATTACATGTATTATGTTCCGCATAGATATCGAAAGTCCTCAATATGCGACATCTTAATCCTAAACATTGCCAAGAAATTAAAGATAATAGCCCTGTTATAGTTTCTCTCTTTCTTCAATTTCTTTTTCTCTAGCACTCTCTATTTGAGTGCGTCTCGATAACTCTTGAGCTTCATAATACCAACCTGACTGTTATCGTCCACCTTCCTACTTATGCCCACCCAGTAGCGTAACTATGTGTCTGCAATTGCGGGCCGGAATCTGAAAAACAATGGACCCATTCAGAACCTACTAACGTACGCATAGGTTCCTGAGGGCCCATTTGAGTAATCTGCGGGGAGGCCCGAAATATGAAGTTATGCCACTTGCCTACTCCGTTTTCTTAGAAGTAATCCCCTTCTCTCTTCTGGGGCCACTACACCAAGTGAATTTCTGACCACAGCTAGTTACTTTAAATGTACGTGTTTTTCTATAGCGACAGTATGGCTTTGTCCCTGCTCATTTTTTCAATGAATTTATTGGGTGAGATCCTTCCCCACCGCTGTCCGTTTGTTCAATGTTTTATAAACTGCAAGTCCCAATTTCAAACAAATCCTGTCCTGCACAGGAAGCCAATGCAAAGACTTAAGCATGCAGTTATGTGCTCATATTTTCAACTATTTTTATGGCTCTAGCCAAGGAGTTCTGAACTCTGGGGTTTCTGCCTGTTTGACTTTGTGATACCAACAAGAAGCGAGTTACGTGTACAAGTCAAGGCGACTGGAGACCAACGTGTTTGCCAAGGATATTCTAGAAGACAATGGGGTCATAAAGCTTAATTCTGCATCTGTCACAAATATACATATATGATGACTTACAAGTACCATTTACAAAGTTTGTGAGAGACATAGTAGAATCAAACACATTGTAGATTTAAATCTCTGAAATATAGCCACTATAATTAAGCGAACCAGGATCCCAAGTACATCCTAAGCCTTGATGTACGCTTTTACTCATGTAGCTAACCAAGCCAGCTAATTTAATATCCATGCTTTGGAAACCAATTCCTGCTGTGTGAATTATAAATTCACTTATTATTAATAATTATAATAATTATTATTAGGAGGATATGCAGGGTGCATCTAATTGACCACATAATCTCCTTTGTTCTATCTGGAGATGGTTGTTGCCATGTCACATGTAAGAATTCAAACGCTTAACTATATATATGTATATATATATATATATGTATAATACTTACATATAATCATATATATATATATTTGTATATATATATATGTATACATACATATATATGTATATATATGACTACAAAAACTGGAGTATATAATTATAGACAAATGACTACAAAAACTGGAGTATATAATTATATGACTACAAAAACTGGAGTATATAATTATATGACTACAAAAACTGGAATATATAATTATAGACAAATTGTGCATATACGCATAATTACATATTTAGAGATTTATAATATTCTAGCTTAAATTTGGTCATAAACAACAAATACTAGAAGACAAAGCATTCAGAATCCGTTTACTGACTTGTTGTAATCCTTATCACTGTAGCTGGACAAAGAAAATGATGATCCTATCAACCTTCAAGGCCATACAAACACATGGACCTGAACTTTAAAGGGTTAAACACAATATCCAACTGGACCATAACATAGTTGTGTTGCTGTCAATTGACAATGTATATCAGAGCAAAGTTCACGAGCAAATCAGTCCGCTGGAACCGTGCCTTCTTTGGTGACCTTCTGACCCTTGGCTACACTGCTCACACAAGACCACTGACCTTCCAAGTTCTCCTTCCAGAGGCTCACCTAAAATGACAAAACTCCAATCACAAACAGAGTAGTAAGGAGTTATATCTGTTTTAAATGGTGGTACACTAGGCGAGTGCTTGAAAAAAAGACAAATCAGCAGCCTCAGATGAGTTCAGACCAAGCACGCACAAATCTTTAATTCATAATCTAATCAAACCCCATCAATATTCAAAAGCACTGCTATCACGGCAATTGTAATCACTTTATTACCAGTACTCTGGTCTTTTAGAAATATGCCCTTTACCAAAAAAATCATATATCCTCAAATAGTGCCACTAGGATTTTTTTTTAAACTTCTGATTAATAATAAAGAAGTAAAACATAAAATGATTTTACTAAACATAACTCCATTCTGAAATCAATATTACCATAAAACACTGAAATAATAAAGCTCAGAAAGGAAACAGAAGAGCTAGATTTCATCACCATTCAGCCCAAACCAACACAAGAAAAGGCTGAGGACTTGACTGTGAATCCAAATGAAGTAATTTTTCACTGTTGGCAATAAATAAATCCTAAAATTCATGAGCCGTCTTGCCTTGTTGTCACCGCCTGAGACGGCAAGAATATTGCCAGTGATGGACCAACTCAGATGCCAGACGACGTCACTGAATTCATGCAGGAGCTTTGGGGTCCAAGTGTTGCTGGTTCCATCATTCGTCCATATATAGACACGCTTGTCCTAGAAACAAAACAAGGCCAAATAATATATATACATATACGTATATGTATATATATGATACCCTGGTTACAGCTATTCATGTAGCACTGACATCCTGAAATATGAAACATTCAGGTCAAAACTTAAGACTCGTCTGTTTCAGCCTCACTTTTGGTTTTCCTCACCTCCTGGATTTTGACCCCGACCTCTCGCTTCTCTAACAGAGTTTTTAACTACGGTTTCACTTAAAGTGACCACTGATTAATGCCTGTTGCATCATGAAAGCGGCTCTACAGAAGTCACTAAAAACAGATCAGATTAGAGATACATGGTGAATGTGACTGATTTCTCTCAGAAAGAATTGTAATTGTAATCGTAAATTGAAATTTCTAAAGCATTACTTAAAAGGTAAGTGCATAGAACTACATGCACCATAGTTTATTCACAAGCGCTACATCAAGTCAGAGGGTTGTCCAGAAAAACAGCATCTTGTTGCTGAGACGAGAGGATGAGAGATAGATGGACGGATAGGGAGACAAAAGCTAAATGGGTTAACCAGGCTAAGAAAATTACCAAAATAAAATCTGTTCCATCAATTGCAATATTTTGCTGTCTTGTAGGGAGTGTTCAGTTTTATGGTGGAGCCTTATAAATGCTTGGCTGAATTACGCTACATTGCCTACTGAATGTATGTTGAGCTTAATGAAAGCCAGTGAAACAGAAATTTATCACTCAAGTCAGGCAAAGCAGCAGCCATCAACAGGTGGACAATATCTATCAAAGCAGCAGAGACTAGGTCAAAAACAGACAAAAATAGCAACAACAGTAACAGTTTTGTTAGTGAAATGAGAGGCACACCTGTGAACAACTAGCAATTATGTTTTTTAAAAGCCCAATCGAGGGTGCCCAAGCCACGTCACGGACCCAGTCAGTGTGAGCTTCGAGCTTTTGATCCTCTACCCACTGGTCATTCTCCTCCCTGAAAAATCAATCGAATCAACCTTCACTAGTTACCAAACAAATAGGCAATGCAAGCATAAACGGTAAGCCTATGAAATCACATCTACAAGACTCAACAGTACACCATCAGTAGCTATAGTGAAATCCACACCATCTCAAGTATTGCAACAGTCAGGTTGGGTAACCATCACTCGTTAAGCTCGTTAACTCATTGCTAGTGATGCATTCCTCTAAGATGGAAATAAACAGAATTGAGGATCTGTTGGAGCATAATCAATTGAAGCTAGAGGATCTATAATGGTGCTATATAACTTCTAACATTAAATTAAATTGCTAATATATTTGCGCTAAACAGGGTTGGAATCCCAGCACATCGTGTGAAATTGAAAACTTGTTGTCAAGCTACATTCCTCCAAGGGAAAGTTGTCCAAATACCTTTCCTTACCTCAGCAGCAATGCTTAGAGGTATGGTTCTGGAACTGATGAACCTATAGAATATCAACATATTAATTACATATTAATTAACTGTGCCATTGACAGAGTTTCTATTAACAGTTTTCCTTTGAAACCAAGTGATGTTTTTCAGTGCTTGTAACTAGTGAAATAACTGAATTCAATAGAATTTCTTCCGTTTGTTAATTTAAAATGCATTCATGACTATTAAAGACACTAGGAGGGGACACATGAAAAACAAACACGAGAACAACAGGTCAGTACCTACCTCCATATCTTGACGAGCATATCCGCTCCACCAGAAACGAATCGTTTGATTGGCCTAGTAGCAACAGAGGCATCCATCAGAGAACCGGCTTGGATGGCTGGACCCCAACTGACAGCATTGCAACTGATCTGCACACAATGTTTAATATAATTATATCCAGCTATCTGACAAATACCACATACGTACTGCCTATGGTAAATATAAATGTACACATGTACAGCAATGTAGAGCAACCGTATGGCCTCGGCCCTGCTCATATTTCAATGAATTTATCATTCGAGATCCTTCACCACTGCTGCCCATTTGAATGGGCACCACGTCATTTAAGGACCCCGTGCATGAAATGTGCTAACCTGAGATTAACCTACATGATGTTAAGCCATTAACAAAAGGTTCGTTTGTAAGCAAACAATGCTGAGATAACCATAAAAGTCACCACTAGCAAACTCCCACACATACATAGTCAACCAACAGATAACCATCGTGAAAATCTTTGTCTGCCATTCAAAAGAGGCAGTTTCATGCCCACGGTGGTATTGCAACACGTTGTAGGTTGGACTCACGTTGTCAAAATTCGTGTCAATTCACCAAAAAAATTTCAATGTCAACTCAGTCAAAAAAATGAGATCCCCCTTCCAGGGTTAGAATTCTGGGATATTTGCAACAATCACTTATTGTAATCAGAACTGACTGTAATCAATTGATATCTAGTTTTCTTATTCTTCAAGGTTTAATTATTTATGGCAGGCGGTATGCAAAATCTTACATTGCAAGAAATGCAGCATACTACCCAACTCTTTATCACACTTCTCTTGCTGACAGGTTCGTATGCTTCTTCTCAGCCATGATCTTAGCTCTCAGACTCAAGTTTTCTAACTTTGTATCAAAAGCCTGTCGAACTCAAACTGAATGAACTTTAACATCATTTAAGCCAGCACAGAAAGTGCACCAGATTAGTTTTTTTGAAGAGGTGCTATACAGAATTACGTTTACAATTTTAAAGCTCAGTCTGAGAAAACTCCACACAGATTTCATCCCTGATTCCTCTTACCGCATGAGCATTCGGAATTCTCTTAGTCTCCCAATTTCCATCGCCTGCAAGAAAACAACAAGACCACAACTGTTTGAGTACAGCATTTAATTAAGCACAGCAACTAATCCTGGTACTCAGGTGCACAGTCTATATAAATTATGTAAACATTACATTAAAAGCAATCTTCTAAATCACTAACAGCGGTTTCCTTAGCAGTCACATCTAATAAATAAGTTTACCTTACTGTAAATATGGTAAACTAACATTTAGTTCATATATGAGAAATTAATCAAGGTTACCATATATTTAACACATTTTGTTACAAAAACACAATTCCATATCTAAGAATCTAACTGTACTTTACTCTGTTACGCTACACCCAACAGCTGAAGTTTCCAGCATAAAATTCAAAGCTGATGTAACATCAAATAAAGTCGAAGCTCTTGACCAATACTAGAATATTAGCTTAACCTGGTTGCTGTTGTCATGTTTGTGCTTCAGCCGTGATCTCCTTCTATCCCAGAAATGTTCCTCTGAAGCGGTAAAAGGCACCCATTTAAACTTACCATTACCGTAACTTACCATTAACAGGCACATTGTTCAAACTATTAAAGTAATTAAAATAATTTAAAATAAAAAAAAAAACTGAAATGCATGCCTAGCCAATACGTTGCTCGAAAGATAAAACTTACCAGAGCTTGAAATAATGGAAATGGACCGATCAGAGCTTCCCCCAGCCAGAATCAGTCCATATTCATATGGAGCCCAACAAACAGAGTTTACTGTAAGACAAACAAACAACTGGGTATTTATTTAGTCACCAAAGACACAGCAGTGTGAACTGATAATAGAAGTGTATCCAGAACTTTGGCCCAGCGACAAAAACCCTGCTGCCAACAGCAGTATTCATTTGAGGCATGGCATACGAAAGAGAATCAGACAGCATAGTGGATTGATGAAGGGCTTAAGGGACAAGCTTATTTGAACTTTACTGTGGTTTACCCAAACGCTCTGTCTTGTAGGTAAATTACTTCTCTGCTCAACAGGGAGTTAGTGCAATGCCTTAAAAACTGGGTTAGTATGATCACAGTTAGAAGCACCTGCAATATTCCAAGCTGATTAGTTCTGAATGCTTTCGAACTTGAAAAATTTGCTCTTGTGACACCAAACAGAATGGAGTTACAGTAATCAAGATGGTTTGAAATGAATGAATTAGCAACACTACTGCAATATTCTTCTTTAATTGACGGTCTCAAATCGACGACACGCTTTCCCAGATGCGTGGCACAACTTCCGGTAAAGCTGGTTCTCTGACATAATCAGAAGGACATTGATGCAGATGGTTGTAACATACTGTCTAATTTCATGATGTAGAAGGGCATTCGATAAATCATTGAATCACAAGTCACACCCAAATTAAGTCCACATTCTGAAAGCTCAAATACTGAACCACCAAGATCCAAGAACTTTTGGTATTTTAAACTGCTTAAACCACTGAAGTGAATAACTGATTATGTTTAATCAGTCTTCGACTATATTACATTGAAGAAAATCTCAGAACCAGACCTGATGACTCAAAACCATTGTATTCATAAAGCTTTCCCCACGTTCCATTCGTTTCTTTCCAGATGATGATCTTTTTGTCGTACCCACACGATGCCAAGACGTTGCCAAACATAGGATGTGCCCAAGCCAACTGCCACACTGGACCTTCATGTCTAACATCATAATCGCATACAATTACAATAGCAACATCTTTTAAGGAATCTCATTCTCTTTTTTCCTAAAAGAGTCTAGTCCAAAGTCTTCTATAAAAGTCAAATTGTTCTCCAAAACAAAATGCAAAATCTGTGAAAAATTTTACCAAGGACCACTAAACACAATATTCATTTTCAGCTGTTCAAGCATCGTTCACCTACAGATGAACCTGTCCTTCTAAATAAGCCCTAGCATCAGTGAGTGCTTTGATAGGTGCTGATCAGGTGCTATATAAATGTCCAAGTATGCACATACAAAAACACAATCATACATATATACCATATGCGTACATAAAGACATACAGCATACTGAATATTAGTGGTAACCAAAGACAGGCCCAACTGAAACTTACATCATCAAATAACTTTGCTCTCTTAGCTCAGTCTTACTAATCGACACAACTATCTATGACACAGCGGTTTAATGACCAAGCGCTTGCACATATAACACCATGCCACCTAGACTCCTGGAGCCTACTCAGTCCTCCATCCTTCCAGGGTTGCTAATGGTATACTAACACAAAATGAGAGGATAAGAAGTGTGTTCTGTCCTTGAATTACTGACCATCAACCTCAGGACCACAGTTCTGAGGAGTTTCTGTGTTACCATACTTACTGTTTTTACAGTGGCTATATAGTCAACAAATATGTCAAGGTCACAAAAGCATAGTGTGATATATGACTGCTAATTATCTGAGTGCTCGTCTTCTAAAGCAGAGCAAGTTGAACTTATCCTTCCGAGACGGCTGTTGCGTAGGGACTTTGAGCAAGTCCTTTGTGTACAACTGTTCAGCACCATCAATTGAATCATTAGATAGTGGACACTTTATTAGTGCCACTGATTAGTTTCTCTTGAAACAGTGCTATATAAATTTTTATTACAATTATGAAATACAGAATAATAATAATAATAATATGAACAAAACGGTTTGCTTATGATATTTAGATCACAAAACGATACAGGCTTTCTTCTGCCTTAGTTGTAAAACTACAGAAATATTTGAATAACTGTTGTAACACATACTCTCTTAGGTCTGCCACTAAGACCTGCTGGCCATTGCGAACATCAAATATCTTCACAGAACGATCGGTGGAACATGTCGCTAGCTTTGTGCCATAGTAGTCCATCTGGGCATCATGCTTATGAAAAGAAATCACACTTGATTTAATGACCAGCAATTTAAATGATTTTAATCAGATTAAATCTAATTTAATGATCATCGTCTCAGCTAAAATATCAACAGTACACTGGATCCACCTTAGAGGGTTTTGATATTTTTTAATATGGTTTTACTTCAAGCAACCACTGACTGATGCCGCGTGCATTATGATAACAGCACAAGAGATTAAATTGGAATAGATTAGGAAGCATGACCATAAAGCATATTCTGCAATACAGTGGTCAGAGACAAGTATTCAAAATTTAAATCAGCTGTGCCAGTATGACTTAAATTCAAAATTTAATTCAGCTTTAGAACACAACCTTGTAAATACTCAGTTTCATTACACTACAGTAATTTTCAAGAATTTTAAAAGTTGCTAAATATTTCCTATTTTTGTTTCTTTCAACCAGGCTTCTAAGTCACTAAATATTTCCATAGGTTAAAAATATAATGTAATATAATAAATATAATAAAATATAATAAGTTAACCATTGCAGTACTTACTTATTGATGCATTACTTTCCTATCATGTCTTTCAAATAACCAGGCTTCCATAAAATTTATCAATAAACTTAAGAACTTGAGGAACTGAATTAATTATTTAGCAATCGATAACTAATGAACAGTGAATTGGATTTGTACGTACTATCATGTCATCATGACCCGTGTCCACAGTGTTGACTACAGACACCTAAAAATACACAACAAAACCAGATGCAAAGGAAGAATGCCACACAAAAGTCAAGGAACTGGTCAGCACAATGCACTAATAAACCCATTTTTAGTAATAAAACATTCAGCTGTTTAATCTGAGTCATTTCAATTGTAGAAACTTCACGATAGCTAAGCTCAGTTTCTTGCAGGAAAAGGACACTTGAACTTCAGGTAATGTAAGATATGATTTAGTGGTTGTCTGCGTGCTAATGGTTAACATATTAGACTGCCAACCCAGAGGTTGAGATTCAAATCCTTTCCAGGACAGAAGACATTACAAGATTTCTGTTCAGCCAGTACTCCATATCAAACCCAGCTACAAAATGACTACATTGACCATATACACTGACCATATATGTAGGAAGATCAGACAGCAATGTGAAGACTGACCATCTGATCTACTGTTCCAAGGCTATGAAAATGAAGTCGCTAACACTTCATACCCATGGCTGCCTCTCAGCATTGGCAAAAGAAATTTCTATTCTTCTTGTTGAGTTTTTTATCCTAAGCATTACATGGGTTTTTTCCATGCAAAGGCTAGAGATTTAACACAATTCTGAAGAATCAACAAGTTTAAGGATTGTCTGGATGTCGTTGTATTTGTGGTCCTTTCTATCTATAAAATGTGCACATATTTTCTCTAACAATTAGCCAAAAGTAGTTAATGATGAGTGTCTCATAGTCTGTAATTTGAAACTTAACAGCATCAAATTCTTAAGTCTCAGGCTGGCCAGAAGGCTGTCTGCAAAAACAGATGTGGCATTGCAACACTAAGCCACTAATGCTGCAAAGTGCTTTGGTTTGTTCTCTTGTCAGAGGCGACATTCGTCACACAAACACTTAGAATTATAATACCGTCATCTAATTGGGAAAACAAGGTAGTGGTTGTATGGCACGGTAACGTTGCCATACAATGTATAATGTACTTATCAATGGACTGACTTCAATAGATTTTGACTGACCTCTTCTTTTGAAACAAAATGGCAAATTTGTTTGTCATTTCAAGGCCAGACTTTACCGAGAACAGGTACGAAAGAAACGGTAAATCAAGAACATGAGGGCAAAAAAGACGAATGCCGGCTGAAGAGAGTAATTGTAATCGTAAGCTCGAGATAAGAGTAGGAGGAAGACCGACAACATCTTGATCGACAAGACTCAATATGGCGATCAACTGAAGAAAGAAACCCACCATTGTACTGTATTAGTTATCCTTGCTAAATCGATGAATCGATGTCAAAACTGCCTTCACACGATGTAAACACAAGTTTCTTCTTGAATTAACTGTCTCAAACCGACGACACGCTTTTCCAGATGCGTGGCACAACTTCCGGTAAAGCTGGTTCCCTGACGCAGTCAGACGGACCATGACGCGGATAGTCATAAAATGGTAATCTAAAATCGAGATTTCCGTAGAGCCTAAAGAAAGCTGCGTCCGCGGAACCAGCTTATTCACAGCCGTTCAGTCAAAACAAAATCAGCAGACGGAAAGGGTCACATTTAGTTCCAGGATCAGACAGGCAGACATTCATACGGCTAAATTTTCTGACCCATTATACAAACACACCAACACTTACCCCTTGTAATCTCTGCACAGGTCTTTCACTCAAAACCTCTACCACAAATCCTACCCTGATTTCTGTGCTTCCCTAATCTATCTTATCGCTCCAATTCCAAACACCATACCCGACTGCCTGCCTGGAGGATCTTGACCAGGAACCGTTTCTAACCCTTCTGCATGATTTTGTTTCGTCTGAGCGCCTGAAAAATAAGCTGTTTCCCACGACTTAGCTTTCGTTGGGCGCTGTAGAAACTCACCATTACGATGTATATACACATACTACATTACTACTATTACTACTTAAGTAATTATTAAATAGATGAGTGGTGTTAGCAAAGGACAAAAGCGCTTATGAATAACACTGAATGTGAAAGTAAATCATAGAGGGGGAATGGGGTAAAGTTATTTACCCTATTCAAATGTATATGAATTTTTTCAGCAATATCAGTACACCTGTTAACATTCTTATCCTGCAAACTCTGATAAAATTATAAAACACGAGTCAACAAAATTGACTCATTTATTTCAGCATTAGAACACAAGTTTGTTGTTGTTGTTATTATTATTATTATCTAACCCTGTTACAACACTGCTCCCAAAGCTGGGCTAACTGTGATAGAGGTGGGGTACTAGATACGGTTATGTCCAGCAAAGGGACTCTAATTAGATCCAACACAGTACAAAATGCACTGTCTGACGGAATCTGGTGTTTAAGGCAGAGGCTGTATTAACTAATTAACTGTATACACTAAATTTAGAAGTGAACGTCTGCACCATCTTCGGTCTGCGCTGGGCACTTGGGTGACTCCTTCCTCCCCGTTCTTGCCGACGTCCACAATGGACGACCCTAATGACTTTTGTAGCGCCGTTATAATAATGCACAGGGCATCAATCGATGGTCGCTTTAATCGAAGCTGTAGTAAGAATACATAATTTGCCAGACAGGCCCATTTAAAATCCAGTCGGTCATGTAAACCACACGTGAGGTTCAGTGTGTAATCAAGTTCAAACAGATCGTAATTCCGAGATTTCTACAGCGCCCAACGAAAGCCGCGCCGCGGGGAGCATCTTATTCACAGGCGCTCAGTCAAAACAACATCGATAGGCAAAAGGATCCGGTTCCAGGTCAAGATCCAGAAGTCAGACGGAGAGACAGCGTGGCAGCTACAGGGGTGGTGTTTTGGGGTTGGAGAGATTGAACAGATGTGACTTAAGTACTTGATTCATTTGTCAGTAAAGAATGTTCTACAGAGGTTTAATTTTTTAAAAAGGTAAAAAGAGAAACTATATTCTTTTGCATCGTGCAAATTAAATAAAAAATTCCCAACTAAATCAGTGTAAAGCCAAAGAAAAACTGAGAAGACAAAACAACAATGATGATTGCATCACACTAAAAAATTACATTACATCCATTTAAAAGTTAAAAGAATGGTAAAATACTGCAATCAAATCATAATCAAGTTATTGTTTTTGGCAAAAACAAATTATTAAAAACAAATTATTCGAACTGAACAGATGAAAAACATGCTTGAAAATCTGCAACTAATTGAAAAGGTCTAACTGGTACCAGACACTGAAACCTGATTTCATAATTCAGTTGAAGATTTAAGAAATTGATAATTTATCAAAAACATTGTTAGAAAAAGCGGTAGCAAGCAGAGACCATTTGCAACTTTCAGGTTTTTCTGGTCAAACTCCAGGCAGACAGTATTGCGACCCATGGTTACCACCTAAATCACCAGCTAATCAGTTTTCCCAAAACCAACCAAATACCTTCAGTGAGTAATCAAAATCAAATTTCACAAAAATGACCAATCAAAAGATTTCTCAAAAGACCAATCAGATTTCTCAAAGTACCAATCACTTTGTCCAAATGACCAACAAAATTCCCCGAATGACCAATCAAATCCCCAAACGATTACTCCAACTAACAACTGCTAAGTAACCACAGAAAAAATTGACCAAAATATCCCAGACTCAGTTAATCGTCCAAACAGGCCAAATGCTAGCTCAAACATTTTGTCATTCCAAAACAAGGAACCAGCAGAAATCATGGAATGATTAAAACATCGCAGGGCACCACAGATTCAATACAACACTGTTCTGTTCACTAAAAGATAAGAGAAAAGAATTTCTGCCGTCTGATTGAACACCTATTTAAAGGTTGAGAGGCTGATTACTTTAAAGAATTTCTTTACAGGCCAACAATCAACCTTACTGAAATACTGCAAACATTTCTTGGCAGGTCAAATGATAAAACAAATTCCTCTAAAATTCATCATTTTATGTGTTAAAGCAATTTTAACGTGCACAATGTCAGTACACCTGAATCTGAGGTGAAATTTCGGTGAATTAAGTGCAACAGAAGAGAAAAAGTCAGTCATTTTTTACAAAGACAGCTTTCAACAGCTTTAGTCATATAACCACTTGGAACATTTGTGAAGAATGATCAAGTGAAGTCGAAGTCAGATGTGACGAAGTGTTCATTTACAGAAAGACATGGTCAGGTAATCACACTTACTGAATGTGCCTTCAGTAACCCAAGTGGTCTCCGAGTTGGCTGAAGCACAAACACTTGATGACAGAAGTTTAACATGACACTCAGGAACCAAGCCTAGTACAGGTGTAAAACAGCAAGATCTTAGTTAAGAGAAATATGTTTCTCTTAACTAAAATCTTGCTAAAATTGACCTTCCTTTAATAAATCTTAATATTTAAATGCTATTAAATAAAGCTTAATTCCCTAAAGCTAACCCAAAAGTAGCCAGAGCATTAAGTGTTAGCAAATTAATTTTCTTAGCCTTGGCACATGAGGGTAGGTTCGGTCATGCTACCGAAACAGAATCTTGAATTACCATCCTGCCCTGGCTGGATTTGAACCCCTCACTTCCAGTCTGACAGCAAACTAACCAACAGACCCTATGATATACAAAAACTGTTGAAAAACCCAAAGAAGACAAAAAGAAACTGAATATTGGAAAGTATGGCTACACAAGTGAACCTCACACTCCATCACCAACCTGACTCCAGCCATTTTCTGTGCACTTGGGCTTAAACGTAACAGATATTACAGACATAAGAGATATTTACAAACTGATAAATCTCTACTAACTCGGCATCATCACAGTCAGCAAACCCATATAACAACGTCATTAGAAACATCTCAAATCAAAAGACTGATAGTTTCTTTCAATTTAAGAAAATCGTCACCAATTACTGAGTTAATTAATCAAAAGGTGCTTAAGTTAAGCAAACACCAGCAACTGTTTACACCAATAAAATGTTTACACATGTAAAGTGTTTAATCAATGTTTACACTGCTACATACTTTCATAACATCCAAGCTCTTCACTTACAGAAATTCTCAAATAACTGCAAAAGTAACCCTCACAAAATTTGTGAGCAGTAAACATTAAGCGCAACAGAGCAACACTTGGTCAGCAACACTACATACTTGCATTGCATGCATTCTATACAGAGATACAGGTAACATACAGGTAGACAGATAAGCAGGTAACATGCTTCACGTACAGGTATACAGGTAACACACTTGTACACATCTGTAAAAACTCCTCAAACATATGGTTTCAGGGTTTAAGGATCTGTTGGCCAAGGCGCAAGCATGACCACAATGATCCAACATGTTTTAATCTCCAAACTTCCATTGTACTCATTTACCAAACCTGAGATAATGGAAGGCTGAGTGCCAGCCACGTGGCATGGTATTCCTCAGATTGTCCCTATCCAAATGAAACTGCGTCTGCCAATGTTATCTCCACAGCATCAAGCTGCCATCTATGCTGCAGCACATGCGCACATACTGCCAAGGCCACCACAGGTTGCAACAGCAGACTGCCGGTGTCTGCATACAGAACGACACCAGAAAATTCATTAAAAAAATGTCTGGTCCACAGTCTATGCCCTTCAGGTACATGCAGTTGTCCGATCATGTAAAATACATGTCCAATTCAGAGGTGCAAAAATATCATATACAAAACGTTTCCATTCTGCTTGTCAGGCTAAATGTAAATTTGCATAGCACCTCTTCATAGGAAACTCCTCAGGGGCACTCCAAGGTATTTATCTGTGCACATAAACGTTTATATAGCGCCTGCCAAGAACTTCTCACAGGTGCCTGCAGCAGCTACACACATAAACAACGGCGGGAAATGTATACTGGCAGTCCAAAAAATTTACTTATTTCACATATTTATAGACATAACAGGGACCGGAAACTCTGAACTCTGGTGTCAGCTGTCAACTCTGGATGGGACTTCATTGGTTGGGTTCTACGTGTATACAAGAGCCCATAGGTGGTGACTTTTCTAGTAATCTTGGCATTACTTGAATTCAGATAAACTTTTAATAAAATTTAACATCACTTAGGATAGCATAGGCAGCACTTTCTGAGGTAATTAAAAAAGCTATATTATGTGTCAAAATACATCCATACATACCTACAGACAGACAAGAAGACAAATATATGCATTCATAGATTCAGTGCCACTACCTAATGACAGATATTAACTGATGTGCTATGCGAGTGCATACTAGAGAATTCCTCATGGTACCTACACATTCAATTTTCCAAGAAGGCTCGAACCTGCACCCTCATACTACAAAGCTCACAATCAATTGCAGCAAATAATGTCCCAAAACTAAAAGACCCAAACATTTCAATTTTGAAAAAAACTTTTCTTTAACTAAGCTGTGTACCTTTGGAGGAAATTGTGCTTAGGCATGAGAAATTTAAATGAAAATAGTCAACAAGAATGTTACACTAAGTCGCTACATGTCAACTACATTGCATAAGGTAGACTTTTGCACATGGTATGAATACATGAACATCTGGAACCTCCATATAAAAATGGCGCCATCTGGAGACACACATGTATCAAGTTATAACAAGGTTGGATTATAATAATAAGGCCGAGCCAAATTAAACTTTGGATCCACGTATCTGAGTGCACTATACTAGGTTATGCAGCAAACTGTTGCATGTTATATGGAGGTTCTAGTGTACACAAAATGTTAAAATGCCTTACTCTAGTATCATAAAAGGTGACAATATATCTTTACTGGTTACAAACATTCTTTGAATACTACCATAACTATGACACAGGACTTCTTCCTGATTTTTTATCCCTCGAACTAGCGCCAGAATTCAGAGACTAATTTAATTATTTGATCTTCAAAATCATTTAGCCTAGTTTTGCCTCTGTGGGATCTGGGGAAAAGAAACAATTCCACAAAATCCTTATAAAACTGTAAAAAGTACAAAAACATATTTATGATTGTAAAATTTTTAGTCTCTTTGAACAGTGAAAGTTTCATGACATCAAATCATAGCAAAAAGAAAAACAAATTCCACACATAGACATTCCAGACATATTGAACTTCTGTCAAAAATTACATTGCACCATAAGAATCTATTTTTCACACTAAAAGGGGTTAAGTTCCAAAGCAAATTAAAAGTGGGATTACAAGACACAGAAAAATCATGTTTCAAATGTAATCATTTATCAAAATCCAACATGACTCCGATCCACCTACCTTCAGAACATCATGCGTTACCCTATTATTACATTAATACTTCCACAGAGATCAAAATAATTTTCAATTAATATAATTTGTATTACACCAATGGGATATATCCCTTAGGGTTTAAAAACATAACAATTACAATAATTCACCGCCAGAAAACATCATCAAAGGCTACCCTTTCGAGAATTGTAATTTTTGTAAAATCTGAAGCGTTGCTTCTACTTGCTATAGAAAGAACTAATAATGAAAATAATAAAAGCAGTACATGCAGTTCCACTACTACTACTACTAATTTAAATAATAATAATCATCATCGTCATAACCCTATGCATGTAAGCAGAATAAATTTCTCATTCATCTAGCATCTTAGGCCTTTCAAGAAGTCATTTCAATAAGACATATTTCTGCACTTACTAGCAAAACATCTTATTCTTCACAATGCCTCCCTGTAGCACTCTAAAGAGGTGCAAAAAACGTTTAAAGACAAAAACATTTACTTACAGTGACTGGTCATATTTATAGCACCATCTGAATTCATTGTTAATATGAAATTGCTGGAAAACCAAGTTCTGGCAGCACAGCTGAGAATAAGTGGCAGTACAAACAGCCAAATCTCTGCAGGTCCAAAGTTCACAGCGGCAAAAGCAAAACTCATCATGCTGTTCAACTACGAAAGAAATTCTGCATTTGTGGTCAACCCATTGCACAGTCAACACTGGGTATAGTTTGAAAGCTCTTTACAGGAGTTATATAAATGTTTTGATAGTGATTTTATGACACAATAAAAAACTATGTTTAATTGGAAAGAGACATTTTCACTTCTAATGACAAAAATTATAAACCCCCAAACTACTATGGTCAGGCACGCAACAATGATATTGAGGCAACTGCATCAGTTCAGTGCATGGCTAATTTAAGTGCCCAAGTCAGTTAAATCAATTACAAATAAATTATTAAAATTATGTCGTACATGAACTAGCTAAATATAACTTGGTAACTTCGATGACAATTGTATAATCGTAAAAACAACAGCAAAAACTTATGTGGTCACACATTGTCAGGTAAAAAAGGAGTCAACATGCAGTTCAGTCAGACATATTGTATGGTAACCCACTCTAAACAGAGAGGTAATGTGGCCATCGACAGAATTCGGCCAGTTTGCCATAGCAACTGCTACTTCACCAGACAGTTTGTGCCTACAAGCACCTTGGCCACAATAGTGTCTGCAGTTGCCATATATTACTTTCACAAGTGTACCTGTAACAAAAGCAAAATTGATCATCTAAGTGACCTACAGGGAACTTCATAGCCCCTAGCACTTAAAGGTTGTTAAAACTAATTTTATGGTAAGTGGTAACAACTTGTAAGTTGTAACAATTTGTATTATGGCACAACAAGACAATTCATTTTACGGTAAAAGTTTAAGACATATGAGCTCAAGAAGTCAATGTACATTGCAAAGTCATCAGCATACTAAAGGCATAACATGATCTTCAAATCAAATTCATACCTGACTTTGCTGTCCACCTTTGAACATAAACTTGCAAAACATGCTCTTCTGCTAAATGATATGAAACGAAACAAAATCAACAAAATGAGTGCAAATCGGATCAGTTGATCGAATGAAATCTAATATTCTGCATCGGTGAACGTCACTGTCATTTCTTGTTTCCGGTGAAGATCTTGGAAAAGTTTGACTGCGACGCACGGTCCTTGACGTCTTTGAAGCGACTCAGCATCTTGGACTTGACGGCTTCGCCTGTGGAGGCACCAGGAGATGACCTACCACCGGTCACAGACAAGGATGCATTGAGCCGTGAGGACTGACCAAGACCGCCATTCGATTCCAGCTTGTCCTCAAACTCCCGTATCATCGAGGCCACAACGTTGACATGATCTGGAGCAACGAGCTGGAGATCTTGGAGCAGACAGCGTAGCCCGGGCAGCATCACTTCCTGCACGAGCTGATCGCTGATGAAGCAACAGGACATGGCACTGTACGCTTCAAACAGCTGAAGTGCGACATCCGCCTTGCGTGTCTCGTTTGCGGTTAGCTGGTTTTGGACAGCAAGAGCGGTCAAGCGTGGCAGGATGAATTCGTCACGGAATTTTGGTTCAGCGTTCGGCCCAATCTTACCGAAAGTTCGAATGAGTTCGATGTGGACGAGATGGTGGTCCTTGTAGAGGGGGTCATCCATAAATGCTTGGAACTGCATGTATACTTTGTCAAGAATGCTCTTTTCTGCGATGCATTCAATAATCATTCCAAAAGCACCTATTGTGGCAATACGGACGGTGATTTCCGGATCGCTGGCCAGAGTGATCAAAGCTGGAATGACACGAGTGGCAACCAAGTTCTCCGTGATGCCCTGGACCAGAAACTCAAACATCTTGCCAGCCGCACCGCGGATCAGGGCCGAGGTATGGACGACACCATCCCAAAGAACCTTCAGCAACAGTTCGTGGTAGGCAGAGTCAAGGCAAAGTTCTGTGAAGGTGGCCTGAAGGCTGGCTAGGCTGGAACGGTGCAAAGCCAGGGTGCTCAGCATGTTCTGTAGGAATGTTGTAAGTCGTTTCTTCTCCTCCTCCTTTCCAAAAGCAGTCAGGATACCGGCTGCGTACACAGGCACAACACACCGGTTCAGCGGCGAAGTATTTGCCATCAGCTGGCGGTCAAGGTTCTGGTGATCATCAGGGAACTTCAACACCTGTTCAAATCGTGACCTGACCTTGGTGAGCGTGAAGTGAGTGCCAAACATTCGACACAGCAGGTGAAAGAGCCGTGACATGTGGTGGACCGCAGTCTGAGAGACGTCTATCTGAACGCATAGGCTGAGAAGCTGTGGAATGAAGTCACCACAGACCCAACTGTACGCAGGCCAGAGTTCATGCCACTCCTGTGAAATAAATTCCTCGAAAGCTCCAGCCAGCCTGTTGAGGTTCGCGACGCTACCGATGATCACCGACAACTCAAGAAGGTCAGAGGCCGATTCTGGCAACCGTGAAGTAACTGGCAAACTAGGTTCCTGTGAGGAATCACCTGTGTCCAACTCTTTAGCAAATGGTGCTGTGCTGAGGACAGAAACAAAAAGAAATGACACAAGATGCTGAAGAATCTGCATGAACAGCGAAAACCGTTTTCCATCTGTAACGACGCTGCCTGAGCTCGTTGGTTGGACCATCTTCTCAATGCTGTCAAGGAATGCCTGAACAAAATTCATTTCCAGCCGTTCGAGCTCCATGGCCCACATGGCCAGTGACGGCAGAAACACCTGTTCCACCGCACGAATAACACGTTCTGAAGAATCATTTAGAGTTGTGAAAAGCAACTGCATCGTCGGCTGAAATTTGTCCACATCGTCTACAAAACTGATGACGATTCCCAGACTTTTGATGACTGCCTCTCGTACTTCTTCCAGCTTGTCTTCAAGCATCTGTTGCAAAATTGAGAGGACAAGAGAGCCCCTCATCTCGTTCGGTATATAAGGCGCCAGGATGCCACAGGCTTCAGCAACAAGAAGCCGCCTCTCAACGTACTTGTGCGTTATCTGTTCCCAGCACTGGGGCAACAGTTCCGCCTCAACACGAATTGGACCGGCATGCTGTGCAAATGCCATGCATCCGGAGAGAATCATCTGCCGTTGTTCTGGATCAGGTCGCTTTATCAAGTTGAACAGGATGCTCATTAGCTCATCGCGCTTGGTCAGATCTGGATGCAGACTGACTGTGCAGATGATCATTGGTATCAGCTCCTCTCGTTTTGCAAGCAGGACGTTGGGCACGATGTGCGGGAGACAACGTCCCAGCATCAGCGTGACGCACTCCTTGCTCGAATCGAACACCTTCGAGATTTCGGAAAGGATTCGGTTGTCGTGTGGAAACGTCTGGAATGCCATGCTCAACAGCTTAGTCTGGAATATAGCAGGCGTCTGTCGGTGCAACGGTAGGACTGTTGATGGGTGACGGCCTTCAATAAGTGCCTCTGGTGCGCTTGACTTCATATTCTTCTGATCATCTGTTATCTCTTTCTCGCTATCTACATCTGCATCGTTAGTTTTTGATTTCTCTGCCTTTGCATTGTTATCAAGTTCAAGTGATTCTGTGTTTGTTTGATGAAGCCTTTCAGTGTTGATCTCAGAACCTGAATCTTTTTCAGTTGTCTCTTCTTCTGCGATTCTGAATGTGGAAGATTCCTCCAGCACAACATTTTCAAAATTTGATCTACTCTGCGTTTCCGAGTCAAATGAACTGCCAGTTTTCTTACCTATTTCACTTTTCCTCTTGTCAGCTGTGTCAGCCTTCATCAGTTTCAGTTGGCTTTCAAGTAACTCATTCACGATTCTTTGCTCTTTCAGCTCATTCTCTAATTGTGAAAGTTTATTGATTAACTCTTGCTGTTCAATTTCCAATTTCAGTACGTTGCTGTTAATGTCAGCATCCAGCGAAGCCATACACTCAAAATCACGCTTCTCAGCAAGTAGCCCTCCTCCAAAGCCCCTGTACAGATGGACAAGGTCAGGAGGTTTTGCAATATTAATACCAACATCATCCCAATCCTCAAAGTCCTGATTTATGTTTTCTTCCGAGAACGTCACTGACGTCAACTTATAGTTGTTCTTCAACATATATTCGTTTATGAGGAAATTCAGCGCCCTTTTTTCATACGACTGTACGGGTTCGTCTTCAGTCAAATTTGCCATATTGTCGGTCACATTCTCTGGACTGGCTAGCTCCGTTTCTGCCGCTTTTGTGAGAGCAGCCCTCAGCGACTTTATCGTCTCCTGGGCTTTTCTCAGTTCGAATTCCAGCACGGCTACCTTGTCGCTTTCGTGCTTCTCTCCATCGTCTGAGTAGCGAGCGAAATCCAGGGAATCGAAAGTTTGTACGCTGGAGGTCCGCGGCAGTCGGGGAGGAGACGTATCAGCAACTCGTCCTCTCTCAAAATTAGCAGGATTAGAGAAGAAATCTCGAAAGCGTGCTAACTCTCGTCCGGACTCCGTCAGCTCCATGTGCATTTCAAGGGCCGTCAAGAAGAAGCGATCGCGTAAAAGCTTGGCTGCGATCGTATCCAGGCTCAAGCCCTCAAACTCTCCCTCGCAACCCGTCACGCTCAGCGATCCTCCTCCTTCGCCGTTGTCATCCTCCTCCTCCTCCTCTTCCATGCTGTCGGACCTTGGTTTTTCCTCGAGGATCTCATCAATAACGATGCTGTCGTCTCCACTTATAAACGGGTTCGTCCCATTCCCTGCCATGTTTGCTTACACCACAGATTATATATACAACACGCATTCCACACTGAATGACGTATTTGAAAACGACCTTTAAATCATAACAACGCCCACACAATTTGGAGTAAGAATGTAAAAGAACTTCTAGGGCGCTTTCGACAGAAAGCCTAGTCAATAAATTGTTTAAATTCTTTCATAGGCGAACAGAAATATAATCTCTAACCCTCAAGGAATATTGTTGCGAACTCCGGTGATATGTGCCACCCTCTGCATAACATGTCTACCTTTACAAATTTAATGTTTAATATAATATTTTGTACGTACAAAATGTTTTTATTATGAACTTATCCTAGACTTTTTACAAATGTTTTTATCATTAACTGTTACATTATATGAACATTTCACTGACACAGTAAAGTGAAATTTGTAAAGCACTATCGAGTTTTCCAGAAGCCTGTATCTACTTAGAACTCACCTCGATTCCTCACTTCCTCCTTCCCTTCTTAAATGATCCCTCCCTCTCTTCTTTCCTCTTTCCCTTTCTCCATCCCTCCCTATCTTCCGACCTAACTAACTACCTACTGATGGACTGACTGGCTAATTAACTGACTAACTTACTTGCGTACTTGCTTACCTATGTACCTACTTACAGCTGATTCTATACATGTGCATAAGTTGCAATCTGCGGTTATGCAAAAGACTTAATAGGCTTAGTCGCCTAAGCGCAAAACAATGGCCAAATCACACCACGTGTGATAAGATTCAATCGTTCAGCACCACGTAATAACACAACGTTGAAAGTAGCGACGAAACAAAGGCAACTCTCAGCCTTCAGCACAAAGGCTTAAAATAATATGGACAGAATCGGAATCGTAATCAAAAACTTATGAAGCGCCACTTCAAGATAAAACTCATCAGAGGCGCTCCCGGCCCAATTTCCCATGACTATTGGGGAATAACACGGTCTTCAAACGCTTGCGGAAAAGAGAGGGAGGAAGAGAGAGGAATTCCCGCCTAAGGTCACCAGGAAGGTTGTTCCATGAGGCAGGGCTAACAACGGCGAAGCTGCGACGCTGTGCAGTAGTAGTGCGAGCCATAGGAACTACCAGGTCTCCCTGGACTGCCGATCGCAGCAGTCGGCGGCCAGGGACAGATGAAACAGGGACACAAAACTCCCTTAGATAAATAGGTGCACTGCCAACAAGGCAGCTGCGCACAAGGGCCAGAATTTTAAACTGGATGCGTTCTCGGACTGGAAGCCAGTGGAGTTTTTCCAGCATGGCCAAACTTTGGAATGCCGCCAATCAAGCGAGCTGCAGCATTTAGGACAGACTGAAGTTGGGAGAGGGAAGAGGATCCAAGACCGGCAAAAACCATGTTTCCGAAGTCAATTCTGGAGCAGATAAATGCGTGGACTAGAGTGATGGAGGCCTGGGTTGAAAGGGAGCGTCGGATAGTGCGTATTTGGCGAAGGTGGTAAAAACAGGTACGGCAGACATTATTTATGTGCTCCCGCAACTTGAGCTCCCGATCCAGGGCCGCTCCCAGGTTACGCACCGAGGAATGAAAAGAGACACGAGGAAAGAGCAGGGATAAATTTGCCATGTCAATCTTTGAGAGTTGGATGGAGCCACCGAGCCAGATGAACTGGGTTTTGCTTATAGAATATTGGCAATACATCACTTAGTTAACTCCATTTTGCCACTCCTTATTGCAGTTGGTCACCTGTTGGTCAGTGTGGAGTGGCAGGAGTGAAGGGATGGATATGACGGTAGAAACTGGAAAGCTCGCAATAAGAGCTGGAAGCCGAATGGAAAGAGCAAATAGCGCTCATTTCCTGCTCTATAAACAAACGCGCCAATATTATTATCCGCGAGTTGAATACACTGCATTCACCAGACTGCCCACGAATATAAACACTTTTGCAATGCATAGTGTATAGTATAACTATTATACATAAAACATACATACATATATACATACATGCATGCAAACATACGGGCCTAAACATGGAGAGAGAGACAGACAGAGACAGACAGAGACAGAGACAGACAGAGACAGACAGAGAGAGACAGACAGACAGACAGAGATGTCGCCGTGATTCCGCGGTGTGAGATCGGTAGCTGGTGCACTTTAATATGACCGCAGTAGTCGCTATTCTCAAGTTTACGATTACCATTACGATTAGAGGACGCTCCTGTCGTGACGGTGAGGATTATTAACCGCGCAAGAAAATAATCCGGGCATAAAAGCTGTCCAAATGCGCAAACGACAGATGAATGCAGACAGTTACGACGGACCGCATCACAGGCGTTAAATTCAAACGCCAGGAACTGCGAATCCGCACCGGGTGCACTGAGATTCGGTATCATTTACTCGGCGATAAGCACAGATATAATAACATAATCCCGATTGTGAATATGTTCTCATCTGGTGCGATTTTATGTTGTGAAAAGCACGCCTTATACGTTGCAGCATGTTTTATTTCGCACGTTGCATGCTCGGCTAATCGAGGGATAATAGGACGTGTGTAGCCTCTGAATCGAGCACATAAACAACCCATGAACGTATTGCGACCTTTAGCGTAGCATGAGAGGACGATCGAGCGTACTAGAAACCTTATTAAAGCTTTATAGTTCCAAAGGAGGAGAGTTCAAAATGGCCGCCGACGTCTCAAATGGTGGCTGATGAAGTCACGAAAGCAGGAGCCAGCACGAGAAGAGCACGAATCATCCGTTTTCAATATTATCATGACTGGAGAACTGCTGAAAACGGGGTGGGGTTTAAATATCTGTCCAACGTCAGAGTTACATTAATTTCTGTTCACAGATATTACAATTCCCAATAGAATTTGCATAAATTTCATTGTCACAGTAGAAAAAAGTGGGGATTCGAGCGTACATTGGCCACGCCGTTGGCGATGTCATGTAGGTAAGAAGGTCTGAAAGCGGGAACTAAAGGAAGGTCACTGAATTCCTGGAAAACTATAAGGAACGAAAGCGTCATAAAAATCTCGGACACTAAAAAGTTCATCCAAATCCTGGGAAATTAAAGATGGTCATCCGGCATCCTGGGAAACTAAAATAAAAATCATGGAAAACTAAAAACGTCATAAATTATGGGAAAGAATAAAATGTCATGCAAAGCTGGAAGACTAAAGTTGGGAGACGAATCTTCGTCATTATTAAACCCGAGTAAGTCAAAATCGACGAAATTAAGGCTGGCTAACAACTAGACTATCGCGCACCTCCTTTGATTTGATGTAGCACCAGTGTTTTATCCAGTCTTCCTGACGTGCGGCGCTGAGAAATTTTGGCGATTTACGTTACATCATAAAGCTAGGCGAGGGGTTAGGGGCGTAGCAATAGGTTGTGCAGGTTGTGCAAAGCACAAGGGCACACGAGGCCAGGGTCCGCCTGAGCCCCCAAGGAGCCAAGGCCCAGTTGCTCAATTACTTAAAGCAAAATAGCTAAAGTTCAGTTTGCACAATGGCCCTCGGAAGGCTAACTATGCCACTGGACGGGGCGCAAGGGTTATAGTCAGTTTATCAGTTCTTTGGTTGTTTAATTTGCTGGAGCACCCTACCTGTAGCCCAGCAGGAAACAACTGATACCAAAGCACGGGGTTAAGACCGCATTGACTTCCCGACTGACTATATAATGCGCTTATGGTCACTATAGGTGTAAGTGGCCCACTAGAAATGCGGCTTGTTGCACTATATTGGTTACCTGAACAGTTTATATAGCGCATTATAAGAACCTGTCGAATGGGTTCCTTGCCAACCTATAGATGATGTAATGGTCTTATGAGAATGAAAAGCAATTTTTCTCCCTACATTACAGGCCCATCTCACCCAAATCCCAGTGCAGGGCTCATTCAGACTTCCTTCATATTAGGGCTACATGACCGACCTTCAGTCTGCGAATAATATAACCAGACATGGAAAGATTAAAGGCTAATAACGATGCCGATATATGAGGCATGCCAGAGATATACGACTACTCCGCGGTTCTGTAAAAACGTCGTTGTTCGTTGACCGATGACCACCGTGTCCTTCAGCCGCTGATCATAGCAATTAGCTTTCGACCGTCGTCAACAGATTGACCACAGCAGACCCTCCACGGGGGTCGGGGCCTCCAATCTACTGCCCATTGACCCGCTCGCCTTTTCTCCCACCCTAATGCCCGTTTCCTGCACGAGTCTCTACCTCTGTAACTCGAGTCTGGTTGCCTGTTTGTCTGTCTGTCTGTTTGCCTATCTGTCTGTCTTTCTGTCTATCAGTCTTGCCTATCTGCTATGTCTCGTCTGTCTTTCTGTCTATCAGTCTTGCCTATCTGCTATGTCTTGTCTGTCTGTCTGTCTGTCTGTCTGTCTGTCTGTCTGTCTGTCTGTCTGTCTGTCTGTCTGTCTGTCTGTCTGTCTGTCTGTCTGTTTCTGCTTGTCGTCCGTGGTGTTAAGCAGTGAGAACATATCGCTGATAAAAGGCCTGAGGTGACCGATTTCTTCTTGTCGTGCGTCCCTCGAGCGGTGGGCGTCGTCCGCTTCGTCGCCAGAGGTCGTAGCGTCGTATCTGAACGAAATGTCCTCCGTATTTGAATTAGAATCCGTTCTTTAAATAACAATGATGATGGCCCTTCGAGAGTCAATATCACAGGGTCGACGCATGCGCAGAGCACAGACGGACTGTGGTCACGTGATCGGTTACTGCTGCCCTCTGGTGGGCGCCGCCTCTGAGATTATAGGTAATCTGGGTAATCTGTAATGGGCATTGGTTCTTCAAAGGGGGTTCTGATGTGCAGCAGAGTTCTTCAATCACGAGCGAAATCTATGCATTTGAAAAAGATATTCTGCCTTACAAGCAATAATTCCATCTTATAAATTAATACCGATCAACGAAAAAGTGACTTGTACGGTGACCAAACGGCGAACTTGTAACCTTTAACTTCTGTAGCTTTTGACCTTTGTCGCCTAAATTCGACTCCAGTGCACTTGGTATGAAATCGACTTCTGCGACAGACAGACAGACAGACAGACAGACAGACAGACAGACAGACAGACAGACAGACAGACAGACACAGACAGGCAGGCAGGTAGGCAGGCAGGCAGATTGACTGACTGACTAAAAGTATGTATGTATGTATGTTTGTATGTATGTGTGTATGTATGTATGAATGTATGTATGTATGTATGTATATACCTATATGTCAATGTGTGCTGTATATGTGTATGTATGCTGGCACGTGTTTTGTATCGAAGTATGACCATTTCCACATAGCGTTTGGGAACATCTTAAAATGCATATAGACATTTCTGAGGTAACTGATTTTTCTGTTCCAAACAGAACTCAACGCCTGGTCACGGTTCAGTGAAGTCGATCCGTTTGCAAGCGAAGCATGGAAACAGACGATGGCATCGCGTGTTCTCCGGTTGTCTTAGAACGGCGGCTGGTGCACAAGAACAATGCCAGTCGCTGAGCACAAGCGGTCGGCACTTCAAAGGGCACTTCAAAGGCTTCGTTGCCGCGACAGATAAAATTTATATGCAGTGCACCACACACGTCTGACTTTTCGAAAAATTCAGTGGGCCATGATCCCTCGCTTCCACCTGGAAAAGGGCATCCAAAAGGTCACGCTTCAAGCTACCATGGATTGATGGATGTCCTGTGCATAATGATGACGGTGCTATAGGTGTCAGATTACATCAGACCAGATTGAACTCGATTAGATTAGATTAGATGACAATGAGGATTTGAGTACAGCTTCGATCGACGTGTTTGTCTGTCGTTCTGTTTCTTTCTCTGTATGTCTGCGTGTGTCTGAGTGTGTGTGTGTGTATATATGTATGTATGTATGTATGTATGTCAGTCAGTCAGTCAGTCAGTCTGTATGTCTGTCTGTCTGTGTCTGTTTAGGTGTACGCAGGGATCATTCAGCTTAGATGATTGTTTTGGGCTTTAGGAGGCACATAAGGTTAAATCATGCACTGCGTAATTTCAGCTGCTCATTATTCTGATCGTTGCTGTATGTTTGTTACCGTGTTTGTCTACTTGTTTCTGCCGTATGATTAGAGTTACAACCTAACGACAAGGGATAGATGGATTTGGCTGGACTATTATTATGCGCTACTTATATTTCAGCTGGGTATTCTTTACCTCTATGCAATTTCACCCTTGACATTTGTCTCTCCTTAAGTTCTTTGTTCTGTCTAAGAACGCAAAATACACTGACCTGCACAAGATTTGGATGAGAGGGCAAATCGATGATTAATTGTAAGTAATCTGTCCATAATCGGCTCCGGCTTTCATCTGAACGAACGCAGCCTGCCATGGTCAGAAAGAGACGTCTACACTCTACAGGAAACCCCGTATTCTAGGTTGGGATGTGTGTGGCCAGTCCGTCTGTTATTTCTGTTAAATCGAAAGAGAAAATTTTTTAGTCCATAAAGTATGCTAGAGTTATTTGCTCATTCTCTCTAAATAAATATAAGTCACTGCCTTGCTTCTGGTTCCCTTGCGGGCTATTATCAGGCAACCTGCTGCTGTCACCCCCTCATCTTCCTCCTGTTTTAATACTCTTTCTCCTCTTCATCTTCCTACTCCATTTATACTCTCCCTCTTCTTACTCCTCCTATTATACTCTTCTTCCTATTCTTGTTCCTCTTTCTTTTATACTCTTTTCCCCTTCTTCTTCCTCCTTTTATGCTCTCCTTCTGTCCACCTTCCTTCTTCATTCCCGCTTCTCCTTATATTCGTCGTCTTTCTTTCCTGAACAATCCGTAATCCGTGAGTCTGGACCGAGTCTATGATGGCTGTCAGCCTTCCATGAACATTTCCAAGTGCACAGAAGCGGATGACGTTGACAGAATTACCTAGATAGTATGGAAGAATGGATGGATGCATGAATGGATGGATGGATGAATGGATGGATGGAGGCAGGGAGGAATGGAGGAAGGGAAGGGGGAGGGAGGAAGGAAGGGTGTGGGGAGACAGAGATGTGTGGAGCAGACGGCCCTATTACGATGCTTTCTGTGTCTGATCCATTAGCCGCTCGATCTCCCAGTCCCTCACTGGAGACGAGCAAAATTAATGCGATCTTCAAGGCTGGCTGTTCTCTCGGTTTCTCTGCCTTTCCGCCTGTCTGTCTGCATGCATCTGGATCGGAGTCCGGTGCTCCCGTGTGGCGGTAATTACCGTCGAATACAACATCTTGTTGAGAGTCGGGTCCTAATAAGCTTTGGCGATGTTTCAACTGCGCTGCGGTGCCAAGATCCGTGCAGCTGGACCTGCGACGCGTCTGTCGAAAGTTGCTCGGCCTGATTAGGCGTTTTCATTTAGAAGATGAAATAAGAAGAAGAGGAGGAAGAGGTACAAGAAGAGGGAAAAGAATGAGAAGAATAACAAGAACAAGAAAAACAATGAGGAGAAAGAAAATTATAAGGAAAAGGAGAAGAAAAAGGCTAAAGGAAAGAGAAATAGAAGGATGGGGAGAAGGAGGAGGAAAGAGGGAAGCAGAGGAAGGAAAAGGCGCATTGGAGGACGGGAGGAGAAGGAATGAAGGAGTGAAAGAATGTGAAGCAGAAATAAGTAGGAAGAAACAGAACAAAAGGAAAGATAGGTAATAAAAAGACCTAGGCCCTAATGTAAACAGCAGACAGAAAGCAGAGAATGAATGTTTCCCTCTTCTAGATTTTCTATTCGACTGTTGCCCATTGAAGAAAGAAGCAAGGAATGAAAGAATGAAAGAAGGAAGGAAAAAAGGAAAGAAGGAACGAACGAACGAACGAACGAAAGAAGGAATGAAAGTGGGAAGGAAGGAATGTAGGAAGGAAGGAACGAACGAATGAAAGAAGGAATGAAAGTAGGAAGGAAGGAAGGAAGGAAGGAAGGAAGGAAAGAAGGAAGGAAGGAAGGAAGGAAGGATGGATGGATGATGGATGGATGGATGGAAGGAATGATGGATGGATGGAATGATGGATGGATATCTTGATCAAATTTATGAGCAAGACAGAATAAACAAAGACTGGGCATAAGAATAGAAGAGATATGGTAAAAGACGATAAATAGGGAAAGAGAACGAGACGTTGCCATCAGAAGGTAAATTGTTGACTAAAAACGTAGTCAGGCGTTACTGTAAATTGAATTTTGAAATTGGTGATCAATAAAGTACCCGGATTCAAATCTGGATTCGACAAATTCTGATGATTTGTGGAATCTTAAATTACCTGATGCTTCTGTTTTCCACAAATCCACAATGCGTTGGTTCGCGTGATCAAGTACTCAGATGCACCTGTGCAGGTAATACAAACACCTGACCATCTTCGCATCAGCCTCTGCATCTGACTTAAGGACATTGGGCCACGATTTAAGCACATCATCGATGTAAGGTATGGGAAGGAAAGGTAGGCACGGTATGACTAGTCGAAGCAGCATGAAGTAAAGTGAGTTAAAGTAACGCAATGTAAGGTAAAACAAGTATAGTTAAGGTAAGATCTGCGCGTAATGTATATGCAGACCTTTGTTGTAGGGCTTTCAAAAGTATGGCGCACAACACTTGATCCAAGGCCGAATGATGACGTTGTCACAAGATCGTAATCGTAATCACAAAGGTCGGAATTGATAAAGCGCTACTTAAAAGCTAAGAGCAGGGCACCAGCTTATTTGCGAGCGCTGCATCTGATTGTCCAGCGATACCGTAGGATACAATATCCGGTTGTCAACAGACTATTCCAGTAATTGTGGCGTCATGCGAAAATACACTTGACAAGCGTGGCATAATATGATTCTTTGTTTTTCAAGTCGACCCATGGTAACAAGGCAGTGGACGGTTGCAGCGTAGGGATGGCGTCACTGGGGAGTGGAGATGAGGGAGAGCACACCCGCAAGCACATCTCGCTGGCGATTATTGCAATTATAAAGCTGTTAAGGCTTCTGCTGACGTCGCTAGGAGGCAGCACTCTAAAACATTTCCTGTTCGACCAGCACCGAATTTGGAAACGATGATATTGTAATTTGTAATTGTAATTGTAATTGTAATCTGACATTTATAAAGCGCCACTTCAAGAATAGACTCATCAGAAGCGCTCCCGACCCGAACCAGTGAGACCACTGGCAAATAATACAGACTTCAGGCGCTTGCGAAACTGCGGAAGAGACAAACTGAGGAATACTAGCCGGAGCTCTCGGGAAAGGCGATTCCAGCTATTGGGTCCAACATAGGCAAAGCTTCTAGACTGCGCTGTAGTAGTGCGCATACGAGGGATAGTCAGAAGTCCAAGGGAGGCCGACCGGAGAGTGCTACGGCCTGGAACCAAGGAGACCGAAATGCAGAAGTCCCTAAGATAAGATGGAGCAGAGCCAACAAGACAATTACGCATAAGCGTTAGGATCTTGAACTGGATACGCTGCTGAATGGGAAGCCAGTGTAGAGTGTCCCGTATAAAGGAAGTTATATGGCCATACCTGGGGACGCCTCCAATAAGACGGGCAGAAGCATTGAGAACAGATTGAAGCTTGGAAATATTGGCAAGTGAGAGTCCAGCAAAGATAGCGTTACCAAAGTCCACCCTAGTGCAGATAAGGGCATGAATTAGAGTAGTAACGGCGTGAAAGGAGAGGGAGCGGCGGATGGTACGAAGCTGACGAAGGTGGTAAAAGCATGAGCGGGAGACACTGTTAACATGATCGGTCAAGGAGAGTTCCCGGTCCAGAACAACCCCAAGATCACGGACTTTGGAACAGAAAAGAATGTCCGGAAACCTCTGGCATAAGGATGATGAATCAATCTTTGCCAGCTGAGCACGACCACCAAGCCAGATGAACTGGGTCTTAGCAGAGTTCAGTCGGAGGCGATTAGAGGACATCCAGAGATCAAGGGCAGATGTTGCGTCAAGAATACTCTCAACCAGAGAGGAAGCCGCTTCCGCTAGGCCATGAACGAAGGCCTGAGTGTCGTCTGCATACTGATGGACAGCAACACCCATGGGAAGGAGAACCCGTGCCAGGTCGGCAGTGTACAGAATGTAGAGGAGAGGGGCCAGAACAGAACCCTGAGGAAGGCCAAAAGGTATAGGGGACCAGGCGGAACGTGTAGGCCCAAAGATAACAGAATGAGAGCGGTCTGAGAGGAAAGACTGAAACCAAAGAAGGGCCGTATCAGTAATGCCAAAAGATTTTTCTAGACGCTCCAAAAGGATAGAGTGATCCACAGTGTCAAAAGCAGCACTAACATCATAGAGGGCAAGAAGAGTAACATGTCCACGGTCAAAAGCTCCAAAGACGTCAGCCAGGAGACGTGTAATAAGTGATTCAGTAGAGTGGAACTTCCTAAATCCGGATTGAAGAGGAGGCATGAGGGAGTTAGAGTCAAGGTAGTCGACCAGTTGGACGGACACACATCTTTCAAGAAGCTTAGAGAGGAAGGAAAGGTTAGAGATAGGTCGGTAGTTAGATATATCATTGGGGTCAAGTCCCTGGCGCTTGAGAGAGGGAAAGACTACAGCACGTTTGTGAGAAGCCGGGAGTGAACCCTGACCCAGGGAGGTATTACATAGCAAATGTAAGAACGGAATTAATATGTTCGGCTGATGGTACAATCTTGTTCTATTACTACTAAAACACATATACTTCTATTCCACTATCAATATCATACTCATTTAAATGTATCCAGTGCACATGCATACAGGTAAAGGTGCAAAACACACAAGCAAACACATACCCACAAATACATGCATATACATACATACACATACACATACGAATATGTATATATATATATATATATATATATATATACAAACCGTTGTCTATTTATTGGGTCATTCCGTGCCAAATGAACGAGGAAAGACAATTTTACACCAGAGCATCTCACTGCAGCTACAAGATGCCCAGGCGAAAAAGATGCTTACCCCTTTTAAACGTATCCAAAGACAATTTCTTTCAGTTAAGGTGTATCTCTGCGTGTAGCGACATCTTGGGAGCATTCAATAGCAATGGCATTTTGACTTTTTAAGCATTCATTTTGTCTTGTCTTGTTTTGTCTTGTCTTGTTTTGTCTTGTCTTGTCTTGTCTTGTCTTGTCTTGTCTTGTCTTGTCTTCGATCTGAAGCTGGGCCGCACCATGAGCCGTCCGTCTTCAGATGTTTCTATCTTTTGTTGTCCTCAATAACTGACTCATAGTTAATCCTTTTCAAGACTTTATGTTCTCAATTCAGGATGTTCGTGGTCTTCCACGTGCTCGTCGTCCAGATGTTGTACCCTGCATTATTTCTTTCTCCAAACAGTCTCCGTCTTTTTCATTCGTTTGGTTAAGTGATTTTTTTATGTTGACTACTTTTATACAAGTACGCATTTGCAAATTCGTTAATTTTCACTGTACCCTCATGCACGACGCATAATTCATCTGTATAATTCATCTGTATAATTCATCTGTATAATTCATCTGTATAATTCATCTGTATAATTCATCTGTATAATTCATCTGTATAATTCATCTCTATAATTCATCTGTATAATTCATCTCTATAATTCATCTCTATAATTCATCTCTATAATTCATCTCTATAATTCATCTCTATAATTCATCTATGTAGGCTGCTCCGTACGTGTGGATCGATGACTTATATCTATATTTTGATATTTTTCTGTGTAGCCTTATATATGGACTGCGCATCTGTTCCTGTTCTGCATACGTGCGTCTGCCGCCTGCTCTACACACATGGTTAGATCATCATCATCATCATCATTGTCGTCGTCATCATCATCATCATCATCATCATCATCGTTACTATTATCACTATGCATTTAATGCGAGCACAAGTTCAGTAAATCTGAATCTGAGGCGCTAAGCAATTGTGAATGAAGGATTTGATTAAGATCCCAACACAGTAACCGTCTCAGAGGAGACTCGAACCCGTACTCTCCGCGTTACACGCCGAGCGCCCTATCCAGTCGGCTTCTGTGCTCCATGAATTATGTCTGCGCCATATAATTCTCTATCATAGTTTTCAGTTGTTTATTTGTGGTATGCTAGCAAAAGGATGTTATTTATATATATAAACGAACGCAATCTGCCAAAGATAACCGGGATATATATATACATATATATGCATATATATACACACATACATATCGAGGTTGTCTTTGGGAGATTGCGTTCGTTTGTATATGCATTGTTATGTTCAGGCGCAATATTGAAAATTGCATGATTGGCTGTATCCGCCGTGTCTGTGTCTGCGTATGCGTGGGCCTGTTCTTGTCTGTCTGTTGGTGTCTGTGTGTTCTCTAATATGGAGTCAAATGCGGCCAAGAACCTCCTCGCTTCATGAGTCTGATATGGTTCTCTTGGTGGATGTCGATGCAATTACGGCGATGGGTAAGCATCCGTCCGTCCATCGGTTGCTGAGAAAAGGATGGTGATGACGACTGAGAAGTAGGAGGAGGAGGATGACGAGGAGGAGGAGGAGGAGGAGGAGGCTGAGAGGGAGAGGGAGGAGGAAGCAAGCAGAGGAAGTGGCGGAAAAGGTTGAAAAGAACTGGAACGAGTTGGAAGAGAATGTGAATTTGGGAGAGGCGGGAAGAGGAATGGAAAGAAGGAGATTAGAAGAAGACGGTGAGGAGAAATAGGAAAGAAAGGAGGAGGGTTGGAGGGAAGAGGGAGAAAGGAAAGGAGTGGACAGAGCCACAAATAGGTGAAAATGGCGTCGACTGATTCAATTGGCCGGCGATGGAGACTGAAGCAGGGAAACTTTAAGAATCATCTGAGTCTCGCTTTGTCCGTGTGTGGTTGTGCCACTGTCTGTGTGTACGAATTTGTATCTGTATCTGTCTTCAGCTCTGTGTCTTTTCCTCTCTATCCATATCTGTGTCTTTGTTTCTACCATTTAAGGCTTGCGGAAGGCAGGCGGTTACGAAAACACGATGGTACTGTTGCTTCCACTTTTATATGCCTCCTCGTCAGTCTCTTTCTCGTATACACTTTTACTTGAAGCGACTGTCGATTGATGCCTTATGCGTTAAGATAACGGCGCTACAGAAGTCATTAGATTAGATTAGCTCTAATCCGATCAGATTAGATTAGATCAGATTAGATTAGATAAGATAAAATCAGACAAATCCCATCCTCATATACTTCACTCATACAGACTTCTCCCATCCTCTTTCTCTTGGTCATACTCTTCCTTAACTCCGCTCCTCCTTCTCCTCCTTCTAATCCTCCTACTCCTACTCCTTATCATCCTCCTGCTCCTGCTCCTCTTCCTTTTACTCCTCCTCCTTCTTCTTCTTTTTCTTCTTCTTCTCCTCCTCCTCCTCCTCTTCCTCCTCCACGTCCTCCTCCATCAGAGCCATCACCTGCTGATGTAAGACTTGTTTGAGTCTTCGCTTAAACTCGCATAATCATCTGTACATAAAACACATGTAGCCCTATCTATAGAAGCATTTTACCAGCACACCGTAAAACACATTACGTGTGAAAGGCCTAAATCTGTATAAAATAAATCACAAGTATATGTGCCATGCATACGTGATTGCCCCAAGCATATATAATATTTATATAAATATATTGATCCTATCCAGTGTTCGTATTGACTACGTTTCTACAATCAGTCCTTTGTCAACGATGTATTCTTTTATGCGCCATCAATCTTGTGAAAGAGAAAAAAGCTTTGCCAAGATATACCCCGATTTGCAGAAGCCTATATATATATATATATACAGAAGCCTATATATATATATATGCAACTATGCATGCAGTTTTTCATGTATGTATGAATGCATGTACGCATGTATATATGCATGTTTGTATGCATGTATGTGTGTATATATGTATGCATGCATGTATGTATGTATGTATGTATGTATGTGTGTGTGTGTGTGGATGCATGAATGCATGTTTACGAGTGTATACGTATGAATGTGCGTGTGCATAAACTTATATGCGTATGCATGTGTGCAAGTATTAATAAATGTATTTAGGTTAGAATGCTACGTATATACCACTGAATACAACATCAGTACCAAATATTAATATACCATACCAATGAAAGCAGCCTCGGTTATAATTACCCAAAGCAATGAAGTTAGCCTAAGATATTGATTTCTATATTTTAATGAATGTAAAAGTTCCATGTGTTAACATACCATATCACACATGTAAGACGCACCTTTTGGATTTGTCATAAGATAGCAGTGTTTCAGCGCTTTTATGAGGTACCTAAAGGCGGTAAATAAATTGCTCTGATACAAACATACATGATACAAACATACAAACCAATGCACAGAACAGGCGTAGACGTTAAATGTCCTATGTACACGTAGCAGACAGCCTCACGTGTTGACCGTGCTTTCATTGTTCAAACGTTTGGACTATGCTTCGTATTTCGACACCTTATAATATAGCAGATAACATGTTTCCGGTAAATTATCAGGGTTATGTGTTTAGTTATTTACATATCAAAATGTATTCGTATCAAATAGAAAGTTTATGCGCATAAAACGGATGCAGCTGATATATTCAAAAGCGTAGAAAGATATAAATATACATAAATGTATATATGCGAACACCAGAGCGACATGGGGGGGCTTTCTTTATTAGGTGTTCGCAGCTGAAAAACATTCGCAGCAAACGACTTATATACACGCTAACTTAATTCCGACATATATATGTATATATATAAATGCATCCATAATGTGTTTGTCATATATTTATAGTGCAGTCTTTCTAATGAAACACGTATGTATATGTGTGTATATGTATATACATGCACCTTACATCAAGTGATTGAAAATCTGTCTATCGATCTATCGATCCATCTATCCATGTGTCCATCCATCCGTCCATCCGTCCATACGTCTGCCTGCCTGCCTGCCTGTCTGTCTGTCTGCCTGTCTGACTGTCTGCCTGTCTGACTGTCTGCCTGTTTGCCTGTCTGTCATTGTATCTGTCTATCTACCTACCTATCTATTTACGTGTATATATATATATATATATATATGTATCTCTATAGACGCTGATATCTTAATAAGCACTTTTACATCTGTCAGATAGCCATGCTCGAGGGCCTTTGAGAGGTCATGAAAGGCGCTCACAAATACTGATATATATAAACAAAATATGTATTAGCAGTATATATATATATATATATATATTCTATATATCAATTAAATGTATAACTATGAACATAATATATACAGTATATGTCAACTAAATATATGTCAACAGAATATATTCTGTATATATTAGCTATATATGTATATCAACAGGATATATACATAGTTATATATAGTATATGTCGATTGGTGCTTATATATATATACTGAGCAGACGACGAGCAGTGGTTTCTATGGGATCGGCCACCGTTTATAATGCATCGATGTAGTTTGGTTTCGTGTACTGAATGCTGCATGGCGCTACATAATCGCGTGTGCATCGATGATGGTGGTGCCGGCGGCGGTGCCTGCAGCTGCTGCTGCTGCAGATGTTAGAGCGAGTGATGTATACGGGCGTCGGTCATTTATCCCGCATCACCAGCCGAGCTTGCATAAGACGGGGCGGCGATGCGATGCGCCAAGTCCACTATACGAAGCTTATTGACAGCCTATCATCAGAGGGCTATTCGAAGACCATTAGGAGCCAACGCAGAAAGCCGTTTGAAGCAGATTCAAAGGTTTCAATGAAGCCTATTTACACACATATATATGCACAAGTGTAACCTCTTTATATGTAGTTCATGCACAAGACTGTAACCTATTCACTGATGTAGAAGCAGCTCGTCATTTAGCCTTAACGGTCGAGCGGACGATTTACGAATTGACGGACTGAGTGACAGACTCAGGGGTGACGGAGCAACGGACTCTAAGATTCAGGGAATGACGACCGGACTGATCGACGAACTGCAGTGACGGACTGACAGAGTTACGGACGGAGTGAAGGAGCGGCGGAAGAACAGACGGTTGGAGTGACGGACGCACGGACTGAATGAGTGACGAACAGAGCTATGGAGAGTTGAAATCGACTGCCAGCTGCAGTAGCAATTAAGCGCATTTTATGTCGTAGCTAGATGAGGAAGGAAGATGGGGGTCTAATGGAAGCAAGAACGGATTAAAACGGACGATTCGAAGAAGGCTCATCCATCTGTGGCTATAATCGTTTAGAACGTCGTTGTCGTTATCACAGTTATCACGTTTATCATCGTCGTCGTCGTTGAAGTCGGCATTATCGCCAATGTCTGGCAGCATCTCTTGCGGTTGCTGAGCTTGCGCCATGTCGTGCTTATTGCGCGGTCTACGATCGTCATCAGACCTCCGCATCGGATTTATGTCGTAGCTAGATGTTCCCGCCTGGCGAGAGCAGAGAGGCAGGGATGAGGGACGGGGCCGAGGGAGGCACAGACGGACGGTGCGACCCAGGGGCGGCGGTGGTAGCTTGGGCCTTCAGTTGGCATCCTGCGCCGAGTTTAATGCGTTCTCTCTGATGACGCCAACGCCTAATTCCTCCTACTGACCGCTAGGCGGCGCAGATTAAGCCGTGCCGGATTATTAGCCAGGTACCGGGCGACACTTGGGTTCATTCGGCGGATATGCGGTCGTCGTCGGCGGCGGCGGAGGCTACATCAGAGGTCGCCACGTCGCGCTGTTGTCGCAGGGAACCGGGAGCTGTACCTCCCGTTAAAAGCAATCACCACCCGAACGCAGTGCGTTTGCCCTCTGGCGGGAAGGATGCGATTCAGCTCCAGCCGGGCCCAGCAGGTAAACCAGCGACGACGAAGGGGAAGAGACCCATGGCACCGGATGTCGCCTCTGAAACCCCGTCGTTGCCACCTCAGACGGCGCCACGTGCTTCCGGTGTCCGAACCGGAAGTGACGCGTGCGGATGCGAGCGCGTGCGCATCAACGTGAGCGGGCACTACTTCGAGGCGCGAGTCGGTATCCTGTCCAGACATCCGGGTACCCTGCTCGGGAACGCTCAGAAGCGCCAGCGCTACTACGACCGCGAGCGGAACGAGCTGTTCTTCGACCGGCACCGACCCAGCTTCGAGGCCATCTTCTCCTACTACCAGTACGGTGGTAAGCTCAAGCGGCCACACCACGTTCCAGACGACATCTTCCTCGCCGAAGTCCAGTTCTACGAGCTCGAGAAGGACGTCGTCGACGAGTACAAGTGCGCGGAGGGATACACCTCCGAAGAGATGCAGCTTCCGGAGAACGCGATCCTCCGGAAACTCTGGGTGCTGTTCGAGTATCCGGAGACGTCGCGAGCCGCGTTCGTCGTTGCCCTTGTGTCGGTGCTAATGACACTCGTTTCGATCGTCCTGTTCTGCGTCGAAACGCTTCCGGTGTTCGCTCTGACGCACTGTGTCTCCGACGAGGCGCCCAACTTCCTCGATCCGTTCTTCATCATCGAAACGAGCTGCACGGCCTGGTTCACGGTCGAGGTCATCGTCCGTTTCGTCGCTTCCCCGGACAAAGTCCGCTTCTGGAAGGACTTCAAGAACATCGTCGACGTGACTGCGATCGTGCCCTACTACGTCACCCTCTTCAACGTTCTGTCGACGATGAGCTGCGAGGGAGCCAAGTCGAGCGCCTCGCTGGCCTTCCTGAGGGTCATCCGACTGATCCGGATCTTCAAGCTGACGAAGCACTCCGTCGGACTCCAAGTCCTGATCCTCACCTTCAAGGCGAGCATCGAAGGACTTGGGCTGTTCCTCGTTGCGCTCGTCGTTTGCCTACTTGTCTACTCGAGCGCCATCTATTACGCTGAGCTCGGCATCAAAGACTCGCAGATCGCCAGCATCCCGGATGCTTTCTGGTGGGCTATTATCACCATGACAACGGTCGGGTACGGAGACAAGGTACCCGTCGGACCGTGGGGAAAGCTTATCGGAGCGGCGTGTGCCATCACTGGGGTTCTAACCCTCGCCATTCCGGTGCCAATCATCACCGGTCATTTCAATCGCTTCTACTCTCACAAAACAGGCCGAGGCAGACATGTCTGACGGACAGACGGACGGACGGACGGACGGACAACCGAAAAAGGCTTCAGTAACAGCTTCCTTCACATCTCCTCTCATTTTTTACTTATTTATTTCTAGCCAGCCATTTAATATAGCGCCTTTTAGGTGCGTCACAAAAGCGCTTCCTGCGCCAGTCTAAGTGATGTTGAAGTATAAAAAGAACCGCATGTTCATCTGTAAGCAAATAATCCTCAGACAGGAATCCGGCCATTGTAATTGTAATTTGAGATTTATAGAGCGCCTCTTAGAGGATAAACTCAGCAGAGGTGCTTCCGACCCGAAAAAGTAAAATCACTGTTGAACAGTACAGTCTTCAGGCGCCTGCGGAACACTGAGAGGGGAAGAGAAAGGAGCTCAAGTCGCAATACTCGAGGGAGACGATTCCATGCTCCCGACGGTTTGATTTAGGGGCACGCCATTTAGTTGCTCCCCAAATGGGGTTCGGCTAGGGTTGCCCACAGATACTGTAAAGAGAAAATCGCAATGATGATATTGTTAAAGGAAATAAAGGCGGCAAATAGCAAATCTAAAGCGACTGAAAAGAGTTGATTGTTAGAAAGTGGGCCAAAGTAATAATGATAGCAAAATAAATGACCGCAAAATAAATGACAGCAAAATAAATGACCGCAAAATAAATGACCGCAGAAAGCAAATGAGTAAGAATGGTCATCAGAAATTTTGGCGACTTGAATCCTCGCCACCCTTTCCAAAAGTCCAGATGACTACAAGTGGTAAAATTTGGCGAATGTGTTAGAAGGAGTTCTATTTTTTTGTGCTCATTCATTCGTTCATATATTCAATCATTCGTTCGTTCGTTTATTTATTTACTTACTTACTTGTTCGATGATAATACAAATGCTTCCTTCTTAGCCTCTTCCTAATTTCATAATACTTTATCTCTAGTAGTAACAGACAATAATGTAGCCACACATCGCTCACATACAAGAAATGCCAGGTTTGGAAAGCTCATGCAATGCACCATACTGCCAAAACAGTTTTGTCTAATTGGTACATTATGATTACGTTACTGCTTTGGTATAAGCAATAATGAATATGCTTCATTCCCAGTCAATTGGTGTGTTTGAGTATACCAGCGGCTTTAGTATCTGCTGCTTTCAGATACCGCTTTTACTCGTGTGTGTTTACCGCGTAAGTACGTTTACGAGAAAAGTAAAATCTAGGCGATTTCATTTTCTTGGCCTCGGCATAGGAGATGAGTGGCCAGTCCTCTGCCTCACAGTCGTACCTCTATCGTACACACGTGCTATTCTCTTAATAGCTGAGTACACTAGAGGGCGCTAGGACGGATTAATTCCAGCCAGAAGGAGACTAGAGGGGCTAGGAGGGATTAATTCCAGCCAGAAGGAGACTAGAGGGGCTAGGAGGGATTAATTCCAGCCAGAAGGAGACTAGAGGGCGCCATCGGAACAGCAAATCTGAAACAAAATATTTTGGTCCTGATTTTGTCAGCATAACCTCAACTATAATCACCACAATGCGAGTCTACAACCACAATATGTATTTATAAATACACCTCTTTAACCAAACGTGTTATTTAGGGTTACTGTCGTGGGACCCACTGCGTGGAACAGTCTTCCTGACCACGTGACGAATGCCCCTTTCCTGGACACATTCAAGTCACGACTCAAGACATCTTTTTAAAAAATCTTATGACTATAGTTGATTTTTTAACTCAAAAATATAAATTGTCATTATTATTATGACATGTACTATATATATATATTTGTGTGTGTGTGTGTGTTTGTGTGTGTGCATTTATACATATCAAATCGCGATTGCCTGACTGGAATGAGAAACTAGTCTTTCGCGACCTGGATGTGCTTCTGGATGGTGACTTATTGATTGTGGAGAACGTGAACTCCATTTGCAGGTCCTGCTTCTACCCGTTGGTCCAGACGCGGGCCATAAAGCGCAATCCGTTGTTCACTGCTGAACTGATGACCCTCGTTAACTCGTTCAGCCGGACGCGCCTTGATTATTGCAATTCCATTCTTGCAGGCCTGCCATTCTTTTAGTTGCACGCCCATGTCGTAGCTAAAAAGGACGAAACATTCCCAGACAGATATCGGAATATATCCTGTCGTGTATGTGTGTATGTACGCATGCATGTATGTATGTATGTATGTATGTACGTACGTAGTATGTATGTATGTGTGTATGTATATATGTATGTACTGTATGTATGTATGTATGTTTGTATGCATGTATGTATGTATATATGTATATATGTATGTATGAATGTATGTATGTATGTGCAGTAATAAATTATTACCTATCTTACCTGAATCTGAAAATAACAGATACTGGTGAGGCCACGACGCTCACAAACTGTCTGTATTGGTCTAGAAAAGCCAGTGACTGACCTCCTACACATGCATACGCACATACATACAGACATACAAGTATATATACATGTAACCGACAAGCATCGGTCTACACTGACATACATATATAATGCACACACACTTACATACATACACACATATATACATGCATACATGCATGCATACATTCAAACATGTATACATACATACATGTTCATATTGTTGTCTAACTGTGGATAAGTGCACTTCTCTGAAGTTCCCCATACACTCCTTTCTCTTTGTCCCACTTGTCTCTTCTCGGAATTCGTAGATGCCAAGCATTGTTGCAGAGCGTTTTTATTCGAATAGGATGTCTGCAATCCGTGCACTTTTCCATACGATACCAGGCAAGTCGCACTGCATTATATGTGGTAGGCGCCATACAAATGTTCTCTTGTATTGTTTATGCATATAACATAATATATAGACCTAGAATACAGATACATACATACATGCATACATATAAATATAGGGATACGTATACGTGTATTCGTTGAATTAATGTCTCCTAATAGCAGATACAAGAGACAGTATAACATGGCTAGAAGGCTAACTGAAGCACAGAGAACAGTTATTATTGTTTTCAGATGGACACTTGCCTGATATTGAATATTCTGTAATTTTGACGCAATGTTTGACATTGTTGTCTAATATTACCCTCAAAGACTTAAATTTTCCGGTAGAACCAGAAACTGGAGCCTATAATTGGACAATTTTGTCTGATCACCGCTGAGGGTCTCACTGTCTGCCTGTATTAGCGGTAGTCCGCGTTAATTGTCTACCCACAAACCACACGATCTGTTTAGTTATAGGAGACATTACTTGGTTCGGCCCCAATAACTGTCTTGCAAAAAACCACACTGATTGTGTGGGTAAAGGCCACAGCCTGCTTTGTATCAGACAATTCATATATGTGAGTATTCTAACCACATTAATGTATTTTGATAGCAGATATTGCTATAAAGAGTGTACCATGAAAAACTGTATTTTACACTGATTCGCACGAGTTACTATTTGCGTTTCGCGAATAAAGCGCTTTCAAATAAACACACTCCTGCTTGATCCAGTCCATGTTTCTTTCGTGTTTCTGTGAACCAGCTGCATTGCATTACATAGTATTGTATTGCATTGCATTCTACTGCACCAGAATACTTGCACGGCGCCTCTAAAGAATATACCAGTCTAAGTTGTAGAGAGATTTAGCATTGATGCCAGGACAGACTGAAAATAGTCATCCGAAGCGCATGACTGCATGAACTGGGCTGAAGAATTGCGACGACTATTCGTTCGTTCGCTCCTTCTTTCTTTAATTCGTTAGTTCTTTCATTTATTTATTCATTGACTTGTATAGCGCTCCTTCAAGATGTCTGCACTGAGAAGCACTCCTAGCTATAGCCATGCACCACTACCAAAAGGCGCTACATAAATAGCCGGTTACACACATAAACATACATACATATATACATAAATACATACATACATACATACATGCCTACATACATACATACATACATATATACATACATACATACATACTTACGTACATACATACGTACATACATATATATATGCATACATACATACATATACAAACATGCATACATATATATACATACATACAGCTCCACCGACAGAGAACACTTTCTGGATGTTGATGAAAGCTGCATGTAACGTCTTTGACCAAAAATACACAGCTACACGCAGCACCTCTTTTGTGCAGTTATTTTTGGAGCTCCGGGCATAAAAGCCGGTTCAGTGGGCGCTAAATAAATGATCCATTACGGTGTTCTATAATATTCTGATATAAGCTTATACAGCTCGAAATGGATTGCCAAGAAGATTAAAGCACAAAAAATGAAAGTGAATGGGATAAAGCATCTTAAGAAACAAGAAACCCAGCACTGAAGAAGATAATATGCATGTATTGTATATACATTAATTTTACGTATGCAAATACATGTATGTATGTATGTATGTATTTTTTATGTATTTAATATGTAAATCTATATTTAGGTAAGTAAGTATATATTTATGTACGTATTTATGTATGTATTTATGTATATATTTATGCATGTATTTATGCATTATTTATGTATGTATTTATGTATGTATTTATGTATGTATTTATGTATGTATTTATGTATGTATGTATTTATGTAAGTATATATGCATGTATTTATGTATGTATGTATTTATGTAAGTATTTATGCATGTATTTATGTAATAAGTACGTATGCATGTATTTATGTAAATCTATGTAAGCATGTATCTTTGTATGTATATATGTACAATTGCCCATAAAACCTGGATATATTCATGAAATATATTGCCAGTAAATGATTTTTGAAACTCTGCTTGCTGCTATATATGTCTAATATAGGCATAAAGATACTACTGCAGCTTTATTAGAACATTTTTATAGCGCCTTTTAGGAAGCTCACGATGGCTGTAAGTCAGACGGGAAACGATTTGTCTTTAGTGTTCAAGACAGTGTATTTAGCATAACTGAGCGAATTTCAGTGGAAAGACTGTTGCAGAGAGAAGGTTCAGCGTAAGTGTAAACGTAAATTTACACGGTTTTCTATAGCGACCGTATGGCCTCGACCCTGTTCATTTTTCAATGAATTTATCGGGTGAGAACCGTAGGGGATGTCTTGGCGTGCTTGGGTGTCCAAGTGCAGCGGGCAGCACGAATAATTCACAAACCTGAGAACTATTGGCGATTTAAGTTATAAAAAATAAACGATTTTCTTGTCTGACCTTGCCATACCTATGTAGATCTGCAGATACACCCTCACGTTACATTACAACACATCAGATTACATCACACTACATCATACAACATCGTATCACATGACATTACGTCATATTACGTCGCATTACGCCATATCACGTCATATTACGTCATAGCACAATATCAACGAAGAGCAGAAGATCGGTCGATCGATCAATCGATCACAAACTGTTTCCCCTATTTTTCCTAATTCCAATAAGTGATTTATATAGCGCTATTATTTAAAGCACAATAATTATGCGAAAGGTCGCACATCATGGAAGCTTGCCACCGCTGACACGGTCGCCGATCCCGATTAGTGGTTTGCAATGAGCCAGGTGCGTCGTTGATTACTAAGAGCTTCTAACGGGACAAACAAACCAATTAGACAACACGTTTTATGGTCTTTTGCACCCAGTCCAATGCCTTTCATTATGCTATGGATCTAATCTGTGATTTTCTGGTATTTCTTTACGGAATCATCGGTGCTATATGTGGCTGGTTGACAGATGTGCTATTATTATTATTATTGTTGTTGTTGTTGTTGTTGTTATTATTATTATTATTATTATTATCATCATCATCATCATCATCATCATCATCATCATTAGCTATGTTTCAGCTCTTTTGCGAGGTTCTAAAAGCGCTATACAAATAGCCAGAAACGTACATACATACCGCTCCAGCATTCGTAATCTGCGAACTCACGGTGGCCACATGCATACATACATACTTATATGCATACTTGCATACATACATGCATACATACATGCATACATACATACATACATACATAAATATATACATGCATACATAAATACATACATACATAAATACATACATACATACATTGTAATAGGCATTTGACAAAACCGCCGATGGCTAGTTTTGTCGTCGGCGGTTGGAATATTTTCAGATATTTCAGAGAGCAATAAATTTACTAAATTTTACGTTCCATTGTGGATTCAGGCTGGACATTCACTCCATAAGCTCAACGTTGCTAGCCATTGTTGCTAATTGTTTTCCCACCCCACCTTTGCACCATCAGCTTAAAAGCCTAGTCCCTCTCCTGCATAGGCACTCAACGAACTCAGGGTGGCCTTCGGCTTTGGAATTCGACCCGGCTTCTCCAGCGGATTGTGATTTTGGATTGAGATTTTGACTTGAAGAGACCATCGACTGATGCATAAGGCATTATTAACGACGCTATGGAAGTCTTTAGATTAGATTAGATTATACACAAGTGCCTGTTCACACTCAGTAGACATGTGGATCTACGCCGTATAGTACCGCCCTTCAGTAGAACGTCTCATTGAAATCTGTCCCTTGGTATTCTTCCAGCCATTTCGTTTCACAAGGAGTGGCGTTCTCCAAAGAGAGTTCGGTCAAAGGTTTGCGGATTACATCTACTGCCGAACGACTCCATTTTGGTCGTTCAGCGGTCGAGAGCACAGAGTCTGAATGATGGACGACTGGGAAAAGACGTGACCGATTGATTCTAGTTCTCATTTTTTAGCGCCGTATGTCATCCCGGCAGGGGATGAAGTGACAGCGATGTAAATCTATTGCGGACGAATAAGCACTGCTTTTAAGTGACGCAATTCGTGAGCATCAGGGCAACGGAGTACGAGCAGCGTGACGACATCTACATAATGTTCTAGGCCTAATTTTACTTCAACTTTAGATAGGCCTATTTTGTGTCGGGATAAGCGATTGTCTAGACGTTTGCGTACTGGATGGTCAACCGCTTGTGAAAGAGTTATGTAAGATTAATGGGAATGTTTTTTAAATAGCAACTTTTGTTACAGAAAATTTGAAAAAATGCTACAGTTTCTTGAGTAGGAATTGTCTAGTTATGCTCTATTTTTTATATTAGCATTTTAGACTGCATATAACCTTAAAGTGAAAATCGTCGTCTTAACCTTGGAACAGGACGACGTTACTTACCGTAGCGTTTATTAACGTTTGTGTAAATGTTTCATAAACGAAATAAAAACTGACAAAACAAGGTTTAATCAACGTTTCACACAAACTTTAAATCAGCTATTACGAAAACATTTAAATAACCCATAAACAACGTTACATTATCGTTGTTCTAACGTTCCTCTAACATTTGTTTGTATACATTCTAAGCGTTTAATCAACGTTAAAGCATTGGCAAAGCAGTGTTTAATACAGTTTTCTGCAAACGGTAGATCAATGAGTCCGCGAACCATATTTGAACGTTACATAAACATTTGTGTGCTATAGATTGAAGCAGTTCTAGGGCTTTCTAGGTGTATTTTTAAAGGCGCTATATAAGTAAATTTACAGATGCATCGCATAGCAAGATTCGGATGGCTGAAGAAATTTCGTCACTAAGCCGCGAATTCTCATCCGTGCTGCGTCGATCACTGCGGCTTGATTGATTGCCTGATTGGTTGGAAGGTCGATTGGTAAGTCGGTCGGTTGACGGATCGATTCCGCCAATGAAACATCTGCGTCTGAATCCATGGCTACTTAACTAACCGATTTAGATCCATAGCAATCGCATTCTTAAGAGTTATGTCTGATAGACGCAGACACTTATGTATATATGCTTGTATGCATGTATGTGTATGTGTGAATATGTGTACGTGCCTATGGATGTATTTATGTATGTATGTATGTATGTATGTATGTATGTATGTGCACGTGTGAATGTGTGTACGTGCCTATGTGTGTGTATATATGTATGTGTGTATGTACGTATGTATGTATGCACGCATGAATTCATGTATATACGTGTTTGTGTGTATACATGTATATGTGTATGCATGTATGTATGTATGCATGACTGCATGTATACATGTGTTTGTGCATATATATATATATATATATATAAGTACCTGGACATTTCTACTTATGTGTGCAGGTGCCTAGTAAAGCTGGGTATGTTGGTTAAGGTCTCCTCTGTGCCACAAGGACGTGTATAGAGTCCTTACCACACAATGGAGATCGAATCGATTGATGTTGAATCGTTACATAGTGACACTATATAAATATGACGAAGAAATAAATGTTGATATATTGCCGCCAGAAAAATGAGATTATATGCACTATGGCCACATAAGTGTCTGCCGCTAATAGACATTACTTTTAGCGGCGTATATCCGATTTCAAACACGTAGACTTCGCTTATCCAGAGCATCTTCGAGATCCACAGCAGCAGCAGCAACAGCAGCAGCTGCTGACATGTACTAAGACAGACCCCATCCATCACTGGACAACGTAGTGGCTGAGCGTGGTACAGCGCTTTAGACTACTTTGTTGCCAAGTCCACGGTTCGAATCCAGATCCCGAGAATGCAAGTCACAAGGATAAACTGAAATAATCGCAGTATAATCGTTGATTCATTAGGCGCCTCAATAAATAAATAAAAACGGATTGAATCCAGTTCCTGAGAATACATTTCACAAGGAAAAGTTGAAATAATTGCAGCGTAATCGTTCATTTATTAGGCGCCTCTATAGCGTGCTGGACTGTGAATTCAGTTGTCGGGTTCAAATCTACGCTAGAGACGAAATATATTTCAAGATTTCGGTCATTGTGGCTCTCTCTAGCGAACTCAGCTATAGAATGAGTGAATCGATTGTACACTACATTGTCGGTGGATCAGTCGGCGAGCGAGAGCGCACTGCATGGCCACCCACACTCACATACTGGCGCCAAGAAAATGAAGTCGCTAATACTTCAATCCAATGGCTCTACTTGAAGAACTGCTCTCATCTCTTCTATCTTAAAATTCGGGGACCAGGTCCCACGAGGCCGAGGTCAGATTCCACGAGGCCGAGGTCAGGTCCCACGAGGCCGAGGTCAGATTCCACGAGGCCGAGGTCAGGTTCCACGAGAGGGACCGAAGGAGCCGAGATAAACATTAGAGACACACAAAGATAATGTTACAATTTACTATGCCGACGTTCTTTCTTAGTAATCAATGATGGGCTTCTAACCGTCGACTTACCCGATTCGTGACGTAGAGTTAACTCGAGTAAAGACATACAGTCTTTGATTTTCGGAATTATAATTAAACGAACAGTTCAACCACAGCAGTACTTGAATCACCACAGTTTCTAAACGCACGATTCTATTCTACCAATGACAGCTGTAACTCAAACTTTCAACTTAGCACATGACAGACCACTGCTACAAAATCTTGCCGCTGTCTTAAAACTACATTTCCAAAAGCCGCTGACCCAACCCAAAGCAACACTTTCACGCGCGAGCGCTCACGTGAAAATATTCGCGTAGGCAAGAATCATTGCTTACTTCAGCCCGCCTACCATGTGTTCAATGTGTGCCAGCCGGGCGCATCAGCTAACCGTAAGCACGTAATCCGCACGTGCACAAACAAATCAATGATCCGATGACTCATTAAATGTCCTATACAAACGCACGCTTAAAATTTGCTGACTAAGCAGCGTAATATTACGTTCACATACTATGTAAATGCTCCAAACCTACTGTTGTCTCTCACATTCACATTTAAGCGAATTTTTAACAGAACTACAACAGGATGGCGTTGGGGCCTGAGGCCACAGACCACGAGGCTCAAGGTCACGAGGCAGAGGCCAGAAGCTACGAGGTCGAGGCATGAAGCAGCGAAGCTGAGGCCAAAAGCCACGAGGCAGAGACTTGACGTCATGAGTATGAGGACGGCAAATTTGGCTAATGTTGTTAGGCGCTGAGACTGAGGCCAGGCCTGACTTCACTCAACTTGTGTTCCTTTGTCGCTCATAGAATGAAACATCGAACAGGCTCGGTGTGTATTTAGGGAGGATATCGAACACGATATTTCATTAGTATTATTTCCTGTTTTCATTAAGATTAAACTTACAAGTACGATTACAACACACCCCCTTTGACCCGTGACAAACCGTGACGACAGTATAATACGTAATCTGAACAGTTGCTTATCGACTTTCAAGAACCTCTCAAATAACATTAAACTAAGGCGGTGCTGCGTTCTTTAAGAATTATGACTGATCAGCTCCCTGGTGCGCCATCTCTGAACGAAATGTTACAGTCAAGAAAAACAATTGCGACAGACCTATTAGCCGAGACCGACGGATCTTCCCGCTGGGTTTTAGTTCTTCATATCCGTTTGCAGACCTATTATAGGGTTTAAATTGCTTTTCAGTAAGAGTGCCTACCCTGGGCATACAGATAAATGCGAGAGAAATTGATGTGGTCGGCAAGAGGGAGTGATTCAGCGAGAGGGAGGGATTGTAGAGGAGAGGACGTATTCGGAAAAAAGAAGGGTTGTCTGTAGCATTGACTCCGCGCATTAGAGCAGCTATGCATTCCCCTCTGATGAGGTAAAGATGGTTGGTATCGTCAGCTATCGGGTCCATCCAACCGTGAACGATGGGGTGACGTGGAATATTAGGTCCCTATGTACTGTAATTTAACATTGATGTGGCGCCAGGCTGCATGACCTCTTTCGGTGCAAATCATGCTGTGATTCAAGAAATAATAGAAAACGGAATGGCCACTGTAATGGCGCTAGATAAAGAAGTGTTTATTTGGCCTGTGACCTCTTAGCCCATCGCCTCGATGGACCGAGATGTCAGCGACATAATTCGTTGTTTAAACTAGGATTTACTTCTAGGTTGACTGTGCACCACTGGATGACTTGCCAAATTTGTTTTATCTCTCCTGCAAAGTTTAAATTAGTTTTAGGTTTAAATTAGTTTTAGGTTTAAATTAGTTTTAGGTTTAAATTAGTTTTAGGTTTAAATTAGTTTTAGGTTTAAATTAGTTTTAGCTTTAAATTAGTTTTAGGTTTAAATTAGTTTTAGGCTTTCAGTAAACTATCCTCGTTTCTGTCCGAATGCGCCCTTCCTTGTACAGTAATAACGCCAACCAGCATTATGAATGCAACAGCTGTATGCAGCTACTGAAACAGGAGTGACTACAGCAATAATAGTGAGGATTATGATTATGGAGGTGATGATGATCATGTAGTTGTTGTTGATGTTCTTGTTGATGATCATGATCATAATATTGGTGGTGATGGTGTTGATGAAGCCGACAATGATGATGATGATGATGAGAAGGAGGAGGAGGAGGAGGAGTAGGAGGAAGAGGAGCAGGAGGATGGCAGTGATGGTGATGATCAAGATAATGATTATGATGAAGCAGAGGACGATGATGATCTTGTTGGTGGTGGTCGAGGTAGTGGTGGTGATGATATTAATGACGACGACGATGGGGAGGACGAGGAGGAGGAAGAGAAGGAAGAAGAGGAGTAGGATGATAGCAGGGATGGTGATGATGATGAAGATTAAGAAGGAGAAAATAAGAAGATGAAGATGAATATGATGACGACGACGACGATGACGATCATGATGATGATGATGACGATGATGATTATGATGATTATGATTATGATGATGATGATGACGATGATGATGATGATGATGATGATGATGATGATGTTGACTATGACGACAAAGACAACGACGATGAATATAGCGATAATACGAAAGCATATAAATTATTTATTGATATTGCTGTTTAGTGCAGCATTTACTGAGTCTTTCTATTTCACTGGCCAACACATAATTTGTTGCCTCAAATGTTAGAACTGTTTCTGGGTATATTTGACCTGCTGATTCCAGAAAAGGCACCAGTTTTCTCCCAACAGGTCTAGTTTTCGAGATATAGAACATTATGCCATATACCAGTCCTTGCCTCTGCTCGCCCATAAAACATAAGGCTATAGCTATAATTATGTAGTGCTCAATTTATTATGTGATACACTAAATAAACATAATAATACAAATACTTAAAAGAAAATGGTAGTACCTGAAACTGTACTTATATGATACCAAACAGAACAAGTTTGTTATAAAAATTTAAAGTCATTCGACACCGAAGAAGCTCCTTTTGTACGATTTCCGAGTGTGGCATCTGCCGGAACAATCGCGCATAATATTCCAGCAATAGTCTGCCATCATGTGTGCATCCCATCTTCCTTGATATCGATTTTCCATTGTTTTGATGTCTTGGTGAAATCTTTCACCTTGCTCTTCGCTGAAGTCACCAAGATTCTCTGGAAAGCGATCTAAGTGACTGTGGAGATAATGGACTTTAATGCTCATGTTGCAGCCAAGCTTGTTGAAATGAAGAAGCATATCCTCTACTAGTTGTGCATAATTGTCTGCCTTCTTGTTGCCAAGAAAATTTTTAGTTACAAGAACAAAGGAAGACCAGGCACAAGATTCGATTTCATTCATTGATGGTATGAAAAGTGGGTCATTCATAAGTTGCCTGATCTGTGGACCATCGAAGATTCCAGCCTTCAATTTTTCCATTGTAATTCCTTGTAACTTGTGTACTATGTATTCGAAGCATGAACCTTCTTTATTCAAAGCCCTGACAAATTGTTTCATCAGGCCTAGCTTTATATGTAGTGGTGGCAGTATGATCCTATCTCGTGCCACCAAAGATTCCTTGATTACATTTTGAGCTCCAACCATCATGTCTTTCCTCGAAGGCCAATCTTTTCTTGTCCAATGTTCCTGCTTGGCTCTACTGTCCCAAAGACACAAAAAGCAGGGATACTTTGTGTAGCCACTTTGTTGACCAAGGAGGAAATTTACCATCTTCAAGTCTACACAAATTACCCATTGATGTTCTTTGTATTTTATTTTTTCCAGTACTAAAGAGATGGCATTGTACTCTTCTTTCATCCTGGTGGAGTGACCGATTGGAATAGAACCAAATTTGTTGCCGTTATTTAAAAGCACACATTTCAGACTACGTTTTGAACTGTCGATAAAAAGACGCCACTCATCTGGGCTGTAATCCGACATACCAATTTTCTTCAATAAGTTGCTGATGTCATTACAGAATACTAGGTTGTTATCTTCGGTAAAGAATGGCAGCAAATCCTTTTCTCTGTTTCTATAAATTGTAATTTTCATTCCAGGCTGAAGTGCATTCTTTTCCTTTAGTCTGGACGCAAGCAATTCAGAGGACTCTTTGGAAAGATTTAAGTCCCTGATCAGATCACTCAACTCTTTTTGGTCAAAACGTTCACTGTGTGAAGTTGATTGGAAATCACTGTCACTGCCCCCACTTTCTTCACTTTCGTCATCTTGTCCGATATTGGACATGCAAGTCTCATCGTCTGAGAGCTGATGTAGTTCGCGAAAAGGTGGAACTGGTACAATATCCGAATGCGGAACAGGTCTCCTGGCTGAAGGTATATCAGGGTAAGACAACTTGTGACGATTATTTCGATTGATGCCTATGATATTAACCATACAAAAGTAACAGTCGTCGAAGTGGTTTATCTGTTCCCTCCAAACCATCGGTACACCAAATTTCAGGCAGCTTCTCTTTCCAATTGTCCAGTGGCGCAATTGTTCAATACAAGTTTTGCATACTGTATGAGGAGCCCATTGCTTATCTTGATCTCCAAGTTTGACACCAAAATAACCTACATATGCTCTTTTTACAAACTCAGAAATCGGTTTCCTGTTTGCTTTTAGTGTGTATTCCCCACAAATGTAGCAGAATATGTCTGGATGGTTAATGCAGCTCCGTCTGGAAGTAGCCATAACCTTAAGGATGTTCGCATCTGAGGAATTAAATGACTAACCTAAAAAATAGTAAGAACATGTAGTTATTTAATGCTCACATTCACAGATTGTTCTTGCGACCAACTCTTAATATGCCCTAAGACGACTGCGGCTGCTCTAGCTTTCAGGAGGCGGTTTATATAGGCTATAAATGCTGACTTCAGCATAATCTATTTACATAGTTCGAAACCATGAAACGCTGTATAAGCACAAATAAATTCTAAATGAGGCCATGAATTTAGTGCTGAGTAAGCTGTAGGCTATGGAATAGTTATTTCGTTGAATCAGCAATATCTCAGCACGCGGCAAGATATGCTGATTTTACATTATAAGGATGTAGGCATTATATGAATCAGCAAGAATTATAATTAGCCATAAATAAAGCTTATTATGACATTTTAGTTTTGCCAAAGACATCGTTTAAAGAGTGGACTGGGTTTTCTTTACAAAATCGACGATATCTCAGAAACTAGACCTGATGCACTCAATCCAATGACATTTTCTGAATCAGCGCCCAAAATTACCCCAAGAACAGGTCTAAAACCGAAGGCAACAAGAAAAAAATTTTTTTCTGTTGGCCAGTGTTTTCTTACACTGCCCTGTACTATTGACTCAATGGCATTTCCACACGAGATTCGAACCCTGGGGCTGGGAACAGATGTCGTAAACAGCCTCCTTAACAATTTTTCCTTAGCCACGAAGTCGCCAGCAGCGACCGTCGCAAACGATGTGTAAGCAGAAGTAAAAACTAAACGTGATTTCAGTCGGCAGTCCGGAGTCAATGACACCGCAAAAACAAACCTATTTCTAGGAGAGGGTCACCGGCGTTCATCATATCATTCAATTATGTCTATGTCTCTATGTCTATCTTCGTCTTTGTCTCTGTCTCTCTCCGTCTTTGTGTATCCGTCTCTGTTTCAGTCAGTCAGTCAGTCTGTCTGTCTGTCTGTGTGTCTGTCAGTCAGTCTGTCTGTCTGTCTGTCTGTCAATTCGGTCTCTCGTCCTGTATTAGCATTAGCTGCAAGCTAAAGTTTGCCTCCTTTGTGCAAGCTTCCTTGATGCACGCGACGTACCAGATCAACTCGATAAAGTCGCCGATGAATATTTTCCGGAAGAATCGCTTTTCCAAGAGACTATATATGGCAAATCTGCCTGTCTATCTGTCATTTTCCTCTCCAACAGATGACTCAGAAAAAAACATGCTTGTCTTTATGGACATGATAAAATCGATAACATCCACGAATATGCAGAGTTCACGACACCTCACATAACAAACCTCTGTAATCTTGTTTCTGTCATATCAGGGCAATACGTGACACCAGGTCAGCTCTTACCAAATACATGCCACAAACCATAGCCTGCTTTCTGGTCTGCCCTCGCCTTGATTATGCCAACTCGGTTTTTGCAGGTATCTCAGATCTTAAACTCAACAGGCAGCTTCAAAGCATCCAAAATGACATGGCTCTTGTGGTGAGAAAAAGAAGGAGAAGGAGAAGGAGAAGAAGAGAGAAAAAGAAAGAAGAGAAAAAAGAAAAAGAAGATGATAAAGAAGATGAAGGAGAAGGAGAAGAAGAAAAAAGAAAGAAAAAAGGAAAAAGAAAATGAAAGAGAAACTGAAGGAGAAGGAGGAGGAGGAGCAGGCGGAGGAGGAGGATGATAATGATGAAAGCAACCCCTTTAACTAACCCAGCCAGGCAGCCACAGATAAAGTGTTAACAACTTCATTTTCTTAGCCTCGGCTTACCAGTACCATTGACCAGTCTCTCCTTTGCCGCCTGATTTTCCAACCGACAGTGTAAGGTCAGTGTACTTGTTTTAAAGCTGAGTTCGCTACGGGCGCAAGTGGAGCAGAAAAGCCGAAACATCTTTCTCCCCTGGGGATTCGAACCCCCCGACTTCTCGTATCCTTTAGGCAGAGGTATGTTAAATCACAGATCGAAATGTCGTTGAATATTAAGTATATCAGATGATTTCGATGTAGGAATGCAAGATTACGAGATCTATTGGAAGAGAAAGCTGCTTAGTAATACTGTAAATGTCACTTTTATCTAATATCAGAAAAATTTTAACCTCGATCCAGCGACGACTGTGCCCAGCAGTTCTGGTGGCTAAGGTCAGGTCAGGTCAGGTCAGGTCTAAGATAGGGTAACTTAAGGTAAGGAAACGTGAATAAGGTTAAGTCAGATAAAGTGAAGTGATGTAAGGTAAGGTAATTTATGACGTTGAAGGATTTTGATTCTGCGGTTGAAGGGCCCTGGTCCTAGGATTGAAGAGCCTTCCTTGGTTATACGGGTTGAAGGGTTCGGGTACCGATGTTGAAAGGTCTTGGTCCTGAGATTCAAGGGTCTTCGACCTGGAACTGAATGATTCCTCAGATTGACTGACTGACTGAATGACTGACTGACTGACTGACTTGCACAAATAGTGATGCAGACAAAGCAAAACTGAGACACAGGCAGAGAGAGAGAGAGAGAGAAAGATAGAAAGAGAGAGAGAGAGAGAAGGAGAAAGAGGGAGAAAAACAGAAACAGAAACAGAAAGAGACGAATAGATGAAGAGGAGGAGACGCAGAGGCAGAGGAGGAGATGCAGAGGCAGATCAGTCAGAGAGGGGGGCAGTCGAGTCTGGCAGCGATGCCTAAATTGGCTTTTGCAAGCGATGTGCGACAATGACTCCTACATTTGTCCAGCTTACGATCGATGCCCTGAAGAGGCTGCGGAGGAAGATGATGGGTCGTAGTCTGGGTGAAGACAAATGAAGCAAATGGAGGGAGAAGAGGGAGAGGAATAGGAGGAGAAATAAGAGGAAGATGACGTGGAAGAAGAGGAATAAGGATTTTGCAGAGAATAACAAAGAGGAGGGAAAAGGGAAGGAAGATCGGAAGGAAGACAGGGGAAGAAAGAAGAGGAGGATGGGAAAAGGAGGAAGAAGCTGAGTTGGAAGAGGAGAAATAAATGCACACAGAAAATGTGAACGAAGAAAGGAAGAAAGAAAGAAGAGGAGAAAGATGAGGGGGGAGATGACTAAGATAAGGAATAAGAAAATGACGAAGAAAAGGAAGAAGAGAAATAAGAAGAGCTGAAAATGTATAGGAAGAAGGGGGAAAATTTCATTAAGAAGAACAGGAAGGAGGAGGAGGAGGAGGAGGAATGAGCAGATATGAGAATAACTGAAAACAGTAGAACAGAGAATGAAGTGCAGAAAGAGAAGAAGAAAACCAAGAACGAATAAGAGGAGAGAATACTTTGAGAGGAGAGGTAAACTGAGCCGACATACAGAGAGGCAGACTCACTTAGACAGACTTGAACAGACAGACCGACATAGACAGACAAAGAGACACAGACAAACAGACAGAAAGTCAGGAAGAGAATGAAGAGGAAGAGGAAAAGGAAAGGTGGGGGCTGCGGAGACGAGAACAGCCTCGGAATCAGCAGACGAACTCAAGAAAGAGACGCAAATCCAGCCATTAAATCAACCTCCGTCATCGCCATCGTGGCAGACGACCGCCAAGCGATGTAAGACCCTCCACCCTGCCACCCAACTCACCCGCCCGCTTGCCCTCCCACCAGCCACAGGCTATCTACCCAACCCTCCGGTACGCGCGCCATCATATTACACCGTATGTCATCCTCCACTCAGCCAGTCACTGAGAACAGCTGCTACATGTTCGCATCCATTCCGAAATGATAAAGATTTGCCGAGTTCAGCGCGTGCAGAAGCACGACCCGTGAGTGATTGGCTTGAACTACGAGCCGACGCTTATTAGCCGCGTCACTTGCGTCTATTATTTATTTATATGTCTAAACTCAGTCCAGACAGATTTTATTGAACACCAGCATCTTATGAGTGCATGCACTGGCCGTTCCAGTAGCTGATCGCCTTGGATCCGCTCTTGCGTGGCACTACATACAATCAAGGTGTCAAAGAGTGCAAGGATTGGTTGTCACGCGAATAGGGTCTCCAGGGCCATGTCAACAACGCAGGTCAAGAACCAGAGAGCATTATAATCGAATGGCATGACATTTCCATGAGAAAATTAGAACACGTTCTTGAACGATATCGAGGTGATTGTTAAAGACGACTTTGGAACATGCAGAGAATCGGATATGGACATACATACATACATACATACATACATAAATATATACATACATACATACATACATGCATGCATACATACATACATACATACATAAATATATACATACATACATACATACATACATAAATATATACATACATACATACATACATACATGCATGCATACATACATACATACATACATACATAAATATATACATACATACATACATACATACATACATGCATACATACATACATACATACATACATAGATACATACTTATTCTTATCTCTGACATACTTATTCTTATCTCTGTCTCTCTCTGTCTCTCTCTCTCTCTTTCCCTCTCCCTCTAGCATTCTCTCTCTTTCTTCTCTCCGAAGTACCAAGCCATACATCCACGCTATACATACATACCCAATAGACAGACAGACAGACAGACAGACAGACAGACAGACAGACAGACAGACAGACAGACCAGGAAACACTTTCAACCTATAAAGTCCCACCGTAAGTCGCACTGTAGTCTGCAAGATGAGCATGTTCAGGCCCTTTATAAGGTTCCTGGAAGGCACTATTGATTTATTTAGATAGTCAAATATATATATTTACACATACATGCATACATGCATGCATAAACACACATGCATATATATACATACCTACATATACATATATACATACATTCACTTACATGCATGCATAAATAAATATAAACATATATAAATACACATACATACATACATACATGCATATAAACATACATACATATATACATACATATATACATACATACATACATACATGCATACATACACACGTGTCACCATGGGTGGGCAGATCAAGAAGCAGGATGCCTATCTTCAAATAGACAGACTTCCATACCAATTCGACGATTTAAAACATGTTCTTGAATGATAAACTGTCGCCGAATGCAACTCCCGAACTGCGAGATTTAGACGCGAGTTGTGCAAACCCTGGGAGCCCCCCACACAATCCCAAATCTCTGAGTCAGGCTCCGAGCAACAGAACGGTCTCCCTTCGTAGCCCAGGCATCGATCGATGCAACGGTAGTCGATAGCTGAGAGATCAGTCGATCGATCCGAAACACCAAACAGTGAAAGCTCGCATAGGCATCTGAACATTTGTATAGCGCCTTTTAGGAGCCACTCGAAGGCAGACGGCCTGCGTGATGATGTGTGGGCGGACAACACTGCCTCTAGCATGCGAACGAACAAGTGCAGACACACGGGCAAATAAGCAGACACTTGCAGACAGACAGACAGGGAAGTACAAACCAACACACAGGCACAAATACATACAAACATACAAACAAGGCAGACAGAAAGATGAACAGATACATAGGCAGATAAATGTTGGATATCTTGTCGCTAAAGAAGTCAACGAAAGCATCAGCCAGAGAGGATGGCGGGAAGTCTTGAGTAGAGAGCACAGTGCCTTCCTACGGACTAATTCAAGCGAGGACAGTCCATAAGGACTTAGGGCGATACGAGTTCTTATGAAAATGAGATAGGATTTGGCATACATGACTCCATACATACATCTATACATACATCTATGCATAGATGCATACATATATACATATATACATATATACATACACACACACATGCAGACATACATACATACGTATATAAATACATACACACACAAATACATACATACATAAATACATACATGCATAAATATACACATACATACATACATACACACATACATACATACATAAATACACACATACACACTTAAGTACATACATACATAAACATACATGCATACATAAACATACATACGTACGTACAGACAGACAGACTGGCAGACAGACAGACATGGAAGCTGACAAGAGGGTAATAGTTATGCAAGTGGAAGCATCGAGAAGGGAGTCGACAGCATGAAGACGCATATCTGGATGGAGTTGTCCGAGTGGAAATTGCGTTTGCCATAGCTTGCCCTTCATCCTCCTCCTCCTCTTCCTCCTCCTCCTCATTCTCCTCATCCGCTGGAATGGACCGTCAAGGGCGATGGATCTGACCGCCGACGACAGATTATTCGATCAGAGCGTGAAAGGAACACGAAAGACAAACAAACTGAGGTCGAGAAAACAACGACGTCGGTCGTCAGCAGGCCAACCAAATTACATGATGGCTTAATTAATGCTCACCCTCTAAGACCGCGAATGAGGTCACCGAAGGGTCGAGTCAGACAAGTGACGTCTGCGAATGAAGCACTTGCTCTGTTGGCTTAGGAACCGGTCGCCATGGCAACCAAAATCGATGGCATCGGTCGTTTCGTCTGTTTATAAAGTTCACTGAATGCTACAAGGGATGGAAACCGATAGAAAGATCAAAAATGCTATGTTGGAACTTACGGAAGATACAGTAGTAAAGGGAAGACCTCGCAGTTAATGACTGGACGACATAGAAGCCAACCTATTTCTGCTCCTTGCTCAACCATCACACCAACAACTATTGCATACGATCAGTGGATGCTTTGACTCTTATTTCGCCCCGCAACAGAACAGTGTTGAGCTCTCGGGTGCTCTTGATGGCTGGTCCTAAGCACTAAAATTCACTGCCCAATTCTCTGCGTATTATCAGTTCTCTGATTCATTCACGTCTAAGCCTAAGATTTGTAATGTAATGTAATGAAACAAACAATTATGTAGCGCCTTTCAAGCATCTCACAAAAGACTTATCTGTTCCAACTTGATTACTTGCCGCAGTCTGACTGCCAGTTTCCATGACTTGTGGGATTTCAAACGGGCTTCCCAACGGATTCTGATTTTAGACTACGGTTTCGTCTGAAGTGGCCATCGATTGATCGTTTTTTTCACTTATGAGAACGGCCCGATGCAAGTCATAAGATTAGATGAGGAGACTGGTGTGGTACCAGTGGCGTAGCTAAAATGGTGGGGGAAGGTTGAGTGGTGCGGCAGCCCTGGCTTTACTTACTGACATACTCAGTGGCGTAGCTAAGGGGAACGAGTTGTGTGGCCTCCCTGGGCGGCTCTGTCCAAGGCGCCTCAAAGAGGGCGTTAAAGTGAAATTTATGAAGACATACTTTTATCATCGGCACTCAAAATGATCCCATAAAAGACAATGACAGCCGATGTCCCAGGAAGACGCACAGATTGTGCCGATGAAAACTTCAGACTAGATATGCTACTGCATACATTGTATCCAGCAGCCTAGTGAGTTCAATGTACTCCCTTGTTCTAAAAGCCTCCACGTCCAATTTTATCTATTTAAGCTTATCAGTAACTTCTGTCAAAAGGCAGCCAACTCTTCTTTCTATAACCGACCACTCTCTCCGTTCCTCCCCTCCCCTGCCATTCCCCACACACTCTGTCTTTCTGTCTTGCGGGATGAAATATTGCCCTTATCAGATTAAAACTCTATCCCCATCTGGAGTAATAAAGAAGAAAATCTATCTTTCTAGAACCAAATTGACACCTATTGCAGTTTTATGGTCCGAAACAACAGGTTCTAGCACAGGACATGAGGCCCTAGGTGGCCGTCACGCTGACCTTGCCCTAAGGCTAGGTCCGGACTCATGGGAAATTCAGCGAAGAGATGGCATATGCAGTAGCACTGAATCATAAAGTCGTGATTGCTGCGCTTGATTAATTATCCGCGTGATACTCCGACTGAGACGCGTATACCCGTCATGATGCAACTCCAATTCTCAGAGGCATTCGAGATTCGAATTTCTAGCTTTGCAGTTCTTCTGGTCAGAAGTTCTCTCTTCAGCTGATCGAATTCAAAAGTATCTCCAGACTAAGGAAACAACTTTCCATCAAGCACTGTATCATCTGGAAACTTTGATGGACTCAACCGACAGCTGGAAAACGACCTCTGCCCAGCAACCATCAATGATGCTGAGAAAGTGTTCAGTGTATGGAGAGTTACTGTGAACAGATTTAGAAGGACGCCTTCCATGTCTGATGAAAATGCGTCAAGTGCTGGATCGACTAGGCAGAAGATATGAGTCGTTCTCTCAGAGAAATTCTTCACCAAATTGTAGTTGAAATTTCCAATCGTTTTTCACAATTATGAGCAGCGGAAAGTTGCTTTGGTTTTTTTGTTATGCCCAATCTTTGATAAATCAATTGAATCCTCCAAATCATGAATAGTGCACCGAACTCCAAACTAAATGTTACAGTCTGGTAAAGAATTACTCAAAAGATTTGAGTGGATTGGAATTGTACCAGGGCTGTACAGATATAATCGTTTTCATCAAAAGAGCAGAGCTAAATGGGGGAAGTCTGGATTTTTCTCCCAGGTACATTTTGTCCGTGTGATTAGAGGCAGAAAAGACTTTTGCCACTGCTTTTGGGATACAGTCTCAGAAGTGTCTTATGAATGTTCTTTCACCAACATGAAATTTTAAAAAATCTATTTACGATCTATACTGACACAAGAGAGACTAACAAACTATGCTGTTCTTTCCATTAACAACGAAACAAAAACAGACAAAAATCAAATATATACATACATACATACAAAGGCTCGATCAATACTGTCCTGCCAAAAGTGGCGCCAGATGCAAAATGCGTTATCGACTCATGCTTCATACAAAGAAACAATTTACACACTGTTAACAGCAATGAAATGACCATGATGTAAAAATCAACATCAACGAATAACTATGATGTAAAAATCAATAGCAATGAAATAACTTTGCTGTAAAAACCTTAGGTTCCGCCGAGATTTGAACTCGGATCGCTGGATTCAGAGTCCAGAGTGCTAACCGTTACACCACGGAACCACAACTGGTTGGAATTGTGAATAAGTTATAACTGTATTGCACTAACTATACTGAACTGGCATTGAGTGTACCATTACGAAGTTTTGAATACCATAAGCCTGCAGGAAGAAGTTTACAAATTAACCAACCATATTGTACAGAAGGATGAAGTCTAAAGAAAGGACAAAGGCGTTTAGTCAGCAACCTGGACGACGTCAATTGCATACTTGCTGTGTACTTATTTAGAAAGGCGTCGGCAAAAGGAGTCAGAGGATTATGTCTTCCAGAGAAAATCGATGGATGGGGCTAAAGTGATTTTGCCTCAACCAACTTTCGACCCTAAAGATTAATATGTGGGTGTGCGTTCGAATGAGGCTAAAAGCGCTGGAGGCCTGCATTCCAGTCTCGATACAAAATCTCTCACACACACTCCCTCCGTGTACCATGAAGAAAGTAGGGGAGGCGCTCGTTTTCTTTTCTTAGGCTCTTGAACCGGCAATGGACGAATCTCAAGGTCATGGGGCCAACGCATCGCAAGACTTAGGCCTATCGTTTACTTCCCAGCTTACGCCGATACCCACTTATACTGCTTGGTGGCAGAGGCACAGTGCGCAAACAACATGCTCAGGGTCATTACATGGAGTAGAATCCGCAACCGCATGATCGCTGACCGAACGCGTTACCAATAGACCACCGTGCCGCGCAAACAGACATAAACATGTAACGAGGTAGTCGAGAATTCTAAAGATCATAAAAATGTTTGTCCATAAACCATCAGAAACTTGAAAACACACGAAAAGCAAGCCAACATCGGTAAAATTTCGGAGACACCAAGAACTCGTAAATCGATCTAAAATAATGCGTTGTCCAACTCGGTTCTATTTAAAAACTTACGGATCCGCCCAAACCCATGCAAGTTACAACCCCCCTTCCTCCCACTCTCAAAACGGCGCGACCCTCTTGTAACAATATTTACACGGAGTACGAACAGCATATTTGCTCTTCATGTACTTTTACATTTACATTTTACATTTACTTGCTCTTGATGTAAACTGTATGTCAAACGGGGTCGTTAAGGTGTGTCAGTAGTCGTCTAATTGGAATTCCAAAATGACTTTAAAATCTGAAGGTTCCGCCGAGATTTGAACTCGGATCGCTGGATTCAAAGTCCAGAGTGCTAACCATTACACCACGGAACCATCTGCTTGTTATTACAGTAGCAACGGTGTTAACCGTGTTAAACTTAGAGAAATTTTATACTTAAAATAAATATACATAACATTTGGATATTCTAAAGGTTCTGTGGTTTTATACACAACCAAACCGCAATAATTTACAAGTATTACTATGTTTATATATGTATATAACGCTACTCGAAATGCGTGCACTAACAACTAGTGCTAAACAACTGTGCATGATCTAGTAGAAATATCAAAAAAATTCAGATCCAACCCATAGTTGAAATGACGTCCACATGGCTCTAGCTCTCCCTTAGAACGCGGAACCTCGTTACATGCAGATACAACAGCACTGGTGCAGACTTACTCGAAGTTCTGGAGAAATAAAATCATAACATAGGTTTTTCATAGATTTTAATTCTAATCGCTAGATTCAGGGTCCAAAATGCATACCATTACACCATGAAACCACGACATTCGCAGCTGTGGCCAGGTTTACATTCCCATAGTTTAAAGACATCTAACGGCATCGAAGGCCGTCGACGTCGGTAGGAAAACTTTTGTAACCACTCTCACTTTTGGGCATAATACAGCCTGAACGATATTCCAATAGAAGTACAGTCTGAAATAGACAATCCATAAAAATCTCAGGTTCCGCCGAGATTTGAACTCGGATCGCTGGATTCAGAGTCCAGAGTGCTAACCGTTACACCACGGAACCACAACTGGTTGGAGTTGTGAATAAGGTATAACTATACTGAACTAGGCCCTGCGTGCATCAACAAAGCATTCTGAACACCATGAACTCGCACCAAGAAGTTGCCAAATTAACCAATCGAATCAAGAGAGGATTAATTCTGTAGCAAACAACTCAGACCATTAATAATAATAATAAAAATAAGACAATTTATATAGCGCCGTAGCGCAGCCGAGGCCATCAGTCGACAACCTGGAATACGTCAATTGTATACATATTAAAAATTTCATCATGAAGGGCCAAAGAGCAATAGGCCTAACTGTCTCGAGAAAATCGTGGAATGACACTTTTAAAAGTCAGAAACGCTTTGAACACTAAACCTCCCCTTAAATTAGGCCTGGTCCTCATTGTAAACTTGGGAACCTGTCCATGCCCATTTAACCCTATAATGATCCCCGTTATCAAAATCGCGTTGACGCTGTTGTTAGTTCACTTACGGTAGGCTACGGTTGCTGTGATGTAGGCCTAACTTCTGTGATACACGACATCGATAAACACATGAATCCGACGATCATTTCATAGACTTGACAACGGTTATTCAATATGAATTCCGAAATGACTTTGAAATCTAAGGGTTCCGCCGATATTTGAACTTGGATTAGAAGTCCAGCGTGCTAACAATTACATCAAGAAACCACTCGTTGTTATGCGCTATGGTAACGGTAAAGTTAATTTTGTTGTTCTTCTGGAGAAATGAAATCGTTTTGCAGTGTTTGAAATATAAAAAAATCCAAACATATTCATGATCAAAATGTTCTGTGATCATGTAAGTAACCAAACTACAGTAATACACGAGTAGTTTGTATACGCTTTCTATGTTATACACTGCTACTCAAAATTCCGGCACTAGTAGTAGTTTTAAGCAACTGTGCACGCTATCTCAAAAGATCAAAGCTTCAAACGAATGCATGAATTCCACATCGCTATCTGTTAAAACGCGGAGACGATGTTTTATCGGAACTGATACGAAGTTACACGATTATCTGAAGCAGAAATTTTCTAAATCAAAACATAGGTTCCGCCGAGATTTGAACTCGGATCGCTGGATTCAGAGTCCAGAGTGCTAACCGTTACACCACGGAACCTCTTGTAATTTGACTATGAATAACATATAATAATATTCAACTAAACATAGAGTTCCCCTTTAAACAATTTTAAAAGAAGCTAGAAGCAGCCTGCAGCAAGAATTTTGGCACATTAGGCAGCTAAATCACAGAAAGGTAAATTATAAATATTCATTACTACGTGGAACCAGGCTGCATACAGGTACTTTAGCAGTGATGCGAATTTATATGATTTTCTGGAGAAGTGAAATCAAAACATAGGTTCCGCCGAGATTTGAACTCGGATCGCTGGATTCAGAGTCCAGAGTGCTAACCGTTACACCACGGAACCACGACATTACTAGTTGTGACAGCTTTAGTCAAACGTCAGCGTGGTCTAAACGAGGCTTAGATTGGGCATAAAAATTTTAGGTTCCGCCGAGATTTGAACTCGGATCGCTGGATTCAAAGTCCAGAGTGCTAACCATTACACCACGGAACCAAGACGATGCTATGGGGGCATGTATTAAGCAGTTAAGTCGTATCCAAGATGATTGCCATAGTGTCGTCCGTTGCAACTCGATACGGGGGATCAGCTGTAGGTCAACATGAGCATGGTATCACATGAGTCAATATTCGCTCAACAGCTGTTTTCGAAACTCTATAACAGTGATTGCTTGGCTGGACTGTCAACGCAGAAGTCGGGGATGAAATCCCACCACAGCAGAAAGATGCTTTGAGATGTCTACTCACGGAGTTGCGCCACCTAGCAAACTCATTTATAAGATGTGTACACCGATCGTACACACTCGATGGGAAGATCAGGGGGCGCGATAGAGGACTGGCCACCAGCCCTCGCATACCGAGGCTAAGAAAAATGAAGTCGCTAACATTTTTACCCGTGGATGTGTCTTTGGGTTAAGGGCGAGTTCTTCTATATACATATGTAACATTTGCATATATGAGACTAACGTAAATGTTTTCATGCCATAATGTAATGTAATGTAATGTGTAATGTAATGTGGTCATGTCCTAGGGAAACTCTTAAATGGCACTATAAAATATATTCGTCTACCCTCCATACGTCTGTACACTGTAGGATCGGTTAAAGACGGCAGGAGTTGACGCAGGGCGCTCCGTCGAACAACCCGTTCCTGCCAGATGAAACATCGTGATCAATTACTCCATGATCCAATCAAGAACCAGTTCTTTAACCAGTTGCTATGGCGACACATCAGCCGAGATAGAAGTCTTAATAACGACGGCAGAAGCGAGGACCTCACCAGAGGGCTGCAGAAAATGCCCTCAATTAAAGGTACTATGTATAAACGTGTGTATATATATAGAGATAGAATTTTGGATAGATATAGTTTCTGATTCCTTGGTCATATAGTTTATCGATAAAGGCTGCCATCATATATATATATACATATATATGCATGTATATATATATATGCATGTATATATATGCATGTGTATATATATATATGTACTTGCGTATATAATGTATATGCATGTGTTGGGGGCAGGTCCCCGTCCGATTTGTCGGCCTGTGTTGTACTGTGGCAGAGGACAGCTAAGTGCGGCCGAACGAAGTGCATAGCGCGACTGTCAGAGTGCATTCCGTCTATAGAGTCTGCATTTGACATCCAATTATAGATAGCAAACATGGAGAGGAGAGATGAACGAAAATGAAGCTGTAGAAAACGCCGCCCTGGGAAGTCACACAGCGAAAGAAAGAAGGCTCCTCAGCCTAGCATTTTTCCATCTTAGTACATGCACGGTACGTAGCATAGGCGTCGCACGGTTTTCAGAGGGGGTGGCAGTGGCGGATCCAGAAGTTTCGACGGGGGGGGGGGGGGGAAGAAAACAAACAGGACTCGTTTAACCTGCTTCCTAATATCTTCATATATCTTCCTGACTCCCCTTTTTCTTACCCCTCTTATTTCTCTTATCCCTCTTTCCGCCCCAATACCAAACATCACCCACCGTATGGCTTCCACGCTGTCTCTCTGCCTGCCCCCTGGATCTTGACCCCTGGAGTTGAACACTTCTACCTATCGATTTTGTTTTGACTGAGCACTTGTGAATAAGCTGGTACATCTGGAACAGCATCTGACTTGTAAACAGCACATTAATAATGCACCAAATTCACTAACAAAGAATATCAGTGTTTTATCCTGCGCAGTCCCTACATGGGACCTTAAATGGCGTGGCGCCCATTCAAACGGGCAGCGGTGGTGAAGGATCTCACCCGATAAATCCATTGAAAAATGAGCAGCGTCGAGGCCATACGGTCGCTATATAATACCGTATATATTTACATTTTATTTTATAACTAAATTTCAAACTAGTTCGTTTATGTTCCGGTATCATCGAAAATGCTGCCTTATAACTTGGATGAATGCTTTTAATTGGGTAAAAGTAGTCATCAAAGTTGCATGATTATAACACCATAGCATCTTCAAAATATGATCTTTTATAGTTTTATTTCTTGTTTTTTATAATTTTTTATTCTGCGGGAAATTGACCATATGACCATATTTTCTGTTGTTGATGACTGTAGTTATTTCTCCTTTAATAACAGTCCTTCTTAACTAATAAGTGTAATCGACAACCTCTGCCCGAGACAAGCTGAGAAATCTCAATGGCTTGCCCTCTTTTAATCATAGCTAATCCAACCCAATCCTATCTTATGCTATTGTATCCTATCCTAATCTAATCCAATCGTCTCTTAATCCAATATATTCCTATCTGACACTATTCTATCCTATCATATAATCTAACGCAATCCAATCATATCCTACTCTATTTTCCCCTATACCATCTCATCCTAATGTAATCTAATCTAATCCAATCTTATACTATACTATCCTATTCTCTACATTGATTCCAATTCATCCTTGATCAGATAGTCCACTTTTGTCTTGTTAGCTACTGTATATATATACAATCCAGATATATATACATATGTATATATATATACGCAACCAATTTATAGATACCTCACAGAACAAGGAGCGTCAAAGGCAACAGAGGATGTTGCAATTGTTGCGCAGAGAAACTGCAGTCGCACTGATTGCCAGTTGTATCGATTGGTGATCATTGTCCTACATCCGGAAGCGCAGGAACTGCATTTCCGGCTTCAAAGAGCTCGCAGTCGGTTGTCACCCGGTCACTAATTCGTCGGCGTCGGTTTTTGCGGACGCCGAGTCTCCGCTCAACGAATAGACAGGTCGAAAAACGAGGAGCATTAGCCTACCTACATATTGATCTAGTCTTATCTAGATTAGATATATAGGTAGATATATGTAGTCTTATCTGTATCTGTCCGCCCGTCTGTCTATTTGTGTGCATATATCTGTCTGTCTATCTGTCTGTCTGTCTATTTGTGTGTATATCTGTCTGTCTGTCTATTTGTGTGTATGTCTGTCTGTCTGTCCATTTGTGTGTATATCTGTCTGTCTGTCTATTTGTATGTATATCTGTCTGTCTGTCTGTCTGTCTGTGCGTCCGCCCGTCTAGCTGTGTGTCTGTCTATGACCTTACACCTACTGAGATGCATTTGGTTCTGATAATTTTGTAGAATTTCATAAAAATAATTTAGTTTAGACCCATTTATGAGGAATACATACAGAACACTTAGGCCTGTAGATAGAATAGAAACTAACAAATAACACACATTTATAATTGTATATAAAACCTATATATTTAACAGACAAGGGTTACTATTCTGTTTGTATATAGGTAAGAAGCCGATCGCGTAATGTAGGCTGTATCGCAGAAGACCAGGTGAAATGGGAGTAGTAGAAAAGAGAACTGATGGAATAAATTGACGAAGAGGAAGAAGTTGAAGGATGCAAGCAAGCGGAAGAGGAAAGGAAAAGAAGAAAGATAGGGCAGATCAGTACGTGGAGAACTAAAGGAAAATCGGAGTAGGAGCGAGGAGAAGGAGGACGAACGACAAGGAGGAAGAGAAGCAGCAGAAGCAGTACATCGAAGAAGATAAAGAAACGGAGGAGGAGAAAGAAATGGAGGAGGAGGAGCAGGAGGAGGAGGAGAAGGAGGATAAGGAAGAGGAAGAGCGTGTAGGGAGCAGTTTATTTCAGATCGGCTGCAGTGGTATACGATCATAATTTAACTGACGATCGTTTAGAACAGCATTTCGCTTGGCTTTTTCTCAAACCATTTGCCACACGAGAGATTATTTATGAAAACGTTGATGATGACGGCGGCTCGAAATTAATCGAAATCCTGCCCCTACAGCAGTAAAGAAAATCCCGGGTCCACTCTCCTCCATGAGCTCCTTCTTATCTCTGTATACATAGCCTACGTATACATACATACACATACACATACGCATACATATAGGACCTAATGTACATACAGATATGTATATATGTATATATAATATATTCATATGTGTGTACCAATATATATATAATATATATAATATATATATATTGGTACACACATATGAATATCTTATATAATCTCTGTACATATATATATATATGTAACTTTGTACGTGCATCTGTATATATAATTTCCCGTTCGTTGAAGCGCACGGAGTCATTATTCGCGGAGTCGTTCTCTGTCGTCCTATTAGAGGAGACATATTATATATTTATATATATATATATAATATGCAGCGTAGGATCTGCATGTGGACTCCTTGCGTAGACCAAGCTTTCTTTTCGATTGCCTTCGTATATTTAGCTATTAATTCATGACAGCTTGACCGCAGTTTACTGGCACATAATGACAATGGTCCATTTCGTATATTATCCCTCTATCTTTCTGTCTGATGTGTATGTCTGTTTTTGGGTCTCTCTCTCTCTCTGGCTCTATCTCTATCTTTGTGTCCATCTCTCTGTCTGTCTGTTTCTTTGTCTCTTTCTCTATGTCTCTGTCTCTCCCTCTCTCTTTGTCTCTACCTCTGTCTCTATCTTGCTTTCTCTGTCTCTATCTCTGCCTGTCTGTCTGTGTGCCTGTCTGTCTGTTTGTCTGCCTTTCTGCCTCTCTGTCTGTGGCGACTCAATCAACGTAACCATATACACAATGTCGCGCAACTACCTTCTATCCTCAGCTTTTCTTCAAGCACTGTACAGCCTTGCCAACAACGCCAAGGACCTGAACAGTAAAATTTCTGGCCCTTAGGCAGGAAATTTGAGAGCTCACAGTTGAATCGAATTTTCTAAAGTCTAAAAATAACACCTAATTGCGTATTAACATAGGTTTGAGTTCTTATAAGCCAGCTTAAAGACATGAATTTGAAGGATGACTCCATGCATTTGCAGAGAATGTTTACCAGCAAATAAACTTCACACTAACTTCACGAGTCGTGGTCTAGAAATTTATATTCCCGGATGTCATTTCTGCGAAAAGAACTGTCTTGCAGGTAATTCTTCAGTTAAACCAATTCCAAATGAATTGATGAAGTGCGACTGCCTTTTTCGCTTTCTCAGTTCTATCCTATCTTTCTTTTCGTTTCCGAGCTCCTGATCGATATTTGTAATCTATCGTTTCCAAAATAACGGCATAATTTCTAATACTATATATATAATTTCTAATTATATATATATATATATAATTTCTAATTATATATATATATATATATAGGGACCTACACATCTAATATGTCTATACGAGAGAGAACAGATTATAACCCATGACTCAATCATCACTCATCACTCCAATTTAGTAGATCCAGCCCATCTACATTTCCTCTCTTTCCTTTCTACTGTGGATTTTTGGGTTCAGGGTTAAGAGATTAACGAAAATTAGCCTAGCTATCCACTTAGAAGATGAAAGTAGGAATATAGCATCTATGTATGCATACCACTAGCAGGGTTTAATATTAGAAGAAATAGTCTAGCTGCCTATGTAATATAATCTACATTGAAAATATGATATTGAGACATGGAAACGCCGTCTATAACAGTAAATCCGTCGTAAACGAGTGTTTTAGAGCATTATCTTTAGTTTTTGCCATTCTAATTTTTGTTTGTCCGCCCCATGCGAAGAAAAAGCTTAACATTAATTCAATAAACATTCCGTGAGAGAAAGGCTAGCAGTGTATAGCACAGAGGGGATCCTCTCTTGTCAAGATTGTACTTGCCCTATTGAAGATACGGCAATAGTTATTTGACAGTTAATAGATTGTTTTAAATCTAATATCTGAAAGCCAAGCCACACACGTTAATGTGGCCTGAACATAGACTGTGTGCCTTCATGGGACAGTTACTTTTGCGAACAGATAGGCAGTTGTGTGGTGGTATATAATGTATAGCTATTAGACTGATTGAGACAATAGTGTTTGCACGTAATGAGAAAACAATTGCCGGTGACATTCTGGATGTATTAATTTAACGATCGAAGCGGTCTTGTACTGCTCGCCCTCTCGCAGTTGGCCAGAGTTTTATAGATTGCGTCTTAATAGATTTCCGTTGTTTTCGTGTTCTCGTCTTATTTTCTTCAGATAAAAGTCGTCGTTTTCTGCATTAGCAGCTGACCCCCAGCGCACTTGTCACAAAACCTCTGGATCTCTCTCGACGTGCCCAGAAAACACATCCATCAGCAAGGAACACGGAGGTCTTCGGAACGAGTAGGACACGAGCATAGGCACAGAGGCAGAAAGACGGACAAAGAGGCATGCAAGCAACGAGGACAGGCCGGCGAACGACTAATTTCGTCCATTGATAGGCACCACTTATTCATGTTATCCTCGACGCTCGAAGCCGGGGTCTGCGAGTGTCTTTAATTGCATCACTGGAGCACAGCAGATGCTGATGCTGGAGGCGGACAGGGGCTGATGCTTTCTCTTCAATAATTACTTCTCAATTGAATTCATATTGAATCGACGCGAGAAGAAAGAAGGCAAACATGTTGTGGACTGTAGACTAGGCGGTCGAGAAAAACGGGAAATAAGTTGCAGAGATATTGTAGGGGCCTATAGTGTCGGCCGTCGGCAATTACCAAGGAATAAAGGCGGGACCCGTGGCATTCCCCCCTCGGTGTTTAGTCCGCTTAGGTATTTAGAAAGAATTCTTGAATGGAAATTCATCGCTCGAATAAGCGATTGCTTTGAACGATTTTGCCCTCTGCCGTTGGGTCTACACTGGGTCTCTATCAATTAACACAAGTGACACAGTGGCGGATTTAGGTCTAGGCGCGGGGATGGGGTCCGCCCTCCCGCCCCCTTTTGGTTATATACCGGCGCCCCTCAGACCAGACCCATACATGGTGGACTGCCAGAATGTGGCGCCTCTCTGGAAATGCTCTTGTTCTCTCCACGCAAGCAATCCTGGCGCCGCCACTGTATATATGTATGTGTGTATGTATCCGGACACTTATTCAGATACAGACCTACATACAGTAGTGTCTAATATTAGCATACACTACTTTAAACAGTGTGATTGATGATAAATGCAGTAAACAGTCGCAGATTAGAAGCCATGCATGGCATCACGTGATGCAAGCACCTGTTGCAGGCATCAGAGAAGCGTCATAATAACTGGCGGGAGCATCTGCAGATGGCACAGAAGACTGTAATGTTTTAGAATGATGTGTTGGTGGTAGCGGTGCTATCGATTCCGAGTCTCTTCGGGGCTTCTCAGTGTCTAGTTCGGAGCGATGACTCAACAATGATGTCTCTTTGTTTAACGTTTTATTTACAATAGAAATCTATTTTCAGCACCACAACGATTTGACTAATCGTAATCGTAATTTCGAGATTTCTACAGCGCCCAACGAAAGCCACGTCGCGGGGACCAGCTTATTCAAGGCGCTTAGTCAAAATAAAATCGATAGGCAAGAGTTCGGTTCCAGGTCAAGATAAAAAAATCAGACGAAGAGACAGCGTGGCAGCTGGGGTGGTGGTGTTTGGGGTTGGAGAGGAGAGAGAAATAAGAGGAAAAAGGGGTGTCGGGATAGGTTCTGTGAAAGAGGAATGTTTTCAGTTTTGAGTGAAAGGCCGATGCAGAAATTGCAAGCGGTGGAGCATCGATGAGTTTGTGTGATGGGTCAGAAAACTATCCATTCAGATTCGCTAAATAGACTCTCAGACTTTCGGCGTAACTTAAGACTAATGGTTATGTCGTTCTCGTCCTATTGTCTAGCTGCTCTAGCACGTCGTGGCGTTTCTTGAGAGCGGATTCCTCTATCGTTGTGATGACCTTCTGATAGTGAACCCTGACTCTGTCATTTCCTTCCTTTATACACCTTTCTCGTTCATTTGTATATCTTTGTTTAGGTTTCCTGTTCTCCTCTTGTCTCCAACTCCTCTCACATTCTATGCCTATCTAGTGACGATTACACTAACTCTTCCCAGCCCTAACGCACCTGTTTTCCTCTCCTCTCCTTGCACTGGTCACTCTATCCATCTACCTCTTTTAGATTCCTTCCGGCATTCCATGCATATTGTTCACGATTCCTCTTTGGCTAAGACACTGGTGGACTCTCTCTTGCACCCCGACTGCGCATTTCCCCGCCATTCGCAGCCTAGTTAAACCTATTCTGAGAATCTTTTTCTTCATTAGGTACGTGCACATGACCTCATCGCCCATTGATGTCGATCGCACGCTTCACTGTAGACTTCCTCTGTCCTCTGTTCTGTGCGAACAGACTCAACCTACAGTATGCACATCTGTCCCTCACCATTCCCTCACATCATCCAGCCAGTCTCTGGTCGGTCTACCTCTGATCCGTCCGCCATCTATCATTCCAAACACCACCTGTTTGACCATCTTGGTCTTATCCATTATGGAGATGTGTCCAAAGAGATTTAGTTCCCTTTTCACTACTTGCTGCACGATGTTTCTTGAGCAACCCATTCGCCTTAGCATCTCAACGTTTGTGATCTTCTGTTGACATCTGATGTGCAATATTCACCTGTAACATCTCATCCCACAATCCCAGTAATATATTTTCGTCTTTTCTGTGCAGCGTCCAAGTTTCACTTCCATACTTCAACATACTGAATATACATGTTATGATAATTTTCACTTTGGTGCACACACTAAGTTCTCTGCTCCTCCAGATGTTCCTGAAACCCGCTATTGATCTGTTTGCTTTTGTTATTCTTGACCGATGGAACACAACCCGTGAATAAGAAACTCGTGCAAAACAATTGAAATTACACACAGCAGATACGTAATGACTGCAAAAACAAAGAACCAAGAACAAAGCAAGTAAAAAGAAACAAAAGCGGGACCAAACAGCAGAAGCAAATAAAAAACCGAAGTGCAGAAACAGAAACCATTTGAAAAAGCCGAAGCACAAAGCCGAAGCAAAGTATAATCAAAAAGCAGAAACAAAAGAAACACAAAGAAAAGGCAAAAGCAATACCTGAAGTAAAATTCAGAAGCAGAAATCAAAAGCAGAAGTAAAATAAGCCTAGAAACAATAACGTAAGCGAAAAGCAGAACCAGACACAATTAAAAAAACAAAAGCAGAAACCAGAAGTATAACGCAAAAGCATTAAACCGGAGAAGCTAAAAGCACATGCAAAAAGCAGAAGTTACTTTGCCCACACGCCGAAGAAGCACTGGAAGAAGTAAACCGATTGATCAGAAGAAAATCCAGTGGCATCAGAGGTGTAGATGGCATGGACATTTCTATAAGGCGCTATACAAATTCTACATAAACCGCCTACATTGACGCATTACAGGCAAATGGTGTCATGCTGAGATTACACTCAGTGGTCATCGTCTGTACCGATGTTGTATTTGAAGCGCAATTTATCATGTCCCGACACCTTCGGCTTAAACACACTGAACGACTATCGCCTGGAAACCTTTCACCCGTATAAACGCTGATCCTCAAAGACGTAGCGCTATATAATGCAGCTGGACAGCTGTCAAGTGTCTTAAACGAGATGACCGATAACGACGATGATGAAAATACAAGTCGAAGGAAATGCGCTGAGTGCAAAAGCGCCGTGTGCAAAGCGTCGGGTGCAAAATGCGCCCAGGGCATGCGTACAGGTGGCCAGAAACTCGTGATGCGTCATGAATTTCAAAAGGACGCAAGAGGTCGACAGGGCCTGAAAACAAGACGCAAAGCTGTCAGTAACACGAAACTTCTGGAAACCACAGACCGAAAGAGGGATTTATTATTATCTGGCGATAGAATGGACGTATTTCCCTTTAGAACTTGTCTCCATAATGCCGACTGTCAGGCGCAGTTTTCGTCCATTCATTCTCTGCATGCAAGAACAATGAGCGTCCACGCAGCGATTAGCTGAACTCACGCACGCACAGAAAAAGACATACAAACAGACACACTGACGCAAAACATACATGAACTGCCTTGCATAACTGCAAACGTCATAGATACCAAGCAAATTATCAAAATATTGAATAACCTACTAAAACGAAAATCAACGCTCCCGAGTAAGGACCAAAAACCGAACATAACTTTAACTTTAACTGCTTTTTGACTTTGTTCTGACTGAGCTTTCCTTGGGCGCTGTAGAAATTAGAAATCTAGAGTTTACGATTACAGTTGTCGAGTCTGCGCTGTTACGTTACATCTCACGGTCAGTGCTGACAATAAAATAGGCTTTCACAGATGTCTCAAGCTCAGTCTCGTCTTGGTCTTGCTGCGAAGTCCCTAGGTCTCCTCGGTCTAGTCTAGGACTGCTTGGCAAACGTCTCGCTTTCGTCTTGGTCTCGGGATGAACCGACTCGAGTCGTATCTCGGTCTCCATACCAAGGGTCTTGTGTGCATCGCTGTCTTCAACTCACTGAACCTCTTTAAGAGATTTTAATCTCGGACTAGCACGGTCCGTACTTGGGGACATTTAATGGGGCCCATTCAAACATTTAAAAGGATCTTACCCGATAAATTCATTGAAAATGGGCAGGGTCGAAGCCATATAAGCTTAATCGCTATAGAAAAACATGTACATTCAGGCCTACATTTATCTCGATGTTTTTAACGATTCCGCTCATGCGAAGCATGTGACATGACCACAAAATTCTGCATCAAGCTCATTTTTCCAAATGTGAGGATCATCCTCGGCCAAGTGCATTTGCCATTCGACCTTTTTACCAATTAGGCTACCTTTAACATTTTCGACATTAACCTTGCAAAGTAAACACGAAAAATACGACAATTACCCGTATTAACACGATACATCCATGCCTTCTATAGGCTAGTAGAGGCTAAATTCCATAGGCTCTATGGCCACAGTAGAGGATACAGTTTCTGTAGCCTCTATGCCCATGGAATTCGCCGACTACTGAAAGAGTAGTAGGAATTTGCTGACTACTGAAAGAGTAGTGAGCAAAGATTATATATTACAAAGAGTGTCACGCCACTACGAATGGAGATCATTTATTTCCACCCATCGCCGCCAAACGGCTGATGCCAGGAACTGATGAAAATATAGAGTACAGAAAATCGCATGACTTATCGTTTGCCTCCAATTGCACGCAGGTACCAATTTCTTCAGCTCCGTGACACGTTTACGAGGCAATTTAGAATGAATAATAAGTCTTATGGCTATAATGTTTAACACATATATAATTTCATTATATAATAATAAAGTAGACTTAGATATCATCAGCTCCTAACGCCAGCCATTGGCAGCGGACGGAGCGATAGGTGCGATTGAATTACCTTGATCCTTTTTCGGTCGTTTTTCATGTCGAATGCATTCCTTTTGCTTTCTCCGAATCTTGTTATGTCTTAATCGTTCATGTCGCCTGTCCACCGTTACCTTGACCATCTTTTACTCCCTTTCCTTCATATATGTACAGTAGCCAACATGTTCAACATACACTTACATAGATATAGCCTACATAAAATCACACACTGCGCTCGTCTATTCATAGTTTGTTGGATCCTGGTGATTCCGGTGGCTTTAAGCCCATAAATCACTCTGGTCAAATTGCCTCCATTCCATGCTAAATCCTCTCCCTACCGATGATTTAATTATCGCTCTCTCAAAAAATCCTCGCAAATGCCTACCTTCTCTGAAAGCTCTCGTTGTTCGTCTGTCACCTCTTTCCACCAATATATGGACTTGGAGATAATAAACTTCATTACACACACACACACACACTCACACCCACACACCTACACACACTCACACGCACGCACGCGCGCACACACATGCCGAAAGGTAAGATTCTTGTCCCAAATAGTCGGTGGCTTCACTTTGAATAATGACTTCATGAGTTAATGAAGTTAATTATTCGTAATCGTAATCATAAGATTTCTACAGCGCCCAAAGAAAGCTAAGTCGCCGGAGCCAGCTTACTCACAGGCGTTCATAGTGCAAAATAACGAAAAACTACATTTGTCTTTTACTGGTTGGTGAAAATTAAGTAAAACGTAGGCCTATCTGACATAAAGAAATCGCAGTTGTAGAGGTTGAATTATCTTTTGTCTGTAGCAGATATAACCGAAGAAGTATGGTAACACAAGAAATGAGATTACAGAAAGATCAGGCGAAATAAACAATATTTTTTCAAAATATTTTGTTAATGAGATATCTATATCGAGCTGATTAAAACCTATGCGCCCCTGGGTGGATTCGAACCACCAACCTTTCGGTTAACAGCCGAACGCGCTAACCGGTTGCGCCACAAGGGCTGGCAGCACATAATCGTCTTCGAGAAGCCTAAAACAAAACTGTGCGGGTCGAGGTCGTAAGATATGGGCGTGATATAGAATAGGTTCGGTAGATTTAGCAGAGTTTGATGAATCGACAACATTATTCTCATTTAAATCTTGTTGTCGGCGTTATGTACTGATGAACCGCGACGCATGCATCTGCCTAATATTAACGACCGTCACGTGACAGATTGGGCACAGCTAATCACACCTTTGCACAATCGTATCAATTGTAATGTCATGTAACTCTCAGAAATTTCTCATCGTCACACAAAAGCCGCGTCAAGGACCAATTTGTTCATCGGGCGCTATATAAAATCAAGTCCGCAAGAGCCAATGCTATTTGGTCAGTTTCGGTGCCAGTTCAGAATCTGGAGCGGGGGCTCAAGCCGGGGAGACAGCGGCAATTGTTGGCAATGGTGGTCATGTTCGATGCTGCAACTGTTTGCTTGCTGCTGCTGCTATTATTACCGCTACTTCTGCTGTTGCTACTACTACTACTACCACCACCGCCACCACCACCACCACTGCTATTGCGAGGCACTGTGTCCGATTGGTCAGAGCGTTCGGCTTGTAACGCGGAAAGTATGGGTTCGTACCTACTGTGAGACCGTTAGGGGGTACTGTCTTACAGGGGCTCGAACCCGTGACAGGTTTGCGGGTAAAACGCGCCAGTAACGAATCCCGAATCGAAGCACCCGTTGCAAAAACTCTCACGATAATAGCTAATCATTTAACTGCGGTGTTTGGCTGTGCACGATAATTAAAGTACCTTAATCAGCATTAGGAAGGTCGCAATTTCATTACTAGTACAAATTAATCAGCGAAAACTTAATTAATTAATACGCATACGTGCCGGAAGTACAGTGTAATCACCTACATGCACAATCGGTGACGAAGTCGTTTACGGATAAATTTTCCCTCTTTAAGCAGAGGAATTTAGCGATGCCATCATCCCTTGGATGCGTTGGCCCATGCAATCATTATACGTTGAACTTTGTAGACTTAGAGGCCAATAAATTGTTATGGACGTTCGTATCAATGCTATTCAGTGTGCGATTTGTGGAGGGGAGGGAAGAACCTATCGGCTGAATGATTTTCTTTTGGCCGAGGGGCCTGCCTGCGTATTTGTTGATAACCGTGACAATCACTTAATGGCTGGGCAAAATTCACCCTATTAGTTCTGAGCCCGTGAAGGAGAAAGTCCTTGCTTCTACTTAGAAAACGCATGACGATGCTGGCGGGGAGTAACGTTTAATGGTATGCTTTTAATGTTGCTAATAAATACAGCATACCGTATAATAAGTTTAAAATAAAAACTTTTGTTCCCACACCGGGAATCGAACCCGGGCCGCCAACGTGAAAGGCTGGAATCCTAACCACTAGACCATGTGGGATACATGCTAGCTGCTTTCTCGCATGTCTTTATATGCCACAGTTGAGCTTGCCAATCAAATCCACGTCATGATCGAGTAAATGAAACAATAACTTAACTAAAAGCAATATGTAATTAATTCAAAAACTTGTGATTTTGCAAAACTTTAGAATAAATTTTAACAAATTCTGAGAAAAGAATTGTACACACAACTACGATAGTTTTACAAATATTCGCTGGGTTCACACAGATGGCTCATTTTCTGTGTCAGACTTCTCAACAGTCGCTAGATGGAAATTTTTCAATAGGAGACCTCATAAATCAAATAAAACGTATTAAAATAAGAAAATCAATTCACCGGCTTAAATGAACACCAAAGTCATTATCAAAACAACTGGGCTTGGTTTTGCAAATGCGTAGACTTATGGCCTTCTCACAGACCGCGGTGGCGTTATGGCAAACGCGTCAGCCGTATACCTCGCCCCGTGGGTTTGAATCCCGGCGTTTCAGCTTTGATATAAATGTAAATGTACACGTTTTTCTGTAGCGACCGTATGGCCTCGACCCTGCTCATTCTTTCAAAGAATTTGTCGGGTGAAACCCTCCACCACCGCTGCCCGTTTCAGTGGGTGCCACGCCACTTAAGATCCCCGTGCGTGGACCGTGTAACCGCTGTTATGTGGCTCCTAAAAACCAACACAAACTTGGAAAACAATGAATATGTACTGACACTTTTCGGAGTAATCCAAGAGATCTGCTAATGTGTGTACGTTGATGTAGACGCGCGTTTATGATTAAATAGTTCTTCTGCAAGTTCAATGGTGTAGCCTAGTATGAAGCCTTCCCGCTCTCGATCTTTCAGAAGTGAACGTTGGGCGACAAAACACCCACCTGGTTTATACCGACAAGGATCGTTAACGAGGGCGCCTGTCGTGACTAGCTCTATCTAAGTTTATGCCGCTGGCGTTATTTTTGTCCCAAAAGGCTCAGAGGGACCACCCAAATCGGACACGGGGTTATCGAAAGTCCTCATCTAAATAGGGTACATGTATATAGTTATTTCATAGAGCCTAAGCCTTGTACTCCATTTCAGTTAGGCAGCCGAGTCTGTATTGTCTTGGATCTAATTAGGTTTTTGCTGGATGCTGCTAATTTGGGCCTTAGCACTTGGTTGGGGTGCAGACGTTCGCACAAGACTGACTATCCGCACCTCGATTCGCATTTCTGTGACTTAGCACGCATTAAAAAATGTTCGTAATAAGGGTAGGAAAGGTAATGCCAAATGCAGACGACGAAAGAGAGCGTCCAAAGTATGTACTTTCTGTTTACATCCTTTACTGACGACCCCTTATTCAGCCACAAATGTTCAGTCTGGCCACATTTCAAGTAAAAACCCTGATGTCAGACAGGCAGGAAGAACTGTAATGGTTGGTGTTTGTCAGCAAAATTTTCCAACAGATCCCACATGGACTGGTCTCTGCTATGGATTGTTTTTTTTAAAATCATGTTAGTAGTGCAGTGATGGGTGACCACTCCAAGATCAATAACAGGCACCAATGCTTATCTCGTACAGCAAGACAACTTGTAGACAACTGAACTAAAATCATTTTGATTGTTTAGGTAAAATTTATTCAATAAAAAAGAAGTCTCTTAATTTCGTAACGTGATGATTCGCTAAACACAAGTCCAATTATCACCAGCAACAATTAAGTTTAAAACATGTAGTCAATTCACGTTTGTCACCAAGCGATGTACTTTCGAAAGCACCTACACCAGTACAACGCCATTTGCCTTCATACGCGATACAAATATTTGCAACCACTAAGTGTAAATGTGAAATTTTCTAAACGAGTTACAGCCCTCACAGAAACATTAAGTGCATTTACTTAAATGTACAGCTTTTTGAATTCTTTGCGCTTTGCACTTATGCCTGAGCTACGGTGGCTCAGCCTGGACGATTATGAGACAAACTTTAAATAATCTGTCACTATAACCACTTTCAAATTTATCCCTCCAAACTGTGTTTTTAGTTACCTTTAGGCATTTGCAATTTTTTCTGCAGTTCATTAGTTCTGACCCTCGTTGTCGCAATAATGAAATTGCCTCAAAGACACATAACAACCAATTAAAAACTGCTCTAATAATAGTGGCTCATTTCGAGGACCTAACCCAATGGGTAGCCTAACATTTTGCCAAGCACCAACATCACTTCCCCGACTTCAAATTTATGGTCATTACGCACAAACATACTGCTTAGTGGCACATTATCCACAGTACACAAGTAAATATCGAACAGCTCTGGACAGCTACAGAAATACCTACAGTGAAAATAAACATTTCTCAGCATCCCACTAATCTTTGTGCACAATTGTAGAGCATGTTGCACCAGTATAAAATTCCAAAGTTCCTTTATCTGACTGGCATCAGATTTTTTTCTTTGGACACAAAGGTCTTGAAGACAGCACAGGGTAGTGCTAACAGATTCTTTGCAATTAAGGAGAATCCCAGCAGTTGTGAATCAGGCAGAAACTTCAGTCTGGACAAGATGCTCGTTATTATAACCATTGCTCCATCGGACTGGCTGACAGGTCAATCAGACGCCAGGCTGCTTTCGGGTTCAGGATTGACTGATCACGACAGAATGCCCAGACATAGAATATCCGCATAATTTTGTCCTGGAAGAAACATCAGTTTAGAAGCGCTTTATTAATCTGGTACACAATTCTACAATCACATTATAATTTGCACTGACAATTTACGTTGCAAAGCACCCTACAGAAGTATAATACTCATTATATACATTGTCTTTATTACAATTAGTGATGTATTATGTCATTAATGTTCCATAATGACCAATTGCACATAAAAACTATCATAACTATTATCACTTTTTTAAAAAGACCTTCCCACTATTACAAATAAGTCTAATCAACATCACAATGACAAAAATTTTTGCCTTTTGCAAGAATAAGAAATATAATTAGTCAAGTTCAACTGCACTACAAGTTAATCCTGCCAAGTTTCATTAATTATTATTATTAATTGATTAAAAGTGCAGTAACACCCACTCTACTAGCAGGGGCACAAGACACAAGTAACATAACAGTCACAATAAAAACAAAAATAGACACCCAGACTAGAAGAGACAAAAGCCTGGAGTGGTTCTAAAAGGCGCTATATAAATGCTTGGAAAAAACAGCTCTAGCTACAACCGTTTGAAATTAATGAATGATAAAATCTCATTGAAATGGCGGTAGAGTCTCCACATAATTAGAAACGACCATTGACTGATGCCTTGCACATCATAATAATGGTGCCATAGAAGTCAGTAGATCAGATCAGTGTTTGCAACTGCTGGAAGACTAAGATTAAATGATCCAGGTTTTACAGTACGATCAAAGGATCAAAGTTTCCTTACTGGATCTCCTTCCACGATCTTTCCAGACAGGTCGCGAACTACCATGACCTGCTGAGCACTGAAACTTATCACAAGAACTGGACCTTGTTCCATGATCTTTCCGGCAGCAATCTAAAGTAATTTAAGCAGACATTTGTATGGAGCCCAGTTTGAGCTTCCTAAAAATTATTAATGTACAATGGACCTTTCTTATAATGATACCTAAAGCTGCCAAAATCAAGTACACTGTAAAAAGATTCCATTCATGGATAATTCTGCTGAAGTGGAAATATGTCAGCAGTTATCCAACAGCACAAGCTTTCATTCCAGTTGTGCAAGGAAGCACTGGATGGTGAGATGACAGTGCAATGTGGCCTCCATCTCTACAACGGATGACCACTAATGAACACAATTTTTGCCTACAATTCAAGAGACCAAAAAAGAAAGGAAAACCTTCCTGCTGACTCTCCTGAGCAACATAAGAAACAGTCGTAGATGGCACTACTTACATCTATATTGTTTATATCAAGGACCCTGTTGTCAAGACGATAGTTAGCTGCTTGTGCTTGTCGAATTGGAGTAGCAAGAACATTGAAAGCCTAAAAGGACAACAAAAATATGTAAACAAGACGACACAATATTAGAAAACACTATCATAGCATTCCTTCGTATTAACATTATCACATTTGTATTTATAATTCATTCATTCAGAGCATTTATATAATGCCCCCATCCAAACTAGTAAACAAAATCTCATATAAACCCAAGTAGAGCCAGCGTTAACACATTAGAGGCACAACCGCAAATAGTGGAAACCAGAAATAAAGTGATAATAGTACATGTACTTATAAAATGATTAGTAAATATAAAGTAAATTTACAATTACTATTATTTTTACTTACAGTACAGAGGAGACTAAGAAAACAAATCTGCAATTGCATACAACTGACCTTAGAAATAAGTCAAATATATCATTCATAAAAATCATCAGTCAGCCAGAAAGAAAATCAAAACTTCAATCTTTGTAAAGTTTTACGCCAGCAATTATACGCACCCCTTCGTAACACCAGTCTTGCAGGATCTCAAGGTCTCCACGAACCATTGCCTGAAACAAAAACAAGAAAAAACATTAGCCAAAACCCCACAAGAGTACAATTCAGTTTTGATATAATTATGCTCAAACAATGGAGTGCATACAGTGGAGATTAATGTATAGCACCTTTAAATGTCTCATCGGTGTTTTTGCACTTTTTAGTATATGTCAACCTTTCGTAATATTGCTCAGAAGTTACAGGTGATGAACTGGTGATATTTACACAGTTTTTAAAATATATTTATTAATTGTACAAGTAATAAATGCATTGCTATAAATCACGCCATATGTAATAATTAATATATAACCTAAAAAATATTTCCTATTACAGCACAGAAAATGTGTTTTAAAACTGTACACAGATCGTGATTAACTGAAACTGAATCAATCAATCGCTACCTCTAAGATATTTGGAATAAAGTCGAACTGGCAGAGCTTAACAAACTCCTCTTTATCAAAAGTTGGATCCATTTTAACGATTTCCGTCAAGACCTCAGACATCTCGGTCTTTGTGAAAACTCCACCTAGAAAAGAAGTAAGAACGACAATGGAACACTAGAGTTGACTTATAAAAGCTGTCATCTTACCAGATACATGAGGAATAATTTTTTAAATGTATATGTACCCATCCATTGTTCTACTAAGTTCAGAAAGATGATTAGAGATGGGATAATTTGAAGTTCTACAACTGAAGCGGAAAACATACCAAACATTTCCGATACTTTGTCTGTGAATGTTCGTGTAGCACGTATGATTATGTTATCACTCTCATCATACTTTGTCTTCATATCAAACAATTCTACAAAAAAAATACAAATACAACTCATGAAAACAACTCAAAGGAGAAAAAACATTGTAAGTGTAGTAAGTCACATCTATCGTGCCAATGTCTAAAGCATACAGCATCAATATCCACTAAGATAGAGCGACAGCCAAGAATACTTATAATTTTAATTTTAAAAAATCACAGCTTTGAATTTCGTTTCAACAAACTTCAATAACACACCTGAATCTGTTAAGTTTATGGATGCTCAATTATTTTATTTAGAAGGTAGAAACAGGTGTAAGTCTCAAGTTAGTCCATGTTATTATGCAGTGATTCCTACTGTGAACAAACTGGTTGTTATCCTTGAACGACTGCCAGCTCTGGTACCACTGGGAGTCCTTGTGAAGAACAACACCCTGAGCCTCTCTGCAACAAAACAAGTCTGTCTTATCACACACCAAGTCTAATCACATCTAGGGACTTTTTCTGCACCACTAAAACTAAGCACAAAGTGACAGTCTGTGGTAATCATTTATTACTCCTCTATCCACATTAGTTCTGACAGGCAAGGGCCTAGGGTTGAAGAGACATTTACGTTGAAGCATAAATACAAGAACACGACTCCGGCAACCAGACAGTCTTTTGTTACAGGTTACACAGTTCAACAATTACTTGCAATTGCTTGCAAAGCACTGAGGTTCAAACCCCAGATGTAGAGGTGAAAGGCAAATATATTTCACAGACTGCCACTGAGCCACCTTTCAAACAGAAGGTCACACTCCAGAATCACAGCTCCAGTTAATCTCAAAAGCATGTGCATAAAAAAGAAAGCATAAAGCATGGAGAGTGAAGTGCCAAGGCCAAGTAAAGTCCAGATAATCACTTATTATGCAAATCAGCACAAAGGGTCCTTACTGACAATCAGACACTGCAACTTGGTTCCATCATCCATCTGGAATGGCCTCCCTCCAGATCTGCAAGAACTTTTGACTAACCCATTTGTGGTGCATTTAGTTACATCATTTTGTGCTTTACAAACTGACTTAGAATAATAATAATTATTATACTGATAATACTGATACTAATAATACTGATACTAATAATACTGATACTACTACTACTACTAATAATAATAATAATAATAGGGCCACTACGTAAACCTTCCATCAACACTTGAAAACTATTTTTTCACCATGGCTAGACTGGGAATATTTTGAAGGGGTGCACCATAAGAAGAAATGCATGACACAACCCTGACTGCACAAGACAAATTAGACCACATACGTGTTTGCTTCAATTGGTTTATCTTCACCGTGTTTAAACTCATACTCTTCTCGCTTCCGAAGAGTTTCTGAAATATATGGCAAACATAGTCTTTACAGCTTACAATAAATGAGCCCAACAAAACAAAAAATCCATTCACTTATCCAGATTTTTTAGATTTTAATATTAGTTAAAATGATCTCATTTTGTCTTTGTTCATTGTTTCAACCTGTTAAATTCTTCTCTCTCTTTATATCGGACTTATTTTCCTGTCCTGTTCCTTAACTTCCAAATTCTTCAATTACTCTTTCCTATATCTCACTTCACCTTTTCATTCACTTCCAACTTCCACCCTTAATCTTTTATTCTCCACCAATAAACAACATTTCAATTCCCAACCTAATTCTCCTCTGCTGTTGGATCAGAATATCTTACCCGGTGGCCGGTAAAGTCTGCCTCTTGAATAGCGACCAGTCTCATCGATCTCCTCTTTGACCGCTTTCACTCCCTGCAACATGGAAAAACTACCAATACAGATTTAATACTAATCAGTGAACCAATCTATCAAAAAAGTGACCCATATGCTACAGGTAACCTTGCCAATCCATTACCAATCAATCAACACATTTAAACAAGAAATAAACATTACAAATGTAGATTATTCATATACACAGTCCTATCATTGTTTTGTTTTATCACAATAACTACTCTATAATGTAAGTAATAAGATAAATTTAAATTAATTAACATCGACTATTTACCACTCTGTCACATCTGAATACATTTTTTAAAGTTTTTAAACATTTGCTAATTATGAAATAACTGAATAACTGAAATAATTCAGAAACAATTGGTCAAACCGTTTTACAGAGGACAAATGAAATGTTGAACTGCAAGTTAAATAAGAGATCGAAGAATATAATGCAAGGTACTCCTTCAAGATAAGCAGTGTCACAGTCTTCGTACCTCTGCAACACTTCTGTAGATATTACTCTGGGCCAGCTGTTCTCCCTGCCGTGAGACAGTTTCTGCAGTCTTCTCGACTGTCTTAGCGACTCCCTCAACGAACTCCTTACCCTTCTTGGCATATTCAGACTTCTCAACTTCATCCATAGCCTAGACATTGAAAAACCATTGCAAGGTATCAACGCCAGACGTTTAATTTCATCTGTTTAATAAAAAGCTTAGACGTGTATATCCATGGGCCAACAGTGGAACAGCCTGGCAAATTAAATGAAATTAGTTGATTTAATATTATGCTTACAACAGGTGACATACAATGCTGTCTTACAAATTAGAATGAAGTAACTTCTATCCAAATCAGAGGGAGGGGATGAAAGAAGAGGAAAGGATGGGAGAACGCGGATTGGGAGGCGAGAGGAAGAAGAGAGGGAGAAACAGGTAACAAGAGATTTCCCCAGAAGGAACAGTTTACACAACTGGTTCACAGATGCTCTGCACTGGATCTATAGGCTAGTTTTTGTATACACTGAAAATCCTTCTAGCATGCATTACGTAAATCTGACATGACATGGTCAAGGATATGCTTAGATATTTTGCAGTTGTGGTACATAAAAACAGACATAATAATAATTATAATACTCAACAACATATTTAATGCAATTCACTAACTCTAACTAACCCTTTTTCTCTTTTGATTTCTACAGCAATGATTTCTGAGTTTGTCTCTCAGAGTTTATCTAAGTCCTAAGGCACCATGCATTTCTCTGTCAGGTAAAACACAGTATGCCATTCACATGCCATCTAAAGCTTAATACAGACCTCAAATTTGTGTAATGTAAAGTGCAAATAAAAACGTTAGAAACCTCTTTCCACTTCTCTTGAACAACTGAAAACTGTTTCTTCAGTGCATCTGATCCTTTTGCTGTCTCAGATTCAATCGATTGCTAAAATTGAAATGCAAATCAGGAAGAATCAATTATTACATCGGCATAATAGACTTTGTGCTGTAAGGTCTGCGCTTCATCAAAAACAAACCAAAGTCACAAAACCAAAGAGGACTCTTAATGGGCTTGTAATGTAACTTAAGGACTCTTGTTCGGTTGCATAAACCTTGTCTGGAACTGATTACATTACTACAGGAATAAGCCTCCTGACTGGCTGCAATACAATTTTCAAACTTTAATCATCCTGTAAACCATGGAGGCCAAATAAAAGAGTGCAAGTTTTCAAAATGAAAAGATGCATTGCATCTTGGCAAATTCAATTAATCTTTCTACGTGTGGTCTAGCTGTATATCCAAGTAACATATAATTTACTTCCTAAGTACATATATTTATTTTTGTTTCATCAACATTTACATTCACGTCCTCTTTGAAGACTTTAATAAACATTCAAACAAAAACTCGTTTTGAAGATATTAATTTATTTTATTATTTATTGCACTTGTTACTTGCACAAGGTAAGTATATTTGAATCTGAGGCAAGAGACAATAAGAAGCAAACAACTTGTCCAGTGTCCTTACACGAAGTCCTCTCAGCAGGCTCAAACCAAAAGTCGCTGGATAACAGACTCAGAGAGCTACTGAACATGCCAATGTGCCTTACATGAAAAAATCACCTTCTGAAACAAATACCTGAATACTGTGCAAAAGTGAAATTTAATTTTAAATACTCTTCATTGCTTCATCTTGCTCACATATTTTTCTCTGGCTTTTTTAAGCGATTCTGACTGTTCCAACTTTTCTGCTTCTTCTCGAAATTTCTTCAGGCTGTCCTGATTGATAAAAGCATTCAAGAAATGTTATTTGTCACGAAAGAGTCAAGATTAATGAGCTATTTCAGTGGTATGAATCATATTAACACAGGCAATCCCAAAATCAAAATAAGATCACCATAAATATGTCATAAAATTACTTTAAACACTTCAGTTTCAATCTTTGCTAAAATACAGAAAATTCTCCTTAAAACATACAACATCATAAGATGAAATGTGGTCTACTGAGGTTAAAGACATTGATATCAACCTTAATTCAGTTCAAATCATGTCATAATAATGCCACTTTGTTAAAATCTACCAACAGATACACCTTCCAAAGGTAGCATTACAAGCAGCTTCAACATCTATAGAACCCTCTGAAACAAAATCCTCTACAAGTCATAGTAATTTCAGGTAAGAAAATTCCGTTGTTTATTAATGGATGTACGATGAAAGGAAATGTTCTGCCCAGTGGCAAATATATGAAGACAGTGATTCAAGCAGGACTATTTTAGAACTGATGCTATGTCACAAACACATTTTAGGAAATAATGGTACATGTCCTTTGTGTTTTGAGATGATTTTATTTTTAGGAACTGAGAAGCATTTTAAAATGAACACTTATGAACATTTTCAAAGAGAAACACTCACCTTCATTTCCTTATTTTTGTTCATTTCTTGTCTGAGGTTATCTATGAAGTCACTTATGAAGCTCCTTCGACCACCTGACATGTAGCGTGCCTACAAATATCATAACGTAATGACATTCTAATAAATGCAGAATTAACAAAAAACTTAATTCACAGCGATATTATCTCCAAAAGTGCATGTCAGCATGCATGTACATATGTATGTGTTAGACAGGCTAGGCAAACTGAGATAACGTAAAGTAAGGTAAGTTAATCACTCATCCGTTGCCTAATTCCTTCAACTATAGTTCCCAGAGAAATGTTCCTGAAGTGTGAATGGTGTTATATAATGAAGAGGCTTGTGTCATAAATGAGGTCTCATTCTAAAGCTGAATTAACTTACCTCTGCTGAGGTGGGTATAAATATGCTTAAATTAATTAAGCCTTAGACTGGGCTGAAAATAGACCATTACCTGGTAGATTCTTATATCTAGATCTGCATTTGTACGTGTGATGTTCATCGCAATAGGAAACCGGGTGATGGTGGGAACAGCAGAGCGAATACATTTTTTCAGCTATGAAACATTTCAAATAAGCATATTTAATTAAATACAGTATAAAATAAACAATACAAATTAAATGATTGACACAAATTAAATTATAAGTCAATATGTGAAATGGCTGGATGGATGATAACACTTAGTAAATTGTGATCAATAATAGGTATAGGCTCATTACAAAATGCAACAATCAGAATCGATATAACACGAATTTGACCATCAAAGTCAATAATCAGTGTTAGCGTTATAGTTATTGCTAGTGTCAAGGTCAGCATACAGTTCGCATTTATAATAACATTGACGTAGATTACAGACAAAACAGCATGCCAATTTAAACTATGACAGTCATTGTGAGTTTAGGGTCTTAAATTAATAACACGGAAACGCACTTAAAACTATCCCCTTTGTAAAGTTCGTACTATTCTTGTATTGGAGTTTATGAGCACCTAAAATGATCATCGTATTGCAAATCTGATGCAAACAATTACGCCGCGTGACGAAGCTACCACTCCCGCATGCCGGCAATGACATTTCAAGTGCGTTGCAAGACAAGTATTTTAAAAGTTAAAAATCAACACACAGGTCAGATGCTCTATGTACATAAGATTCGTTTCAAAAAAAGTTCTCAATAACTAGTAAAAATTAAAACTTACCGCAATGTTATTGAGAGTCCTTAAGTGCAAAATACACATGGTCGCCATCTTTGAGAGCATGAAATATGAAGGACATTATGTAGGCTACAAGCCGTGTTAACCCTGAGCGTAAAAGTAAGTAAGAAATTACTGAATGCTCAGAACTAATGAAAATATAAATGTGCATGTCTTTCTATAGCTACCGTATGGCCTCGACCCTGCTTATTTTTCAATTAATTTATTGAGTGAGATGCTTCACCGCCGCTGCCCGTTTGAATAAGCGTCACGCCATTTAAGGTCCCCTTGTACGGATCGTGCTAGTCCGAGATTAAAATCTCTGAAATATAGTCACTATTGGTAAGGGAACTGAAGTACTCACGCCCGTCCTATCCAGAGGCGCCTTGACGTAGGCCAAGAAACAAGATGTAAGCATAATCATGAGTAACATTTATGTAACGCTTCCTCAAAGAAACTCCCCAGAGGTGCTCCGGACATGCCATTACAAATTACAAGATAACAGTCAAATAAAGTGGTCTTCAACCGTTGCAGATATAGAGTTAGAGTGGAGACTGAAAGGCCAACTATGTAGTGGTTTTATCGTGGATGCGAAGATAACGATTAGGCCTAACCTAATTTCATCGAGCTTATCCTTGCAAACTGTCTCACTGGTCATTAATTCTGTTTTTGGTAATTTTTTATCTCATCGAATATTTTATGCAATTGTTTAACTTATAAAAAGTGCTTTGCTGGCAAATTAGACATGTTTCCCTTTCAATCTGCGTTAAATGCCGCTGACTTCGAATGAAGTAAACAATTTAAATTTAAGAGTCCAAAAGACTTCCCCACCCCTCTGGAATAAACTGCCGCCAGAATTGCGACAATTATCTGGTCCATCATCCGAACTCACTAACCAGGAGGTAGCAATAGGCTGTGCAGGTTGAGCAAAGCACAAGGGCTCACGAGGCCAGGGGGCCGTCTGAGCCCCCAAGGGGTCAAGGCCCGGTTGCCCAATTACGTAAAGCAAAATAGCCAAAGTTCAGTTTGCACAAGGGCCCTCGGAAGGCTAGCTACGCCACTGTCACCAACACTTCACCTCTTTCAGTTTCTGCGCAGGTCTTTCACTCAAGATTGAAAACACTTCTTTTCCAAAAATCTTATCCTGATTCTTCCTCTTCCCCTTATCTCTCTTCTCGCTTCAACTTCAAACACCATCCACTGTAGCCGTCCGACTGTCTGACTACCTGACTTCTGGATCTTGACCAGGAACCGAACCCTTTTGTCTGTCGACTGAGCGCCTGTGAATAAGCTGGTTCCCGCGACTTAGCTTTCGTTGGGCGCTGTCGAAATCTCGAGATAACGATTACGATACGATTACGATTTGATTTGGTGGCAATCCGATGAGTTGAATCTGGCATCGCGTCATGCACACTGCACTGCCTTCAACTACGCTCTTAAAACGAGTGTCTCACAGTAGAGCAGGCACAAGTGTGTCTCACAGTAGAGCAGACACAAGTGTGTCTCACAGTAGAGCAGACATGTATGTCTCACAGTAGAGCAGACACAAGAGCATTCTGCATTCGTTCTGCTCAGTCGCTCCTGTCATTTCGTTCTCAACTTAAAACTTACCCGTTTCAAATTGCTTATCCACCATAGGCTGCCTCTGTCGTGCGGACTGACCTTCTGGATATCGACCTGAATGTGGCTTGGTTTTCGTGTGCCATCGGTTGATGCCTTGTGCATTAGACACTGGCACACTAGAAGTTGCTAATTATTTATTTATTTAAGTGTGACCGCACGGTCTTTCATTTCGACTTCCGCTGTGCTTCTTCGGGGCTCTGACTTCTGTCATGCAATGTTAGGACTCGCTTTTCTAGTCTATTCTCTGCCTTGTACGTTGTTTTTCATATTTCTGTCTTAGTATATCATCTGGACGAACAGCTGAGTTGTTGGTCTTCCTGTAGCCTTCCCTCCCTGCATTCTTTCAACCATCGCTGTCTTCACTTGAACGTGAACCGAGCATAAGAGAAAAACACTAAAGCTTTAGCCGAGTGTCAGAAGCCCAAATAGTTGGTTGGCTGTGAGAAAATCCCGGAATCTGGGAAGCGATCTTCCTACAGCAAAACAAGTTCTCTTGTCAGTGGTAGGGAAAGAGTCAGTTTCTATTTCCTCATTGATACGGTGTAGCCCTAAGTCGATATAAGCTGTAACTGATAATAATTATAAATGTAAGTATAATCTGAAAGTTATATAGCGCCGTTTAAAGAGAAACCAATCAGAGACGCTCTATACGCTAGCAATGATGACGATAATGATGACGACGACGATGACGATGATGATGAAGACGCTCGTGATGATGGCTGTGGGGCATGATAGTCGGTTAGACAGTTGGTTAGAGCGCTCGGCTTTAACTACACAACAGTGCTTGTTATTAGAAGACATAACTTTAAAAAGACTGTATTCGCATCCTCGGTCGAATCGATGCCTTATATCCTGCGGCAGCAGTAACCTCAATCAATACGTGTAGATTATATGCCGCATCTGTTCCACGAAGTGATGCTGTCACTTTTACGAGTGCAGATAGATGCGATGCAAAACCAACAACTAGAGATGCAAGTCATAGGATGCTGCTGCTGCTGCTGAACATATTGCTCAAGATGCTGCTGAGCATGAAGCTGTTGTCGTCTTTAGTTGGTTTTATTGTTGTTATTGTTGTTGCATTGTTGCCACAGTTTTCCAAACTTCGCTGCAGACATCGACAAAAATACCATCGCAGACGAAAATAAGAATAATCAAATGCACACGGTGCTGTATTTAAAAGACGCGACTACACACACACACACGCACGAACGCATGCATGCATGCACGAACACATGCACATACACAAACAAACAAATAAACATGCACACATACACACATGACCACACATGTCACAGACAGCTCAAGAAACTTTTTCAAAAGGGCGAAATCAAAAGGGCAAAATTACAAAGGCGAAGTCACAAAGCACGACAATATATATGACTATACACGCGGCTCACTAGATTACTATAAAACAACTGTGCATTAAGGTGGTTCTAAAAGTTTTAAACTTCATGTTGGAACCCACCGTTAAAGTCCTAGTGAAAATCTGAGCCAAATCGAATGATATTTAGGGGTTGCACAAGTTGATCTAAGATTTCTGGGTATTGCCACATGGGGTTCACGGATTGCGATACGTCTTAAAATTATAGAATGCTTATGCGACTGCATTTGCGTTTAACAGTATAAGAAAAGCAGAACTAAAATTTAAAAACCTGAAATAAGTTCACAAATGTACCTGTACTCCGCATAAGCTCATCTGGCAAGTTTCCACTTAAGAAACTGTGTAGATATTCATTCGTTCGTTCGTTCGTTCGTTCATTCACTCATTCATTCATTCACTCATTCGTTCATTCATTCGTTCGTTCGTTCCTTCCTTCATTCACTCAGTAGTTCATTTATTTATTTATTCATTCATTCGTTCATTCATTCACTCATTAATTCATTAATTCATTCAGTCGTTCATTTATTTTATTAATTTATTTATTTAGTCATTCATTCGTTCATTCTGCATTCGTTTGCTTGATGATTCCGAGCACTTGTTTAGTAAATTTTGCACGAAGTGGATAGTTTGGAATCCAGTTAACCATGCATCTGCATGAGACGAAATATCGAGGGAAATAGAAAACGTAATGGCATCTTCACTTGTCAAAGCATCAACCGGAGAAGGAGATTCGCAATGACCAGCATGACCGGGGATTTGCTGCGAACTTTGCAGACGGAAAACTCGCCAAATCCCTGGAAATGTGATTTGTAAGATAAGATGATTTCGAGGGAGAAGGTAATTTCCGTGCCCCTCTGAAAGTCAATATGGTCAAAAAGCGTCGACGCGCACAAACACCAACCTCTTCAACAAGCTTTAAGAATCTTCTCTGAGTTTCTTATAAGGCGATAAACAGAAAGTTTACAAAATATAGCATTTTCCATAATAAATTTATTCATTATATATGACGTTGCTGATGGGGTTATATACATGAAATGTGTGAAGATTAAAGGGTTTTGCCGCTAAACAAATCCACTATTTGCATTAAACATTAATTTTCGATAATAAATTGAAAAATTATTAATTTTTAAGGACCTTTTTGCAGACCTGTGACAAGAAACCCGCGGCCTGGTGTAGTCCGCGGACCACCACTTCAAGAACCATTGGCCGATATTGTGTATATTATGTTACACGCAAGTCTACAGCAAGATAAAGTGAGAATTTCAATGCAGTGACATTGCAAAATGAAGGTCGGTTTCTCAAAAAGCAATTCTGAGCGAATGAAATAACCCACACCACCAGCGTCATGTAATGTAAATCTTCATAATACATAAGATTCCTAACACAATAGCTGAGGTGTTCTGGTCAGTCTGCGTGGCTGTCTGTTTCGGTAATCGTATAGATCATGATTTATTCTTTCATCTTTCTGTCTATTCTCTCGCTTCGTACTTCTTTCTCCTCTCTTATCTGTATTCTCTCTTTAAAATATGTTGTATATAGAGACATATAGGAGAACAGAGAATATAAACATATATGCGTGTTTATATATATTATATATATATATTATATATATTATATATATTATATATATTATATATATTATATATTAAATATATATATTATATATATATATATATTATATATATATATATATATATATATATATATATATATATATAGGCCCAGATATTAAGATGGCCATAAAGAGTAAGACCCAATTTCAGTTCTTTTTCTGCGTCGTTGGTGTGTCATGAGTAACCAGTAGCCACTGCCATCGTCTCCTGTTCGTTTATATCTAACGACGATCCTCCTCGATGTAGAATTCGGTCGCCTCTTCCAATATCCATTTCTATTCTATCGCTTTTCTTCTTCCTCTTCCTTGTTCTTTCTTCTTCTTCCTCGTCATCCTCTTCGTTCTTTTTCTTCTTCCTCCTATTCGTTCTTTCTTCCTCTTGGGTCCTCTAGGGTCCTAGTGACCCTCCTCGTGCTTCCTCCTCTTCTTATTTTCAATCTTCCTCGTTCTGTTTTCTTCCTCCTCCTCGTTCTTATCTTCCTCTTCCTTGTCATCCTCCTCGTTCTTCCTCCTTCTCCTCCTAGTTCTTATGTCTCCTCCCCTTTTCATCGCTCTCCTCGTTCCTCCTCCTCATGCTTCTCGTTCTTTCTTACCTAGTCATCTTTCTTCCTCGTGCTCCTCCTCCTACTCGTCCTCCTCATCTTTCCTCGTCCTCCTCATCTTTCCTCCTCCTCCTTCTCCTCCTCCTTCTCCTCCTCCCTCTCCTTCTCCTCCTCCTCCTCCTGATGCATATGCAGTGGCCACGGTCTTGGCCGTGCTTTGCTGGCTAAGTCGGTCCCTGCTTAGCACACCACTGGGGGCAAGATAAATCAGAACCTGGCCAAACAGCAACCACCCTCAACATCCCACAGAGCTGCCACCGGAAACCGCTGCTGCTGCTGTTGCTGTTGCACCTGTTATCAACGATGCTAAATGTAGCAGATTAAAAATTCACGTAGAAGCCATTTATATCCTGTCTTATATATATATATATATATATATATATATATATATATATATATATATATATATATATATATATATATATATATATATATATATATATATATATATATATATATATATATATATATACATACATATGGGTATAGGCCTATATATATTGAACCTGTATTTTTCACACACAAACTGTGTAAACATCTATTTAGTATTTATATATATATCCAGTAGAAATGCAAGCCTAAATAGTGTCTTGTCTTGTTTTGGAATTCGCTGCCTAATACATCCATTTATATCCTGTCAATTCTTTGATGTCAGTCAGATCTAAACTTAACACACATCAACTTGCGTACCCAACGTAGTCTGACTTCTCGGAACCACTGGAATTCGACCCGGTTTCTCCAAAGGTTCCTGACTTTTTACTGCGATTTTGACTTGAAGCGACCATCGACTGATGCCTTGGGCATTATGATAACGGCGCTATAGAAGTCTTTAGGTTAGTTCAAATTGTCTTCAACCGTCCTCGAGCCGAAGATTAAAATACCCGAATGAAGAGGATATAAAATCCTGTGACTACTTACAACTCACTTTAATCCTCCCAGCCATCTTATCTCCATCAGTTGTTGACAATTCAGCCAACCCAATACCATACACTAAAACGTTGACAATGCCATCTTTCAAAGTTCAGAAGCGCCCTAAAACAATGAATCCGTTTCTCTTCCGCCCTAACGCTATTCGATCATTCTGTCAATTCATCTTTAAAATTCGGCTCAAGCTGTTCCACGTCTTTGGAATAAACTGTCGCGTTCACTTAGGTAAAAGAACTTACTTGTTTATTTGAATATTTGAATATATAATTAAAATAATTAATTTAATTAAAACTGCACCTTAAAGCATAGTGATTCGGCACCATAGGGATAAAATGTAAACACGCATGCCTATAAAAGAGAGATTGGCAGTCTATCACAATTAACGTTAATAAGGAAATTATTAACATCTTTGGTCTATTTATTATTATTATTATTATTATTATTATTGTCATAATTATTATTATTACGTCAATTCAATTATTAAACAAATCTATTGTTGCTGGAGCAACTAGAGCTGCTGTGGCGTCCAGGCTGGCACACTGGAAACAGGTCGACTAGCTGCACCTCCGAATCTCGTGATCTTGTCTGTAAGCGCCTTGGTGAAGAAGCAACCCTGAGTTAGCGGTCGCGTAAGTGCACAGCGTTCTGTGGGCGTTTCTTCGATGGAGCGCAAGAACTTCCGGTGTGGATCGGACGAACATCCAGCACCACCAACTCCCTCCTCTTCATCGCCGTGGTCGTCTGCTTCGAAGGCGCCTGCGTCGTGGGCTTCACTGACCCGAGCGTCGACGTCTCTTCGACCTCGACCCGCCGGCTGACCTTCGACAGGCGGTGTGGCTCCTTGACCCAGAGGATCGGTTGGGGCCCGTCGGTTGGGTCTCGACGACCAGTTCCACGTTCTCTCCTTTTCTTTAATCTTGGAATCAGGCACGCCCTTCTCTCCTTCTTTGATTTTAGCCGTCTTGTTCTTTATTGTATTGTTGTCGATGAAGAACTTGATTTGCGACTGGGTACTCTCGCTCGCTGCGTCGAGTGCGAGTTCTGAGGTCATGAGTTCGTCTGATTGCTTCTTCTGAACTAAATCCTTCAGATAACGTTCGTTTGGTCTATCATTTCAACTAAAGACAATTACAACGTAATTAATGACGTAACTGTTCGCTATGGAAACTAATGACGTCAGGTGAATTAAAATCCAACAAGAGTTTAAAGAAAATGAACTTAACGAACGTTGAGAGCTTGAATCGTAATCTCGAGATTTCTACAGCGCCCAACGAAAGCTAAGTCGCTGGAACCAGCTTATTCTCATGCGCTCAGTCAAAACAAAATCGATAGGCAAAAGGGTTCGGTTCCAGGTCAAGATCCAGGAGTCAGCCAGTCAGACAGTGGGACGGCTACGGTGGATGGTGTTTGAAACTGAAGCGAGAAGAGAGATAAGGAACTCATCTAGTCCACTTCCAAATTCTCTTCCGTCTTCTTCAATAGCCGACTCGTTCTGTTCTTTCTTTTCGAACAAAATTAGTACCCTCCGTCTCTCTCTTCAATCTCTACTTTCCAAAACCTCCAACAATCCAGCTGCTGATGCTCCCTCTTCCACCTATGACAGTCCACCTTCCCCACCTCGATCCTCATTTTCTGCTTTTCAACCTACATCAGAGACCGAAATACTAAATCTGCTAAAATCTCTCCCAAACAAACAATGTGAACTTGACCCTATACCTACCTCCTTATTGAAAGACTGTGCATCTGTCCTTGTTCCAATTATTACCAAAATAGTTAACCTCTCCCTCTCTACTGGAAATTTTCCCCTTCTTTTTAAACACTCTCTTGTTACCCCTCTTCTCAAGAAATCATCTCTCGACAAGGAAATCCTTTCTAACTACCGGCCTGTTTCTAACCTGACTTTCATCTCCAAATTAACTGAACGGATTGTCCTCTCTCGAATCAATAACTATTTAGCTTCTAACTCACTCATTAACCCACACCAGTCTGGTTTTACTAAACGCCACTCAACCGAAACTCTGCTGACATCTCTCTACAACAAGCTTGTTTCTGCCATTTCTCATCAACAGGTTTCTTGCCTCTGTCTCCTCGATATCTCTGCAGCCTTCGACACCATAGATCACAATATCTTACTCCACCGACTTTCAACCTGGTTTGGTTTTGCTGACACTGCTCTCCTATGGATACAGTCTTATCTCTCCTCCCGCTCTTTCTCTGTTAAAACTTCGGAAGCCTCTTCTAAGTCATGCCCTCTTACTTGCGGAGTTCCACAAGGCTCCGTTCTTGGACCTCTTCTGTTTATCCTCTACACTACCCCACTCAGTTCACTCATTAAAGCATCCTCCGTTGACCATCACCTCTATGCTGATGACACCCAACTATTCATCTCTTTCTCTCCAAATTGTTTCAATGAATCTACAGATCATCTTCTTTGTGTGGTTAAACAAATCTCCTCTTGGATGACATCTAATCTCTTATGCCTGAACCCATCTAAAACTGAATTCATACTTATAGGCCTACGTGACCAGCTGAAGAAAATTCCTGACCCCTCTATCTCCCTCAGCCTGGACTCTGCCTCCACCCACACCTTTAATACTAACTCCTCTGTCCGTAATTTAGGTGTTATTTTCGACCAGAACCTTACTTTTTCTGATCATATCAGCCATCTTTCCCGCTCTTGCTTTATGCATATCCGCGACCTTCGCAGAATCCGTCCTATGCTTGACTTCAAAACCGCATCTATCATTGCCACATCCATAGTCCATGCAAAACTTGACTACTGCAATTCACTTTTCCTCAATATTGACACAACCCAGATAAATCGCCTACAAGCTATCCAGAATGCTCTCGCTCGTGCTGTCACCAAAACCCCCAAATACCATCACATCACCCCTGTTCTCAAATCACTGCACTGGCTTAAAATACCAGAACGAATAGAGTACAAAGTCTTATCCCTCACCTACAACACACTTCAATCCTCCCAACCCTCCTATCTTCGTCAATTATTTACTATCCAACCACTCCGTTCAACCCGCTCCTCATCTGTCCTAACACTTCTTCGCCCTCCCGTCACCTCATCCTTAAAATTTGGAAATCGCTCCATAGCCATAGCTGCCCCACCCCTTTGGAATAAACTCCCGCCAGAATTGCGACAGTTGTCTGGTCAATCATACGAACTCACCAACACTTCACCTCTTTCAGTTTCTGCGCAGGTCTTTCACTCAAGACTGAAAACACTTCTTTTCCAGAAATCTTATCCTGATTCTTCCTCTTCCTCTTGTCTCTCTTCTCGCTTCAGTTTCAAACAGCATCCACCGTAGCCGTCCGACTGTCTGAGTGCCTGACTCCTGGATCTTGACCCTTTTGCCTATCGATTTTGTTTTGACTGAGCGCCTGTGAATAAGCTGGTTCCCGCGACTTAGCTTTCGTTGAGCGCTGTAGAAATTTCGAGATTACGATTACGATTACGATAAGGGGAAGAGGAAGAATCAGGATAAGATTTTTGGAAAAGAAGTGTTTTCAGTCTTTCACTCAAGTCCTGCGCAGAAACAGAAAGAGGTGAAGTGTTGGTGAGTTCGTATGATTGACCAGACAACTGTCGCAATTCTGAAATAATCGGCCGACTGAGGCAGACTATTTTTAAAGTCAACTCAGTGAATTGAGCATTATTAAAGACAGCCATCGATTTCTTGGTGTAACTACCTTGCGATATAGTTGTAAAGGGCGTTTATTTGTAAAGAATCAACAGGATTCATCCTATTCGGGTAGAGAACGGCCTAACGGTCCGAAGTTAGGAATAGCGATACCGTGGACTTTAGTTAGTATTGTCGAAATTACACACGTATCAGCTAAGGTGCATACGAAATAGCATGAAGGAATCGTTACGAAGATCTTTGCTTCTTTCCGAAAGTTTTACTTCGGACGAACAATCTTTGTGTTGACTATAACTGAACTCCTGCGACATCACAGTTCGTAGAACTGAGCGCAAGTGAAAGAAGTCCAGTTTGAATTCCTCGCATCCGATGCAAGAAACTGACGACGTCTCTTGCATGGGAAAATCACATTAGGCCTAGTCTTCTTCCTCTTCGTTCTTTCTTCCTCTTCCTAGTGACCTTCCTCGTGCTTCCTCATTCATAGCTGTAAACAGTGTCTTCTTTTCATTACCTTTAAATTTCTTCCAGTTCTAAACTTCAAGGATCGTAGCCGTCTGGCTGTCTACCTATAAACCCGAGATATATGATAACTATGTACTTAGTTTAATTGGTGCCGAATAAGCTTTATGTGTGTTTGACAGGAGCAATAATTTCTAAAACTTTTTCTAAAGACTGAAGTCATGTACAGGATGTGATTTCACTTGATGTAGATTATACCTTCACTACCCATTCAGACGAAGGGTAAGTGGAACGCTACATAAACTCCTGTCAGAACTACAGCAACTATCTGACCTATGCTACCAACTCATCGGCTCCGCTTCTCTTGCAGTTTCTGCGCAGGCCTTTCATTCATAGCTGGAAATGCATGTAGACTATGTAACAGTATGTACGTATCTGAACATTTATATATCGCCTTTCTGTTCCTCCCGCAAGCACAAGACCTACAGATATACAAAATGTAAAATCGAAACTAAACAGGGTGTTGCTAGTCCTTACGGTATAAACATCTTACTGGTTGATGGATGTGGCTAGACTTAAGGCCGTGCATTTTACATTTAGGCTTGCACATTAGACTGTGTTTGGACTATATATTTTGTAATAATAATAATAATAATAATGATAATGATAAACAGTCTCTTTTTCTTATCTTTAAATTTCTTCCAGTTCCAAACTCCAAGCCATCTGGCGGTCTACCTGCCTGAACTTTGGATTTAGACTTGAAAGTGAACCTGACTATACTTGTCTCACCGACCGTTTTGACTGAGCGCCTGAAAATAAGCTGATTCCACGACACAGCATATCTGGGCGCTAAAGAAATTCGGAGATTACTATTTCGACAGCAGACTAAAAACTCGACATTTGTTATATCTCTATATTTATTGGATAAGAATCTACCCGTCTGAATGTGCGGATACGTCACATTAGGTAAGGCTTTGGGAAAGACCTAAGTTTATTTCTAAAAGCCTCTCTGGCTCAAGGACCTTGGAGTCACGTATGGGCGAACAAACCCACAAATATGCTGTACCCACAAATATGGATGAACTAAATGAAGAAGAAATCAAAAGAGGGGCAGAGGAATTTTTTACGTACAGTACGCTTGTCTGTACAAGGATATTCAATGTTTCCCAAGGTCCCAATGGGCGAAATATAAATTGGTCAACGTGGCAGCTACAATCGTAATAAAGCAGGGCTGCGACATTAACGCTTAAGACGGCGGCTTAAGTTCGATCATCAGCGATGACATAAAAGCAGTGAAATAACTGACGGACGCGATCCGCCGATGAATAAATTCTAGCGTCGTCAAGCCAGCCGCTGGTCAACGGACAAGATACTGCTGATCAGCCGATGTGCTCAGCGCAAACGAGACAAAATATATGCGTCGTTTCGTTTGATAAACGTAAGATTCGCGCAATCCGTTCGCGCCGTATACGTCACTTTCGCCTTCGTGTTGGCAGACGCGCGGAAAGGGAATATCGCACGGCTTACACGGTATATTGGCTAGATTCTGATGAGGGTTTGGCCTGTTTGGTTAAAAGGAAAGACACGAGTGTAAGACATATTTTTGCTCAGAGATCGAAAATTTCCCTATATCATACTGGAACAAATAGGTCGGCTCCCATATTCGAACCATAAGATCTCGGACAAAATTAATACATAGAAGACAGTGGCAGATCCTGCCATGGTTTTGATACCGATCGTGACTATTTTTCAGAGACCTTAATCTTGGGCTAGCACGCTCTGTGCACTGGGACCTAAAATGGCGTGGCACCCAATCAGAATGGTAGGCCTAATAGTGGTGAAGGTTCTCGCCCGATAAATTCATTGAAACATGAGTAGGGTCGAGGCCATACGGTCGCTATAGAAAAACGTACATTTCCATTCATTGGCCCCCCACATGATGCCTTGAACGATGGGTCCAGATGCTTTGGCTACCAATCACAAAGTTTAATATATCAGAACGGGAAAAGAGAAACTTACCCATTCACTCGTCAGGACTATTGTCCATTAAAGATAGATTTAAAGGAAAAGATTTCGCTCCTGTCAAGAGGCCCCCCTCTGCTGTCAGCTACCAAATGTACCCCCTGCCCGAGTCTCTGCCAACTGTAGGTGTCAGCGCAGGACTAATCGTGAACTCGACATTTTTGGGCGTGATGTTAGAGATAGGTCTAACTTAGATGTGGATCGTTTTGGCATTAGTGTTAGCATTGCTGACGTTCAAGCGCTTTGAGAGGTACTTAAAGGCACTATAATAAGTGCTTGGACACATACATACACGCAAACATACATACATATATATTACATAAGACTATATACATACATACATGCATGTTTGCATACATATATACACACATTGGGTGAATGATAACTTTTATTGTTACAAAATTTTTATTATTATTATTAGTAGTAGTAGTAGTAGTAGTAGTGGAAGTAGTAGTAGTAGTAGTAGTAGTAGTTGTAGTAGTATTTGTTGTTGTAGTATTGTGTAAGACATTATAATTGGTTAAATATAAATATTAGCCTATATCCTATGTGCCTGCAATCTGCAAAGTGAAGCGATAATGAGCTTTCTACACTTGGTGCAGTTTAGCCGTTAACGTTGAGGCAACGCGTAAGTAATTACTGTTACGAACGTAAACAGTAACATTAATACTCACCTCGAGTCGGTCGCCAACCTTAGAGTTTTTGCCAGAACATGTTTATATTTATTTCTTTGCTATGTTCTTTTGTTTGAAAGTCCGTTGCGCTTGCTTTCATCCATAGGTATACGCCTATATGTGCGCCTTTCACACACGCATTCGACCGGAAATGCATGTAACAGTATGTACGTATCTGAACATTTATATAGCGCCTTGCTGTTCCTCCCGCAAGCACAAGACCTACAAATATACAAAATGTAAAATCGAAACTAAACAGGATGTTGCTAGTCCTTACAGTATAAACAGCTTGATGGTTGATGGATGTGGCCAGACTTAAGGCCGTGCATTTTACATTTAGGCTTACATATTTAGGCTGTGTCAGGCCTATATATTTTGTAATTATAATAATAATAATAATAATAATCATCATCATCATCATCACGCACACATAGGCCTACATAGGGCCTACATACTTTCAGATTTACACAAGACCCTCTTGAACGCTGAAGAAATTTAGGGTAAGCCTATAGGATTATAATTCAGTTAGAAATGTATTCAGTCACCAGCTGGAATACTTAAAACATAATCGCAATGCACCGGCTTTTTCACGAGCGCTGGGTTATGCACAGCTGATGATTTATAGGTTAAAGAAAATGGTACAATGGCGAATTTTATGAGTCACGCAAGACATCTGGATGAGATGGAGCTTAAGTTCTAACTGGACTGCTTGAGGTGTTATAGATCGCGTAGAACGGGCTGGTGTGACTAATACTTGGGGGTGGATCTGAGAATTAGAGAAATTCAGCTGGGTGATCGTTCGAGGGGCAGGATAGGATTGGTCAGAAAATTAGAGAAATTCAGATGAGTGGCGACTCATTGGCGGTCAAGAGTGCGGCAAGAGAACGACTGAAAAGAGCAAAGTGGTTGAGTGGTGAAGAATTGACTATGACGAGTGGGTTGGTAGTAGTGCACAGAGTTATAACTTGGAGAACGAACAGTAAAGTAGGCCTAAGTAAAGTAAAGAAAATCTCCAATGTCCCTTGTGGAATGTAGTGGAGGCGCTCATTTGTTGCTCTGCGGGCCTTGAATGGGCAATGGACGAATCCCAAGGCCCTGGACACGGGGCCAGGGCATCGCAGGACGTGAGGCCCTGGACACGGGGCCAGGGCATCGCAGGACGTGAGGCCCTGGACACGGGGTCAGGGCATCGCAGGACGTGAGGCCCTGGACACGGGGCCAGGGCATCGCAGGACGTGAGGCCCTGGACACGGGGCCAGGGCATCGCAGGACGTGAGGCCCTGGGCACGGGGTCAGGGCATCGCAGGACGTGAGGCCCTGGACACGGGGTCAGGGCATCGCAGGACGTGAGGCCCTGGACACGGGGTCAGGGCATCGCAGGACGTGAGGCCCTGGACACGGGGTCAGGGCATCGCAGGACGTGAGGCCCTGGACACGGGGCCAGGGCATCGCAGGACGTGAGGCCCTGGACACGGGGCCAGGGCATCGCAGGACGTGAGGCCCTGGACACGGGGTCAGGGCATCGCAGGACGTGAGGCCCTGGACACGGGGTCAGGGCATCGCAGGACGTGAGGCCCTGGACACGGTGTCAGGGCATCGCAGGACGTGAGGCCCTGGACACGGGGCCAGGGCATCGCAGGACGTGAGGGCCTGGACACGGGGCCAGGGCGTCGCAGGACGTGAGGCCCTGGACACGGGGCCAGGGCGTCGCAGGACGTGCGATTTACTTCCGAGCTTACGATGCTGCCATTTATCCTGCTTGGTGATAGGGACAAGTGCGCGCGAACACCTTGTCCCGGGTTGTTACAAGGTGCTCGCTCAGCAGACTTGAACCCGCAACCGTTGGATTACAGACCAAGCGTTCAACCGAACAGACCTCCGCAAATGAATGGAATTGGCCGACTGATAAAGGTTTCATCAGAACCCGCTATATCTTCGCCTCCTATAGCTTCAAAATCCCGATCCTTTCTTACCATAGCCAGTGGGTTAGGACAGACGAAGAGTAGTAGGAACCTAAATCTTGATCCTTAATTGTAGCTCTTGCATACCTTCTAAAAACTTCTGTAACTCGGCACTTCAACGCGTTTCATTGAACCACCGTTTGTTTGCTTTTTATTATTCAGTTGCCTCCCAAATAGCTTAGCTAAACGTGTTCAGGGCCCTGGCGGTGCCTGCTCTGCCAATACTGCTTTAGGCAAACTGCGTGCTGAACAGTGTGCGCAACGTGTGGTCTAAATAAAGTAGAAATAAAGTCTAAAGGTCTAAAGAAAGGACCCGTACCCTTTTGCCTATCGATTCTGTTTTGACTGTGCGCCTGTGAATAAGCTGGTTCCCGCGACTTAGCTTTCGTTGGGCGCTGTAGAAATCTCGAGATTACGATTACATATTACGATAAAGGTCTAAAGAAAGTAGAAATAATCGTTAGAATTAGATAGCACCTACAGCTGAGGTTTTCGAAAACTTGCGATTGAGTTTAGTATAAGCTATTGACAATGCTATGTCATCATCATCATCATCATCATCGTCATCATCATCATCGTCATCATCATCATCATGTATGTATGTAAGTATGTATATATGTATGTCTGTATGTATCGAGACAATTACTATAGCGCTTTTTGGGTACCTCACAAAAATCACCAAAGCGCTGCCTGCGCGAACCTAAATGATGTAAAAGTCGTAAAGAGCATAAAGTAATCAGAGGATATCATTGTCATTTTATGTTTGTGATTCATTAGACATGATAAACAGCCTTCGATTGGAAAATAATATAATTTCAGTTGTTTTTCTTATAAAGGACGCTGCTTGATTGATAATCAGTTGCCTATTTGACTGACGCTGAGATGCGAAGACGAGGGAGTTGCACAAGAAACATTGTCCAGCAATTAACGAAAAGGAAATTAAATCTGGTTGGACACATCTCCAGAATGGATAACACCAGGATGGTCTAAGAAGTAGGGTTTGGAAAGATGGATGGCGGAGGGATCAGAGGTAGAGCGAACAGAGAATGACGTCAGGTGACGTCAGAGACAGGATGGTCTAACAAGCTGTGTTTTGAATGATGGATGGCGGATCAGAGAGGGAGCGAACAGAGAATGACGTCAGAGACTGGTGCGGGACAGACTTGCATAGGCTGTCTGTTGACACAGAACAGAGGACAGTGGAAATCAGCAGTGAAGCGTACGATCGACACCAACGGATAGACCTAAGAAGAAGATTTGACTATGTGTCACAGGTTCGAATCCAAATGAAATTAACAATCCGTTGTTGATGATTGTAACAAGCAGGGAAAGACTGTTTTGTCCTTAGATTCCTATTCTCGTCCTTGCATTTCAAACGGGAGATTATTCCAGAACTACCGCCGCCAGAGGGATATTGCTTACACAGACATGTGATAAATGAACCACAACATCTAGTAGTTCACAGCGTTTTTGAGAGGTCCTTAAAAGTTGCTATACCAAAGCTAAGATATATACATACATAAGCATACACTAACCATCCTTACCTTACCTTGCAGTATATTACCTTTCCTTTCCTTACCTTGCCTTAGCTTGCCTTGCCCTGTACATGCCCTGCCATACTACACCTTACCTGTCCATACCGTACTTCCCCTTGTAACCTTGTCTTATCATACCTTACCCTACCTGCAATGTTATACCTTACTTGCCTATAACTTACCTTACTGTACCTTACCTTACTTTATCTTGCTTGGTTTACCATACATTGCCCATTGTCTTATTTCGCCTTGCCTCGCTATATTTTGCCTTGCCTTGCCTTGCTTTTCAAAAGTGCATTGTGAAGGTCATTCTGAATGGATTCAGTTTTTAGGAACGCCAAGCGTCAGACAAATTTGTCAGACTTTTTATTGTTTATCTCCAAAGAAATTGCAGAATATAATTAAGTTAAATAGAAATCCAGTAAGAAAAACAACTGCTACGCGTAATGTAGGCCTAATCACTGTAATGTATTGCATATTTTATACAACGCCCTTTCAACAGCCTTGTAGTTCCAGGCCAGATGTGATAAATTTGAAGAAAAAAGAGAGCCTATATTTAGGTTCCCTAACAGCGCTATGTAAATAGGCAAATGCAAGCATACATATAAATTAGACAGAGTATTCACAGACGAACGAATTGCAATAGTCTGACTAGAAAGACAAATTTGGGACGCACGTACACTAGACACTCCTTATAACACGCATCGTTACAACACGGATTCCGATACGTAGTGGTGAGATACAAGGAAACCGCATTTAATTCAGCTTTTTAATCCTAACACCTTGTTACACCGGGAAGGATACAGAGTTTGATAAGGGGGACAATTTTCCAATAGTCGACTTGTTGTTAGGTTAAAATTTTACAACCTTTTCAGTTTTTGGAGGAGCCTAGGCTATTTTCAAGTCTCAAGAAGTTCTCAGAACTTTATTTTAGTCATCCAGACATTTGAAACCAGTTAATTTCGTATTCCAAGTCGATAAAATTTATGACGATTTTTTATTTACTCAGTCCCCTTTTAAGGCTGGTTTTCTAACATTCTTCTGCTCTTTGCTACATTTTCTTAATTTCAGCTCTTGTTTCATTTTATTTTTCTATTTGACATATTTTTGCAGCCTTTCTATCCAATTTCCATTTTTCATCTTCATTTACTTTCACAGTATTATCTTGCTCGTTTTTGTTTTACAAATTCTGTGGATAACCCTTACTGAAACCAGTTTGTGGGGACCAACCATAAATGAAATGGGGTATAGCTGGACTGCCCTGGGTCCAGCCTTGCAACCTCGATATCACGTGATACTTGCAACGGCTGCGCTCTGAGGAGAGTCCAGTGTACGTGCTGTGAACACACACGGAAATGCATCTTACACTATATTTATACAGGACAATATAATGCAGAACTTTCGATCAAAACGAATGTTCTTCAGTTTAACTCATTGACGCCTGTTTTGTTAACGGGCAACCAACATTTTCCTAGCTCGTGTAGAGTGCTTTCCTAGTAGACACCTTCTGTTTGACGGGTAACAAGTCTGCGCATGAGCACTTGGTGAGACCTTAGACTAGACATCAAAGTCTCGTAATCAACTGAGATTTTTACACTGCAGTGCGAAAACTGTCTATCCGTGATGTACGGATTGGGGTAGTGTCGGATTCAAGGATTGATGATCCGTAAATGACGTATCGCTCAAGCTAGGCGAACATTTGCCTTCGCATCCGAACATCAGCACGACTCTGTTCTTGAGAGATCCTGGCTTTGACATACAAAATAGTACACGAGGATGTGCATTTGGTTTTGGAAACTGCACTGGGCAGATTAAGCAGAACGCGATCTCAGTATGCAGAACAGTTTCGATTACGTGCGCTGCACAGTTATTCCGTAATACCATTCAGCGTCTAGAAAGACGAGCAGGCAGCGCTGAGCTTCAATCCTTGACAGAACTCGAATGACTTGTAGGTGGTGCCAATGATCTAAGTAATGGTGATCGCTCAACCTGCTGCAATAGCATGACTTTGATCTTGCACACGAGTGACCATAAGGTGATCGTAGACCATGAATAAATCAAACAGTAGTCAAACTGCGGTCACACCGTGAAAGAATCCTGGTAAAATCCTGGTAAAGCCACAAGAAGACCGCCGTCAAACCTTGATGGAATCATTCTAATCAAATGGTAGCCAGTACCCTGACTGGTTCTTGGTCAGTTGCTGGTCAAACGGTGGTCATTCCGTTAATATTACAGCTGGCTTCGGCTTTCGTGTAGCTAAACTCGCCATTCCACGTGTGTTCTCCATCCCTGGTTGCTTTCGGACACAGCTTCGTCCATCTCTTGATCAGAAGAACCAGTTCCTTCCGGAATATTCTTCCCGTCAGAACGTAGATGCAGAAGTTTCCGGCGTAGTGCGACATGCAAACTTCTTGTATTATCGTGCGCGCGCTCCAGTACCAGAAGTGCCTCTGCCACTTCGGATCGACAGCTATCTGCGCCTCCGTCAGATCCATTGAACCCAATGGGAAGCTGTAGTAGATGGCATAGGCTACGGTAGCTGGCAGAGTTGTGGCGATGAGGTAGAACGACACGGCAAGGAGCATGACGGTGGTGGCAGAAGGAGCGGACGTCTTGTGGTAGCCGCTCTTGCGTCGTACCTGGCGGCAGAGTAGCTTGTCCTCGTTGGCCGAGAGCTTTCGCGCCTCGTGGATGACGAGTACGTTGAGGCAGAGGATGGCCAGCGGAACGACGCCGAAGACGAGCAGCTCCGTGACCCACGACCAGACTGACCAGATCGATCCAATGTCGTTGACGACGACCTCTTCACGAACGCTGCAGTCGACCTTGACCGGGTCGTACTGCCAGAAGTAGGCCTGGACGAGGTGAAGGGACAGCGAGACGAAGGCCAGTACAACGATGATGGCCACAGTTCGCTGAATGTTACAAAACCTCTCGCGCTGGAACGGGTGACAGACGGAGATGTATCTTTCTACGGTGAAGCCGAGAACGAGCAGCGGACTGAGGTACTGAGACGCGAGGAAGAAGACCGGAAACATCTCGCAGAGCACCGGAAAGGTAAGTATCACCACGTTCCAGGCGGACTGGAGCTCGAAGAAGAGGTGGAGCACGAGAAAGAGGAAGTCGGCGGCAGCGAGGGCGGCCAGGTAACATCCGGACGAGGGGCGCATCCGAGGCTGGATCCAGACGAGGAATGATATGAGATTTCCCGGGAAGCCGATGACGTACCAGACGAGAGTGACATACCGATCGATGAGCCTCATCGATGGGTGATTGATCGAGTAGAGATCGGCGAGCGATGGGAACGGATGTGTTGCGTTCGTCAGATTCAGCTGCACCGACGTCAAGAGCGACTGGTTCATCGCTGACCCTGACATCTGCAATGCGATTCATCATGATTAGTTTCCATTTGCCTAATGTAATGATTCATCATGATTAGTTTTACAGTCTAAAGCAATGAGTCATCATGATTAGTTTCCATTTGTCTAAATTAAGGATGATTCATCGTGATTAGTTTCCGTTTGCCTATTGTAATGATTCATCATGATTAGTTTTACAGTCTAAAGTAATGATTCATCATGATTAGTTTTACAGTCTAAAGTAATGATTCATCATGATTAGTTTCCATTTGCCTAAAGTAATGATTCATCATGATTAGTTTTACAGTCTAAAGTTATGATTCATCACGATTAGTTTTACAGTTTAAAGTGATGATCGATATAACGTAATCTAGTATTAAATCGGTTTCTTCACGGAGTCTAACATTAGGCTGATATGATACGGTGATATCGCCTTTGTATTATCTCTAGAGTTCTCATCTTTCCTTATGTTACAATACGTTACTTTACCTGTCTTTATGTGACCTTACCTTACTTTAACCTTAACTGACATCATCTTACCTTACCTGGCTTTACTTTCCATTGTTATTGAAGAGTCTCTAAGCTCAAAAAGTCCACAATACATGCTGTGCCTTACTTTACCGTACCTTATCTTACCCTATCACACCTTAACTTACCATATCTAACTTCGGGATGCCTTTAAGGAATATCTAGTACCTTAAGAGAGTACTAGTCACTCCAGGCCGTTATCCTTGGGCTTTTTGAATTTCTTCACTTTGACATATCCAATCTGCTACATAGGTAAGACTCCTCCCTCTCGGGAGTCGACCGGAGGTGGATTCGTGCATAATGCACTCATCCATCAAGTGTATCGATACAGTTTCCGTCACTTCACCGCACCTTATCTTACTCTATCACACCTTACCTTACCATATCAAATCAACTTCAGGATGCCTGTAAAGATTCTCTAGCATACGCTTTGCACAATAAATTCCTCGCTTTACCTACATGTAACTTTGCTTCGCCCTTCCTAATCTTACGCAACAAACTAGCTTGCATACTAAAAATATGCAGGTTAAGTGTTCTGTTTTCATTCTGCAGTCCATTCATATCAGAACCACAGATGAATTACTCAGACAATTCAAGTGGACAGCAGAATAATATGAGAAATAAATCAACGCTAACAGACAATTTCCAGTACAATTAAGCGACGAATATGACGTGAAAACAGTTGACGGTCGAGTGAGTAGATTTACAACGAAGCAGCGCAATATTGATCGCTTAAACCGGCTATGTATATATATATAATGTCCATATGTATTATGTCAGTATATATAATACAATATATATATACATATATAGATTTTATATATACTTCAGTTAAATACAGAGAGCGATTTGCGGTTGGCGCCCCTGGCGAAAGAGCTAAGAGCAGGTGCGGAATTTATGGGGAACCATAAGATGTCAGTGGGACAAAGTCTGAACCCGTGGGGGAAAGACCCATGGAAAGCACCTATAACTTCTGCATTTATTAAGCGCCACTATCTAATAATAAAGCATCAACAGATGGCGCTGAGCATTTGTGCGTGAAAGACTTGCACCCTAGTTATATATATATATATAACAGGGGTGCGAGTTTTAGGGGAAGTGGTGAAATTTCCCTTCCCCAATAGTATATATAATTTACTTTGTAACATTATATATATATATAAATTCCACACTTTCCCCTACAACTCCCATCTTATATATATATATATATATATATATATATATATATATATATAAAGGGTGCTAGTTGTAGGAAAAGGGGTGGAATTATATAAATATAATGTTACAAAGTAAATTATATATACTTTAATACATGCTAAATATATATAATATAAATATACATATAAATATTCTAAATATACATATGATATTCTAAATAGACATATTATATTCAAAACGACATATAATATTCTAACTAAACTTATTAATCAATAAACGTAAGCAAATAATATTCTATAAATATAGTAGATAGTCTGTCTGTCATGAAGCAAATCAGACAAGACTTGACGGATAGAAGTTGGCGAATGTCAGTCGGCGCTTGATGAATCTGGTGGAGAAGGGAGGACAGGTGCTGCCCTGAGCGGGTCAGGTGCTGCGGTGATCTCGGTGCTCCGGTTATTATGCCTCGAAGTCGATGGAAGAAGAAGCTGCTCGCTTCGTTCCAGATGTCGGCGTTTCTCTTGTTGCCAACCGAATATACAAAAGCCCGGAGCGTAATTGGATTTCGATGTGCCGAAGACACATTGTGAGTGTCGGTCTGTATGTCTGTGTGTTTGTGTCTGTCTGTCTGTTTGTCTGTCTGTCTGTGTGTTCATGTGTGTTCGTATCTGTATGTCTGTGTTTGAATATCTCTTTGTGTGTGTGTTTGTGTCTCTGTATCTGTATGTATTGTGTGTCTATGTCTATGTATGCCTATGTTTGTCTACTATACGTGTGTCTATGCGTTTCAATGTGTCTGAGTGTTTCTATGTGTGTCTTTGTATCTATCTGGATGTATTGTGTGTCTATATCTATGTATGCCTTTTTTTGTCTACTATACGTGTGTCTTTATGCCTGTGTTTTTCTTTGTGTGTCTGTGTGCCTGTGTTTTTCTATGTGTGTCTGTGTGTCTGTGTAATACGGCGAAACTCCAAAGAGAGGCGATGCTGAATCTTCGTCTGCAATTAATCGCGCGTTTGTCGGCTACAGACGTCGTGCAGACGTAATGTCTCATACCACCAGAAACTACTGATAGTTCGTCAAATTTTATTATTCCTGGTAAACAACTGTGCGGCCTACCATCAGTCATGTCCGGATATTAAATATCAACTGTGAAGCATTTATATGCATGCATGTATCATCATCATTGTCCATAGCATCATCTTCATCATCTTCAGCATCATCATTATCATCATCAGCGGCAGCAGCATCAGCATCACCTTCATCATCTTCATCATTTTCAACATCTTCATAATCTTCAACATCATCATCATCATCACAATCATCGTCATCATCATCATCATGCATTTGGATATTTATATAGCTCATTTTTGAGCTTCACAACAGCGGTGAAAAGTAGTTTCTATGTCACAGATTTTGTGAAGAGGAGAGTCCTGCGGTTAGCGTGAGCTGTTGGAAAAGTTGGATTTTGAGTGAGAGATATTCATCGAAAGATAGCGATGTTTTGCCGTAAACTGTTCTTTATTACCATACACTTTCTGTGATCCAGCTATCCGAGCACACTATAGTGTCTGCCGTCAGTGGAGATCAGTTTGAATCACCGAGGCGTGAAAATCATCTGGTAAGCGGGTCTGTTGGAGTTTAGGTACAAGGTACTTGAGCCTTGGAGGGACTGTTAACTGAGTAGCCGTTGTTATCGGATATCCACTTAGACGATAAAATGTTTGTGCACGAATGCGATAGGGGATACAACTCAATCAAAGTCTGGATGTTTGGAAAGGACAATAGGACGATGTGCCATGGAAAGACGCTGCAGACAAATGGATAGATGTACAAACATGCAGAGAGAGCGAGGACAAAAAGAGACGCAGAGAAGACAGAGAGAGAGACAGAGAGATAGATAGACAGACAGAGAGGACAGAGAGAAATAGAGGGGTAGAGAGAGACAGAGAGAAACAGAGAGATAGAGAGAGACAGAGAAGACAGAGAGATAAAGAGAGACAGAGAAGACAGAGAGAGACAGAGGCAGAGGCAGAGACAGAGACAGAGGCAGAGACAGAGGCAGATACAGAGACCGAGACTGAGGCAGACACAGAGACAGAGACAGATGGACAGATACAGAGAAAAAGGCAGGTGCAAAGGAAGAGACAGACAGGCGGAAAACAGTAGTAGATAACAGCAGTTCTTTGAAACGAGGCCAACGAGCGATGGACGGCGTTCGTCTTCGGAAGAGACTGGGAGAGAGAAATGAGATGGGAGAAACATAAAGAGCCATGAGCCATCAATTTGGAACCAAGTACCATCGCAATCTCTAGACGACTGAATCCGAATGGACAGGACCGGTAACGGAGGACAAATATAAGAACAGCTGTGATCGAACACAGGAGAATAAGAGACAGATCGATAGAAAAGAGCAAGGGAAATGAAGCGGGGAGAGGGAATTTGATTGAATTGAACTGAATTGAAGCTTTTACTGAACAACTCACAACAATCAAATAGTTAATTGAAAACAAAATATTAACGGGGATCAAAATTGAGGCGAAAGGGACAAGTCGGCGAAACTCTTATAACAGATTTCAACATGATATATTGAGCATTTACGTACTGCATTATTTTTAATTAACTGTGTAAATGTAGTGGTATGTGAAATGTTTTCTCAAAAGACATTAGCCAAGCACCAGTTTAAGAGTCAAGCAAACTGTTACTTCTTGGCCACGTTTGTCAACACTTCCTGGGAATTCGCTCCTGAAGATATTGCTTGAAGGAAGAAATGAAGGAAATAAAGCTGCAGAAAGGCCAAGAACTGTAGGCTGTTGGACTGGATGATGGATGAAGGAAGCAGACGGAGTTACGAAGAAGTTAGGACGTTAACTTGAAACGCACAATAGTGGACTGCAGTTAAGCACTGATAAATTAATTATCCTTATAGTAAACTTATTTCCGGCATTTTCTACGACTAATGCAAATGGGCAGTATTGCGACTTTTCAACTTGTTACAAACATCGTGTCTCGGGACTTGCCCAGGAGACCTCAAAAGACAAGACCACCGAGACGAGACCCGAGATGTTGGCCGGTCTGTCAGAGAGGAGACCGAGAACGAGACATTAGGTACGTATCGAGACCGAGACGGAAAGTCTAAGGGAAGTGTTAGAACTGTGTGACATATATTGAAGAATTCAGGCAATAGATGGCACTTCAGAAATAACTGATGTCTCTTCAGTGAACTATATATTACTTGCGACATGTTTGCAATAATAATGAGTGATTGATCTTATTAAACCGAATTCTTATTCCTCTACATCTCGATTTAATCAGTCAATTCCAACATAGAGAACAGATACAGAGGAACATCTTGGACGAAGATGAAGGAGATAAGAGATGAGATGAGAGAGATTGAGTGAAGCGATTTAGGATCCGTGTAAACACATGGAAAGAAAAGATAAAAGGGCAGATGAATACAGTTCACACATGAAAGAAGTTACAAGATGGATGGATGAAAAGATGGTCGCATGGAGAAAGTGAAAACATGAATAGCGAGACAATACACGAATGGAAAAGAAGCAAGATGAAATATGAGACAAAGCTGAAAAATTAATAGTTTTGTATAAACAGTCGCAATCTTTCACCAGCAAGAACATTTCAGGAGTTTCTCGTAAATATAATTAACTCTAATGTAGGAGACTTTCAGATCGGAGACGTATATATAATCTGTGGCAGACTTTAGCACCATATTTGCAAAAAAATTAATCTATGCCTGTCTGTCACTCTGTCTCACTGTTTGTCCGGCTTTCTGTCTGCTTAGGTATGCCGTTGCTTCACTGTCGGTAGAATAGGTGGATCTATCCCGGGCGGGTTCGGACATCGGAAAGCTGCATTGGCCGTGGGGGTCTGTATATGCCTCGAATGTTATTAGGATAAGACGTTCGTGGAAAGCTCATGCATGCCGCTTGACAAGGCTGTATGCATGTCATAAAAAGAAGATTCATTTGGATTCTGAAGGGGCCACGTTTCTATAAACAACTGCTTCTCAGTCTGAAAACTTTCGTTCTACGAGGCGACAGACACTACATGTAGTATAGGAAGGCAGTCGAGGTTCAGGTTCATGTCCCTCTTACTAATGATATCTCTTTGAAACCTGCTATTTAAATTCCATGTATCCACTGCGATTTGCGGTGGTTGTAGCGCAGATGAAGATGTCTTCCGGACCATTTAAAACCATGTTTTGTTATGCCATGTTATGTTGTGTTATGTTGTGTTATGTTGTGTTATGTTGTGTTATTGTTTGTTATGTTATGTCATGTTAATGCAGTTTAGTCCTTATAAGTTCAATTCTCTACGACCGGATGGGACCCTCAACGATCGGAGGCCGTAGTAGGTCGACGTGGTGGAACTGGCTGTTGCTACGCAGCTGCTATGGACTTTGTTAAACTTTTTATAACAGCATAATTTTAAAAATTTAGTTTGTGATATATTCTCTTCATAATTATCATCGTGGATAATTATAATATGCATTTAGAACATAGTGCATCAACATCTATACTAAGTCATCATTTTCATTCCAAAGGCTCATTTTCAGTCCAGAGCTTTCTTCTAGACCCATTTCCGCCATTCCAATAAGGATTCTTCAAGGTCAGCCGCAAGGTCAGCGCTAAGTCAAAATCCTATCATAACTGGAGACAGCACAATCATCTTTTGACATGACGGGGGAGGGAAGGAAGGAAGTCCGCTAAGAATTTCTGAACTGAACTGAACAAAAATGTTTGATCACCGATACTTAGCGGCATTACACACGTAATTGTAATTTTTTATCAGAAATTTGTATAGCGCTTCTTCAAGAGGCATAATTCTAATATTGGTTACACAGTTACAGTTAAAGTTACAGTTAATAGGCCAGTCAAATGGAAACTCCGAACGAACCAGTGCGCATTACATTGGTTGCATGAGGTTGCGTGGACGGCAACCTCATATTATAAATCAAATATTTAAATGAGTGATTACATAACTTCAATACAAGTCAATTTTTATTTATACAGACATTGTTCAGCAATTTCTATATAGGCGAATGTCTAATTCAACAGCAATACATGATGCAAATAAATTTGTAATTTCAGTTAAATGCTTTAATTTGTGCCTTAAACTGGTTCAAAGTGGGTAGATCAATATAATTATGAGGCAGGGAGTTCCTTATCGATGGTCCAATCACAACAATAAAGAATGTCCTTACACTTGTATGAGCAAATTCTTGACGATAAGCTAAACAAGATCTAGTGTAATGGTTGTGATTTTTATAGCAGTTCTAAATTAACTGAAACGTTGAAGGTAAACAATTATTCTTATAGTGGTACATGAACATACTGATTTGCAGTTTTGCTATATATAGTCCAGCTCCATAATGCCTTGATCATTAAAGACCCATGTGGAAGAAACCCTCCGCCACAGTTTACATATTATACGAACATTTTCTTTTCTGTATAATTACTAAGTGCTTAAGACGAGATTGGATAATTACAAGCCCATAAAATGTAGCAGATAATTGCAAGGCCATAAATTGTCGCAGTACGATAATTAAGGATACATCAAGGGTGCAAAAGAGATTAACAAGAAAAGCTTTCAGCAGAACCTAAGAAACTCGTGATATCTCCCCTGTATTTTCAGATATCTTTATAGAAACTCGAGATACGTGTTCTGTCCACATCAAGTGGTGATCGATGTAAACTCTTAGAAATTCATCTCGGAATTACGAGTTAGAATGCCGCCAACAAAGTTAAAGGTGATGTCTGACTCCAGCAAACACTGCTGCATCTATAGAACGTTCGCGGACACTGGTCTGAATTGCCTGTGTTACTAAACAACGGTCGCTGTTAATTTCAGACAGTAAAAAGTGGCTTTATGTGGCTCGTAGCCAGAAATGTTAAGAATGTGATATGTGGTTGAATCTTCGATAAGACATGAACCAGTGGGTAAAAGACCTGTAGCTAAATGGACAGGACAGGAAATATATGGGGACACGTACCTTCAGTGGGAGAGAGAATGAACGAGGGGTGAAAAGACCTATGAGCAGGAACGAATGTATGGGGGACATGTGCAACAAATGATAGCATGAACTGGTGAGGAGGTCAACATGCAGATTGCACCTCGAAAGTGTCTCACTCTTTGCCACAATGTAATCCCTTACCAGATATTAGGTAATTCAAGACATTCGGGCATTATTGCACGCCTTTATAACATTAGTCCTCATGGGTTTGAATGATAATTCGACTGAGGCGCAAACAAGACAGCAAAAATAATCGAAAACCGGGCAGCATTTCCTCACTGGCAACACGATTTGACAACGGAATGCCAGCTCACCAGAGATCGATAGAAACCTGTCGTATAGATGATAGGCAAACGCATAACTTATCGATCACTGCACCAGACATTTACTGCCTCAGGTCACACTACGTTTCGTAGTACATGGGCCAATACTTAATTTTGCCCTTCTTCACAGACCTCGCTTTGCCCAGCTTGGGGGGTTATGGTTCGATTAGGGGCGTCTTGGGGAGGAAAAAGCAGGAAGTGCCAAGGCCAGAGGCATCGAAGACGTTTTAATTGGCCGATGCAGCAGCAGCAGCAGCATGATCAGCACCAGCAACAGGGAGACGGCGGCTAAGCATCATCATAGACAAGATCCAGCGAAGATACTGATGCGGAATGAAGCTGTCAAGGCAACTTCCGGCACTGCCATCGTGATTCCGATATTCATTCTCGTTTGGCAAATGAAACTCTTGCGTCTTGTACGAATGCCATACACGAAAGGTTCTTAATGGGCGCAATATAAATAATCGGATATACACATACATGCCTACATACACACGCACATATATACATACACGCCTACATACATACATGCATATTTACAGTATATTGCATACATACATATATACAAACATATATAAATAAATAAATAAATACGTTCTTATGTCTCGCAGTACATGCGCGATGTACTTCAAAGGCTGCCTGTTTCACAGCAAAATATAATTTAAGGTTCGCTGTGGGTCTGGCGATGCCAGTTGGGAATGCGCCTGACTGCTTGGGGGGGGGGGGGGACTTTGCTGCCCTGTTTTTTGGGGGCTGAAGAAGTCTTCGTTCCAAGACCCGATCTTATTTTGTTGTTGTTTTGCTCGTACCTCGCAAATGCCACCACTTACTCTTCAATGGCTGCGCCCATCTACATGGAATAGCCTCCGTCTGCATCTGTTTTTACCTTCAGGCCAGGAACACTACATACATCTTTCGTCAACAATAAAACTGTTCCATTTCGGCTGGAAAGGCCTCTGAGTAGACAAGTTAAAGGTATTAATCTAAATGTATACGGTTTTATATAGCGACCATATGGCCTGTGTGGCCTCAACCTTCGATTTTTCAATGAATTTATCAGGTGAGAGCCTTCATCACCGCTGCCCGTTTCAAGAGGGGCCTCGTCATTTAAGGTCCCCGTGCATGGACCGTGCTAGCCCGAGATTAAAATCTCTAAATATAAATGTAAATGTGCATGCTTTTCTATAGTAACCATATAGCCTTGACCCTGCTCATTTTTCAATGATCGGGTGAAATCCTTCACCACCGCAGCCCGTTTGAATGGGCGCCATACCATTTAAGATCACGATGTATGAACCATGCAAGCCCGAGATTCAAATCTCTGAAACATGGCCACAATCGGTATGCGAACCGGCATCCTCACGCACAGAGTCGCTTTGACACACGCTTTAACCAATAAAACTAACAAGGCCAGCTAAGATCATTATATGTAATTGCTCTGAGTGAATAAATAAATAAATAAATAAATTAGTAAATACACGATAGCCTTCTCTCCATTTTAAGCTGATTTTTGTGTTTTAAATAAAGGGCTGGATCGCTAGTGTGATCAACCGATGGATGAAACTGTAAACAAGGCAAAAATACTCTAGACAGGAGAAAGACGAGGCAATATCAGATAGCAGAAATTAAGGCAACTGGAAAAAGATTCCTCTGTATACAAGAAGGTACATAGGTTTATGTGTATGTATGCATCTACCTATGTCACTATGTATGTACATGAACACATGTCTGTATGAGTGTATGTATGTATGTATGCACTCATGCATGTTTTAATGTATGTATGTAAACATGTATGTATGTATGTATGTATGTATGTAAGCATGTATGTATGTATATATGTATGAATGAATGCATATATGTAAGCATGTATGTATGTATGTATGTATGTATGTAGGAATGTATGAATGTATGTCTGTATGTATGTATGTATCTGTATGTCTGTCTGTCTGTCTGCATGTATGTATGTATGTATGAATGCATGTATGTGTGTATGTATGCATGTGTGTGTATTTATGTGTGTATGTATGTATGTATGCATGTATGTATGTATGAACGAGTGTATGCATGTATGTATGAATGTATGTGTGTATGTATGCAGGTATGTATCTGTATGTCTGTCTGTCTGTCTGCATGTATGCATGTATGTATGAATGCATGTATGTGTTTATGTATGCATGTGTGTGTATTTATGTGTGTATGTATGTATGTATGCACGAGTGTATGCATGTATGTATGAATGTGTGTGTGTGTATGTATGCATGTATGTATTAACGCTACTTGATAGAGTCGGTCAGCGACAACTCCGATGGTCTGATCCTGCGCAAAGAACGTCTGATGATAGGTTCACGACCCTGGTCACCCCATGGAAGATTCCGAGGGAAGAGAAGAAAAGTATGACCAAGACTGCGTTGGACAGACGGTACAAACGAAGACATAACAAGAAAGACTGAGACTGAGAAACATGAGAAAAATCCCTGTACCTAACAAACGATCGAAAAGACCCGAGTTCAGTCATTCGCACCAACCGCCGCCAAGTGGCTGTCGCCATGGAATGCTGATGAAGATGAGAATGGCGGAAGTGGTGGTGACTGCGGTGGTGGTGATACCTTCGTAGAGGTAAGGTCCAATGGGATATTTTGGCTGAAGCGCAAGCGAGACAACAGCAGTTCAACAACCGGACAACCTTTCCTTAAGTCTCAGCCTACGTGGTTTGACAACGAATTGTCAATTTCACTTGTCGCACTTGGATTCGATCCGTGGACGTAGAGGTGAATGGCGGACGTCTTAGCCATCTGTCACCGTCTCAGCTGAGCCCTTACGTACTATACAGTTTCGGATCAAAGCCAGCGCATAATTCATTTAAAAAATTCCAAAGCCTTTGTGTATCAAAGAGACGGCGTATCGCTGTCATTCGAGTCGGCATCGGTTCCCCGTGGGCTGTGGCCGCACGAATCCTGGGACCAATACTTCAGCTCATCAATCGTTTATACAACCACAGGATGAGATGCGGATTAAAGATGTCAGAGGAAAGCTCGTCGTGTGTGAGAGAGGAAAGGTGAAAGACAGGTGCCAGAAGACGCAGTTGAGCTAGTCAGATGGGAATTGAAATTCTGCGTTGCATTGGAATCTCCTCAGCTTATGTCGGCTGACATTTAACGCTGACACTTGTCAGCTGTCGTGGTCTCCATACTGCGCAGGTGCTTCACGCAGTTGTCGATGATATGCGGTTATGCCGGACGGAAAGTAATCTCTGTTGGAAGTAGGCCTAAGTAATGGATTTGTTAACACGCCATATGTCCATCGGCTGAGCGAGAAATCGTCGGCGAACTGGAAGCAGACACTATATAGTCAGCCTGAGAACCTCTGAGCAAGCTTGAAGAGAGGCTATATATCTTCTCCTTCGCCTCCTCTTCTCGCTTTTCGCGTCTCCTCTTCTTCTCCGCCATATTTTGCTCTTTCTTCTCTTTTCCTGGACCTCTTGTCCTCATTCAATTAATCTTTATCGCCTGTCTTCTTCTTCTTCTTCTTCTTCTTCTTCTTCTTCTTCTTCTTCTTCTTCTCCTCCTCCTCCTCCTCCTCCTTGCCTGGTTAGCTTAATTGGGTAACGCGTATGTCAACGCGCCTCTGAGCTTCAAACGGGCACTGCTCAGTGGTGAAGGTTCTTACCCAATAGATTCATTAAAAAATAGCAGGGGCGAGGCTATCAGTCGCTATACAAAACGTGTACATTTACATTTTCTTCTTCAATTTCGTCTTGTTCTACTTCAACTTCTTCTGCATATATTTGAGGTTTGAATGGCTTAAATTCTTAAAGCTGGGTGACTCACTTATTGAGTTCACTGATGTTGCTCGTGACTTGGGCGTTGTTCTTGATTCTACTATGTCTCTCACTTACTATGTAAATGGTATTTGTAAATCAGCATACATGCATATTCGTGACAGATGCAGAATTAGGCGTTATGTCCTCATGTCTTCTAAAATATCCCTGGCAAACGCCTTGGTCTCCAGTCACCTTGACTAGTGTAACTCAATTCTTGTTGGTTTCACAAAGTCAAACATGCAGAAACTCCAACGAGTTCAGAACTCCGTGGCTAGAGTCATAACAAATACTTTAAAATACAAGCATATAACCCCTGCGCTTAAATCTTTACATTGGCTTCCTAATCAGCAAAGGATTTGTTTCAAGCTGGGACTTACAGTTATTAAACATTGAACTCTAACTAACCACAATACTTAAAAGCAGTCTTTATTCCCTAGACTTACTATTATTCTGCAAGGTCATCTGATTGTCTTTCTCTGGTCATACCTTGGACTAGAACTGTTCTGGGTAAATGGGCTTTTTCGGTTGCTAGACCTAAATTTTGGAACTCCCCCCTGTGTCTGTTCGTTCTGCTCAGTCGCTTCTGTCATTTCGTTCTCAATTTAAAACTTACCTGTTTCAAACTGCTTATCCATCGTAGGCTGCCTCTCTCTGTTTTGTGGACTGACCTGGATGTTGACCTGATTGTGGCTTGGCTTTGGTGCACCATCGATTGATGCCTTGCGCATTAGACACCGGCGCATTAGAAGTTTTCTAATTATTAATTATTATTATTATTATTACATCTTCTCCTTCATCTTTTCTTCTGTTTCTTCTTCCTTCAACTTCTCCCCCATGTTTTCCATTGTAATTATAATTGTAATTTGATATTTATAAAGCAACACTTAAAAAATAAACTCATCAGGGGCGCTCCCAACCAAAACCACTGATACCATTGTCAAATAATACAGACTTCAGGCTCTTGCGAAACTGCGGAAGGACATTCTCCTATTCTTCATTCTCCTACTCTTCTGCTCTGAGTGAATGAATTAATGAATAAAGGAATGAACGAATCAATCAAACAATAAATTAATTAGTCAATCAATCAATCAAGGTTACGGTGGCAACTATATGGCCAAGTGATTGAGCGCTTGTCATGGCGGTGTGAGGGCTTTCACGGTAACTGAGACGGTAACTGAGAGGGATTTTGAGCAATTGAGTAATTTCCTAATACCAGTTGTGGGGTGGCATGAATGAGAGGATAACTATTGTCCGTATTACCCACTGCCCCAATTCTGAGACCCAATCACTGGTCTGTCCCTAAAGGATGCCGGAGAGTCATACCCCACCGTAGCTACTATGAGACTGTTCCATATGTCCACAACTCTGTTGGCAAAAACATACTTTCTTGGCAAAGCATATTTGGCTTAGCCCTATCGATTGGCACCTTAATGAGCATTAATTTTTAGTTATTATATAAAGCAATGCAATCATAAGAAGTCAAAACAGAAGCTATACATGGCTGCATCTCCAAAGCCTGCATTGCTGTTCCTGGGGCTTCATGGATCTCGAGTGGATTGTATTTTCGGAATGCTGTTTAGCTGAGAAGCCCTAAAATAACGACACTAGAAGTTTCCAGATTAGATTAGAATAGATTAGATTAGATTTCCTCTTCAGAATATTAATTAAACAGAATGCTGCGGTTATATTCTGCTTTTATAATACCCAGAACATGTAGAAAACTGTAGTGTCCTGCTGACTGCATTGTATACACCTAGGCCTTAGACGGAATCATTTATTTCTAAGATAATAACCCACACTCGTCGTCCAGTTTTTTATGCGTCATGTGTAACTGACAGTTCGTTATTAAGCGAGCACATGGCGCCAAAGAAGACGTCGCCCCGCTGTTGGATTGTGCTGTGCTTGTCGTATTTTCTTTTTTATACTCGAACGTCCGTTTATTTAACACATAGACTCGTCAAGTCCTAGACAGCAAATGCCTCTTTCTTTCTCTTCCTCTAAGACTAGTGTCTCTTTCTTTCTTCTACCTAAGACTAATGTCTGTTTCCTTCCTCTACCTAAGACTAATGTCTCTTTCCTTCCTCTACCTAAGTCTAATGTCTCTTTCCTTCCTCTACCTAAGACTAATGTCCCTTTCCTTCCTCTACTTAAGTCTAATGTCTCTTTCCTTCCTCTACCTAAGGCTAACATCTAACCTAACCCTACTTTATAGCCTATCCTCTTGATCTCGAATGTTCCAATATTACAGTTCTATGTGTGTCTTCGGCCTCCAGAACTATACTTCTGGGTCCTCGTCAGAGACTGTAATAAATAACTATTAAAGCACCTTACCTTTCAATCTGTAGTAGTAGTAGTAAAAGTAGAAGTAGTAGTAGTAGTAGTAGTATTAGTAATAAAAATAATAATAATAATAATAATGGTAGTAATAGTAGTAGCAGTGGTAGTGGTAGTAGAAGTAGTACATGTAGTAAAAGTAGTAATAGTTAATTAGTCTGCTACTACTACTGCTGTTACTACTACCACTATTGGTAGTAGTAGTATTACTACTACTACTACTATTACCACCACCACCACCACTACTACTACTACCACTAGTAGTAGTAGTAGTATTATATAGTAGTAGTAGTAAATACTAGACACGATATGTTCGTAAGCGTTGCAGCCATTTAGTTACCATTATGTGAATGATTCCCATTTTCCTTCGAAGATTTTGTGTACACGAGACCTGAATCTAGATGAAGTGACTGCGTTCGGAGGGAACACGCAACAAGATACTCAGACAACGAGGTCTGTCTAATACAGAATGATGTCTACGATCTATACCGGTTACTGTTTCATTCAGACAGGCGGTCCAGTCTTTTACCGGAAAGGACTCGTGTGATTAACAGTGTAAGTGGCGATTTATTGCCAAAGGCAGAGTCGCGGTGTGAAGGGAAACGAGCTCCGTGCGAAAAAAGTTCCGAAAAATATCGTGATTGCTTCAAGTAACAAAAAACGGAAATTTGTTCCTAATAATAGAATCCTTTGTGTCGACATTGTTTGCTGACGCTTCGTCCGTCAAAATCATGGTTTGTCCGAATTACGACTGCATAATTATAGACCGCCTGGGCTTCTATGTCTCCACGTTGTTTGATATAGAATGTTGCTATCAATTAAGGCAACAGAGTACTTTTATATGCACTGTGTCAAAAGTGCGCAGAGTCGGAACTGACTTGGCGTCACACCAGTATTCAGAAGCTTCGCAGCTTCTTTCTTGGCTGGAGTGCTTTGGAAGCAATGACACCTTGGCGCGTGACGCCCGATGATCGTCGTAAATTCAATCAGTGGATGAAAATAGACGAACGAAGGAAACACAAAACATGAACAAGAATCAGACACAAAGACGCCGCTTGTCGATGCAAAGAGACGCCGAGAAACACGCAGACAGCCAAGGCACTCAGACAGATGCATAGACAGGCAATCAGACACACCCAGATAGACCGACTGTCATTCATTCAGAACAAATTGTGTAACGCCTCTTCAAGATATCTACCTAGAGGCACTCCAAACCTAGCGGCGCCGGCGAAAAAGAGCAGCTTTCTAGTATTGCTGAAAGGTAGGCCTAGTTAGGCCTGGTGGGCCTACTTGTAGCGAAGTCCCTGGCCAGAAGAACACGCAGATCCGGACGGAGGTTATCCAAGGTTCATGGCTCAGAGAGACCCAAGACAATAGCAGATAGTCAGACAAACACACAAGGGGATAGGTAGAAACTGTCAAGGGTATGGACTGATAGCTAGACTGACATAAATGGTCAGACAGGTAAACGGCAGGAACACAGACAGATGGATTAAAAGGCAGACAAGAAACAGGTCTGAGGACACAGCGAACTTAAATGAGGTATACCATCAGTGAACGAATAGGCGTTGTAGAATTTGGATTATAACTCTATATATTGTTATATTACATATTAAATGGTTTGTCGCAAGAACCTAGGTTAAGGACAATTGTATGATCACATGCCTTTAGCTGCTGTGCTCCTTGTATTTGGAATCGTAAACCATAAAAGGCCGGACTTGCAAACTCGTTCTCATAATTTAAATCACCTGTTAAGAATTATTACTTCACCCTGGCTTTTGCATGATTCCATCTTGGCCCAGAGCGAACATATATCCGCGCCTCAGATTCATATGTATTGATATTGCGCGCGTTATCAGTGCTTTATTAAATAAATAAACAATTTTGTTTATGAAGAAGTCTATGTACGTTGCTACTTCGGTAAAAACGTACGTTACGGAGCCTCTGAGCAAGAGAACGTCGACACGCATACCTATGGTGACTTAACATCCGATATCTCTATCTCGAGCTAACGCCGTCTAAATTGCATGGCGCCCATTCAACCAGGCGACGATAGTGAAGAACATATCGAACCAAAAGAATTAAAATACAAAAGTGCGACAATCCCAACCAAAGCACAAATTGGCGCACTGATACTGCGCTATAAAAACATCGGTAGCGCGCTTGGTCTATGATCTGTCAGTTGCGGATTCGAGTCTCTGAGAGAACTTCGTGTACGAACCTGGACAAATTGATTGAGCTCGCTTATCTCTGTCATCAAGCAGTATGATTAGTTCCGACTTTAGCTGGGTAAACGACAGGTCCTGCGATGCACTGGCCTCTTGTCCAGGACCGTGTGATTCGTCCATTACCGGCTTAAGGGCCGAAGAGAAAGAAATGTGCGCCCTCCCCTACGTTCCACTTGGAACACGGGAGCTATACTGCTGCTTAGAGGACTAAGGTCGACAACTTGCGCTATATAAACTCCAACCGCTTTGGCGTGCGCCGTAAAACGATGATACGTCATGCATACGTCACTTTCGTGAAACGTCAGTTTCATCATGGCATATAACAAGCGAGAATTGGCCATCACTTATTTGCCTCGTTTGCTAAACGACCCACCCCTTCCACCTCCAAGAGCAGCACAAAGACAGTCGCATTACAGCAAACCGGAAGTGCACTCGCACCCGGAAACGGCTTTATTTGTAGCGTCATGGAGCAAACGAAGTTAATGATGAATTGAAGCGACATGCTTAGTACAGACCGGCGCTTTTGACAGGTCCTTAAAAGGCGCAACGTAAAGGCGGACCTACATGGCTATTGGCTGATAGCTGTGTATCTATAGAGGCCATAATTAGGTTTACATTGAAAGTTTTCTTAAACTGGCACTACATAAATGTAAGATTGCATTACGTTACGAATGTTTACACGGGCACACTGTGTAGGACTGTTATTGCCCTTAATATTGGACAGATTTATGGGCTGTTTCGCCATATAATCAATAACAATTTCATGAGGATTGGGGCGGTATTGGATAGTTTGGGGATAATGAAATGCATAGGTTGGAACATCCAATATTTATGGGTGGCATTTTGGTAGATTCTTACTCTTCGCCTCTACATCCTGAAACAGATGCGTCGTATGAACTTCACCCCGAGGCAAACTTCACTAATGATATGGAATATAATATTTCAAATCAACCAACCGGACAACACAGCAACAGTTAACACCTTATCTTACCTTACCTTATCATACTTTGGCTATGTAGGTAAGGCAAAAGGCAAGGTAAGATAAGGTGTGAAGGCGCTTGATATAGCGCCTTTCAAGGACCTCGCAAAAGCTCCTCGTCACGTGCGATATGTGTACGTTTTGTGTGTAATGAGGTCTTGGCGTTTCGTGGACGTGTCGAATCTGGTCTAGCGGTGACCTTTCCCATCTATTGTCAGTTGAACTTTTCCAGAATCCTCTTGTATAGTCTACTTCCGGATGATGAAGTTGAAATGGAGAACTGTTTTCAACGGTGCCACAAGCGGAGCTTAGGTTGACTCTGTTTCTCCTTCTGACAACACTTAACACCCAGCAGTCGACGCCTAAGTGTTCTAATGTTCCAACATTACAGGATACATTAGGAAACGTTGGCCGCATGCAACGAATAAATCGCACCGAGTCCTGCAAGATTTAATGGCGCTCAGAAATTGCTGGCAATTGATCGATTTTAAAAACCTTGTTGGCATAATGTGAAGATGATAATTTACAGTAGCAAAGCAACTGCGAAAAGGCGAGTTTAAAGGCAATGTCTGCGTTTGAACAGACTAGCATAGGTGGCATAAGAACTAGTTTTTACTATGAGCATATAATGGTTAGCATATCGGAAGTGATGATACGTAGTTCACTTGAGAGTTCCTTAGCGACAACTGTTGCCTGAATTGTGTCTAACATGTTACACAAAAATCTAACAGAATGCTAGCATTAGACACTAGTGTGACAGCAACTCACAGCCACATTGTGCTGGTGATATGGGCGCTGTTGTCTACAGCTAGACAGCAATTTTGTCTGCAGGGACATCATCATCACTCCTCTTACTTTAGAGATTCAGTGCTTAGAACAAAGAGCAGGGGCGAATCCAGGGGCTAGTTATTCCATAAACAAATTTATGTGATATCTTTAAGTCAGATGCTAATCCAGGCATATTTCTAAGAACTCAGATGATATCATTTGAGTAATCATTTTGCCAACCATGGTAATCCTATAGTCACATGCAGAGAGAGGTTTGTGATGTGAGCTAAAGAGGATAAAATTGATATAAAGAGAATAGAGACTGATAGAAAGAAGAGGATAATAAAAATGTGTGTTATCAATATTGAGCGATCAATGTATATCCAGGTAATACCAGGTATATCAATGCATATCCAATAATCCAGGTATATGGATATGAATGACACAGGTATGCCAAATGTATGCATATAGATGTGTATATATCATGAATACCGCCGATTGACTTAATCCTTACCCCTGTTCGGAACATCTGGTCAGACGAGATCGACATTTGTTTTGCAAATGTTTTCTTGCATAAACGATCACTAGATGTCGCCCTTCGGACGTAATCTTTAAATACGGCGGCCGTGATAGGCGCGACGTTGCCTAACATGCGTTAAACTCTATCTTTAAAGCGTCAATACCTGCTTTAATACGTCAGCATCTGCTTAGTTGCGTCAAATAATGCCTTATAGCGCCGATCCGTGTCTTAGAAGAGTCAATTCCTGCCTTAAAAGCGTCAGATCCTGCCTAAAATCGTCAAGCTGTACCTTAAAAGTTTCAATCCTATCCTTAAGTGCTTCGATACAGTGTCAATTCTCTTCTTAAAGTCCCCAGTCTCTGTCTTAAAAGCGTCAATTCCTTCTTGAAAGTCCTCAATCCTTCCCCTGAAAGCGCCAAGCATGGCTTTGAAAGCATAACTTGTAGTGTTTGAAGGGTATATCCTAACCTTACAAACGTCAATCCTGTCGTTCAAAGCGTCAATCCAGGCCTCTTAAGCGTCAGTCACTACCCATGCGACACGCCGCTAATAAAATAAAATTTCTTGCCTTTCAGCACATGCTCTTACGGTCGACCTTGGCAGAAGCAGTTCTTGCAGAACCGTAGTCTTTGCTGGCCATCAGTGGCTCATTGGATTGTCTTTGAGTGGATGTCGTCTGTTTTCAAGATCAATTGATTCCAAGGACTGAACAAGTAACTGACCGAAAAGAGGGACGAACACTGAGTAGACTGACCACAACAAGTCAGCAAAGGATTTCAAATGTAAGATCTTCTACACAGCTGAGTTAAAGGAAATTTCGAGGTTGCATGGATGCACGCATGTATGTATATATGTATATATGTATGTGTGTATGTATGTATGTATCTTGTATGTATGTATGCATGTATCTTGTATGTATGTATGTATGTATCTTGTATGTATGTATGCATGTATCTTGTATGTATGTGTGTATATATGTATGTATGCATGTATGTATGCATGCATGTATCTTGTATGTATGCATGTATCTTGTATGTATGCATGTATCTTATATATGTGCATGTATCTTGTATGTGTGCATGTATATATGTATGTATGTATGCTTGTATGTGTGCATGTATCTTGTATGTATGCATGTATCTTGTATGTATGTATGTGTGTATGTATGCATGTATGTATTTGAATATTCTTATACCTTTCATGTGTTCTGTAAAATATTAAGATGAGCCAGATAGGACTGGGATATGTAGGAAGGGTAGAGGATGACTAGAGGATGAGGAGACTAGAGAATTTAAAGAGGACGGGAAGAATTTGGGAAAAGATTGAAGATAAGAAGAGGATTGGGAGAGGATAGAGATATGGAATTGGAAGAGTATGGTGTGTGGATAGAGAGAGATGAGGAAGTAGAGGCTCTTAAGAGGAGCTAACAGTTGCGTCAATTTAAGTGCTTTGCAAATGCATTTATATAGGCATGTATGTATGTATGTATGTATGTATGTATGTATGTATGTATGTATGTATGTATGTATGTATGTATGTATGTATGTATGTATGTATGTATGTATGTCTGTATGTATGTCTGTATGTATGTATGTATGATTCAAAGCACTTATAAAGCGCATTTTAAGAACCTCACAGCCATCTCCTGACAGATAAAGCCGAACAATAAACTAAGCATTCTCATCTCCTTCTCTTCAACTGTCGTCCTCCTGCTCCTTTTTATCATCCTCTGCTTCATCATCGTCGTCGTCGTCGTCATCGTCGTCGTCGTCATCGTCGTCGTCGTCATCGTCGTTGTCGTCGTCATCATCATCATCATCATCATATGTTCTTCTTCATCTCTTCTTCTGTTGTTCTTGTTCTGCTTCTTCTTCTCCTTCTCCTTATTCTCCTAATCCTCCTTCTATCTCTTTTCTTCTTCTTGTCTTCCTCTTCCTATTCGTCAAATTTTGCTATTTCTTCGTCTCTTTTCCTCCATCTCTTGTCCTCATTCAACTAATCTTCTCTTTTTTATATTTTCTTCGTCGTCTTTTCGTCTTCGTCTCTTTCTTTTTCTTCTTCTTTTTCTTCTTCTTCTTAATCTTCATCTTCTCCTCCTCCTCATTTTACTCCTCCTTCATCTTTTCTTCTGTTTCTTCTTCTTCCAACTCCTCCTCCACTTTTTCATTTTCCTCCTCTTCTTTCTCCTCCTCTCTTCCTTCGTTCCGATAGACCCCCTCCCCATCAACGTCGTAATCCTGTCGATCTTATTTCCGTTTTACGCCAAAGGAGAAAAATAAAATTAATTTGACCAAGACAGAGCTCAGCATTACTGCTAGCCAATGTCATCACTTGTGTCGTCTCCAATGCAGTTGCAGCAGCCGGTGAGGCAAACAGCTTCCGAACCCTGTGTCCTTCTAAAAGGCCGCTGGATGGAGACAAGGCAGAGGCAGGGACGCCTTCTTCCTGGTTCCTTAACTAAAACAAACACTCGCTTAGGCAGACCTAATGGAAATGTCGTGTCACGCGTCAGCCTTAACATTTATTCTTCGGCTTCGGCATATTATCAACGCAGCCGTGATCTATGCTGTATCTGTGTCTCTATACACTCGAGCATTCATATAGCGCCATTCAAATGCGCTGACATGTGGCTGTAACCCGTCATATCTAATGACTCATGACTTAAAACGGGCTGAACATGTTTAGACGCATCGTTATATGGAGAATGTAGTGAAAAGCACATATTTATGCATACAGTGTATAGCGCCATACACCCCTGTAACTCGCTAGTGACTGCAACTTGCATGTCAACTCCCCTTCTGTAACTTGCTGTAGCTCCTTTTTGTAGGTCATCGGCTGTAACTTGCTGTAGCTCCTTTTTGTAAGTCATCGGCTGTAACTTGCTGTAGCTCCTTTTTGTAAGTCATCGGCTGTAACTTGCTGTAGCTCCTTTTTGTAAGTCATCGGCTGTAACTTGCTGTAGCTCCTTTTTGTAAGTCATCGGCTGTAACTTGCTGTAGCTCCTTTTTGTAAGTCATCGGCTGTAACTTGTTGTAGCTCCTTGTTGTAAGTCCTCGGCTGTAACTTGCATATTAGGCCAAATTTCTTTCGCACATTCCTGACCAGGTCGAAGTTGTAATTTTATACCGATTAGAATGGTGTCATGCTATCACTATTACATATTGTTACTGCTACATACAGTTATTGCTACATACTGTTATTGTTACTGCTACATACTGTTATTGTTATTGCTACATACTGTTATTGTTATTGCTACATACTGTTATTGTTATTGCTACATATTGTTACTATTACTGCTACATACTGTTATTGTTATTGCTACATATTGTTATTGGTATATATTGTTATTGCTACATATTGTTAATGCTACATATTATCACTGCTACATGTTGCTCCAACCCCTTCAGAACGACCCTAAATATATGGTATGCGATTGTAATTATAATCGCGAATTTGCATAGCTCCTCTACAAAAAGAGAAACTCTTCAGAGGCGCTTTCGACCTGACACCCCTATGTATAATGGAACAGACTGAGTTTCAAACGCCTACAGATTAGAGGCAAGAAAGGCCAAGGACCTCATGTCGTAAGTTGCTAAGCAACATATTTCGGTAAGATGGGCTGAACTCAGAGAAGTTCCTAAGAATTCGGGTCGGCATGTTTACCTATACAAATTATATACAAGGTTTTTAAAAGCGCTGCGTAAAAGCATACAAGAACACATACACATAAACATATGTAACATCGCGTCACGATATTGTCTACTTTATTCCTTTACGGTTTCAATATTTCACTTGAAGGGACCATTGATTGATGTCTTGTGTAGAATGATAATTGCGCTATAGAAGTCATTAGGTTCGGTTAGATTTATTTCTCAATATTATGTCTCTTCATTCTTAAATCAAATTCCGTCAAAGAAAATTGTCTCTTTATAGTTGGAATACACATATCACAAATGCGTGTCACAAATTCCTTAACATTAGTTGAAGTGTTTTGCAATGCACCATATTTCTTGTGCTAATATCACCTATATTTTGATTTTATGTTCCTATATTTCATTTTTCTCCCATTTTTTTTATCGATTACCGCATTTATCTTCTGCTATGTAAAACGTAAACGATGGTCCCATTTTATTGCTCTGTTTACGGTACCCATAGTCCTACATCACGGCAGACATAAAATCCGAACATTAGGCTATATATACATATTTATATATACATTATATATACATATTCACATTGTACATGCATATATATTTCTGTTTATGCTTTAACATTTGTGTATTTGTAGGCTTTATATTGGATCAAAATGTAAAACACTGATCGAGTTACAGAAGCGGTTCGAATGGCTCCATATACATTTGGAGATATTTGAAGAATTCTTATTAGATTTCATGTATGTATATAAGTATGCTATTTATGCATGCATGTATGTATGCATGAATGCTTGTATGTATGCATGTATGTATATATGTATATATGTATGTATGCGTATGTATACCATGTATATATGTATGTATGTATGTATAAGTGTTTGTATGTGTCTGTATGTATGCATATGTATACCTTGTACATATATAACTTTTAATAGCTCTGTACACGTACAACTGGGCTTTGTTCTGTATAAGTGTGTGTATGTGTCTGTATGTATGCGTATGTATACCATGTATATATGTATGTATGTATAAGTGTTTGTATGTGTATGTATGTATGCGTATGTACACTATGTATATACATATATGCATGTATGTATGTGAATGTATGTGTGTATGTATCGAGGTAATTATATAGCGCCTTTAAGAAGCTGTCGAAGGCGAGTCAGTCGTATGTGATTGCTGGGTGTTGGTGAAGGATGAAGAATGGTCGTGCATTTGGATAAGCGATGATGCATGCATGGATGATTTGTGTTCATTGGAGCGTAGGCTATAGATTCGGGGTTCGATTTATGGGTTGAAGACAGTGGGGTAATTGTCGTGGGTTAGTACGGTTTAGAGATCGGGTCCAATGCAACCAGCTTGGTCTATACAAGAGCCTTCGTGGGAGTTTAGGTGCGGAGAACAGACCGTGGCTGAGAAAATGTGAGTCAGCCGGGGATGTTAGACGCCCATCCAGTTGAAGGATAGTGGGGAGAAAGCGCCAGGACAGTTTATTCGCGCTTACGCTTACTCACGTCGTGCCTCGGATTCACTTACCCCGAGCAAGTTCTACGAGCAGTAAATGAATAAAAATTAAATAAAACATACCTATAAACCGTAGAATGTTGTTCCGTTTCTTACCTTCTACACTGTAGTGTTCCTCTCGCTCTGGAATTTCTAGAAGGTTTCGCAAAGTTTCCGAGATTCGACGACTGGTGATATCAGCAGAGGGGATGGCATACCGTTCATAATAACAACCCTGCGCTTCGAACTGCAGATACTTTGAAGCCGAGCACGAACAGTAACCACTTGTACGTCTCGTTTAGGTTTTAACTCACTCCAGAGCTAAACAGCTCGTTCCATCCACCCAACCACCCAACCAGAATCACTCCCGGCTATTTGTTGCTAGGGTAACGCTTTCGAAGACCCTACTAACAAAATTCATCCGAGTAACGTAATCGAGGAGATTTTTATTGCGCCTGTTTACCAAGATCCCGCTTACTGGTTAAATCCTGTTTCAGTCTAAGAAATACCTTGACGCTGCATTGGCGTCCAACATCGACAATGACCTGAGATTTGACTGACTTGACACACGCTGACTCCTCCTGGCTGCATCCAGGGATTGAAATTCACTCACGATACTCTCACGCACGACAGCGTCGCATTCGCTTTCCACTCTCATCTTTGTAGGCTACAGCATCCTTGCGACTATATATACGAGTCCTATGGGCAGAGCAGACAAATCTAAAGGTACATACATCTCTCTCAATCGACAGACAGACAAACTGACACACAGGCAGACAGACAGACAGGCACAGACACACAGACACACAGACACACAGACACACAGACACACAGACAGACAGACACACAAACACACAAACCCACAGACACAGACACAAACAGACACACACACGGTCACAGAGGCACACACAGACACAGAAACACACACAGGCAGGAAGGCAGGCAGGCAGGCAGATGAACCCGCAGTTGCAAAGAAGTTACGTGCGCATATACACCGAACAAAGACGCTGCTAAAGAACATACGATGAACACAAGAGCAAACGAATAAAAACAAAGCATTGGTACTCAGAACTACACCGAAAGAAAGATTACCAACATATAACCCACACTTACACAATATATATATATATAAATTTACATGCATGTACATACAAGTATGTATATATATACATATATATGCATGTGCTATATATATGTGTATACGTACTATATATATGTGTATAGTACACACATATATATATGTGTGTACTATATATATAATATATATATATTATCTATATATATATGGAATCATCGTAGCATATATCTACACTCGCGCAAAGCCTACGGTTCGAATGTGCAGGCATAAACCAATTCTAAAAATAGTCCATACACTAACTTGTTACACGAAACCGTAGTCATACTAAATATGCACTGAATGGCTGCGTTCTTGAACTTTATTTCCGGTCGAATCAATTAGCCAGGCCTAAAGAGGCCTAAACGACAAGTATAGATCTCCAAGTAGGACGTATTTGGTCCAAAATTAGAAGACATATAGGCTATTTATAGCAGAATAATGCTTAAACATGTCTAAACTATAACCAAAGTATGCAATAAATATATGCTGACGCACGTTCGTATGTACGTATGTATGTATGTATGTATGTATGTACGTATGTATGTATGTATGTATGTATGCATGTATGTATGTATGTATGTATGTATGTATGTATGTATGTATGTATGTATGTATGTATGTATGTATGTATGTATGTATGTATGTATGTATGTATGTATGTATGGAGGATGGATGGATTTATGGATGGATGGATGGATGGATGAACGAATGAATGGATGTCCCTAAATATTTCTAAAGCGCATATCGGAACCTCTAAATTGCGCATAATATGCATATGAGTTAAACACCTATACAAATGCATGTATACATATAAACGTAAACGTATAACACACATAAACATATAAACGTATGAGCATGTTTATATGTTACGCATACACATAGACACACACACACACGGAGGCATGCACATAGCCTACACGTCACTGGTTTTCCTAACCCAAGAGTCCGAAGGAAGATCAAATGCTACGGCAATCTCTGATTGGAAGGGGTGATTTTGTCATTCTAAACACATATGGTGCGTTGCTTGAATCTTAGTCGATCGTCTTTCTTTTATAAACAAAGCTTTATAAAGCGCAGAGACTGAGCCACGTTTGTTTAGAGTATGCTGGGAGGGTAGACTAATCATTTCAGAAGTGGTCTGTGAATTTGGGGAAAACTGGGGAGCCCAAGGGTCAAGTTGGGCGGCAACTCTGTATACCGCCTGGTCTTCGCAAATTCTCTTTCCTTAATGTCTTTCGCTTTAAACTGAAAACTAGACTCTTTCAGTCTATTTTTAGGCCTCAACGTTCTCTGTTGCCCCGGCTTCCATATGCACTTCTCAACTTTCAAATAACAATTGTATTGTATAATATCGTACGACCTCCATGGCCTCAATCCACCATAGCCGTTTGACTGCCTGCCTGCCTGACTCTTGGATCTTGACCTGGAAGCGAACCCTTCTTGCCTGTCGATTTTGTTTTGACTGAGCCCCTGTGAATAAGCGGTTCGTTGGACGCTGTAGAAATCTCGAGCTTACGATTACGATTACGGTGCACACATATCTATAGTTAACAAATTATTCATAGACCTCAGCATGTCATTTCGACGATTGACCTACATGTACTCTATATTTAAATGCTTCAAGGGTTTACTGCGAAGGATATTGATGGCTTCGGATAAGCAAGACAGTCGCTTATGTCACAGTCACCCAAACTAACTATGCAGAACCTTTTTCTGTTAATAAGTCTAGAACAAAGCCCAGTTGTAGATGTACAGAGCTATTAAAAGTTATATATGAGCTATTAGAAGCTATAGATGAACTAATAGAAGCTATATATGAACTATTAGAAGTTATAGATAAGCTATTAGAAGTTACAGCTGAGCTAATAGAAGCTATGGAGTTATAGATAAGCTATTAGAAGTTACAGCTGAGCTAATAGAAGCTATGGATGAGCTATTAGAAGGTATAGATGAGCTATTATAAGTTATAGATGAGCTATTAGAAGTTATAGGTGAACTATTAGAAGTTACAGATGAGCTATTAGAAGTTATAGATGCGCTATTAGAAGTTGTAGATAAACTATTAGAAGTTACAGATGAGCTGTTAGAAGCTATGGATGAGCTATTAGAAGTTACAGATGAGCTATTAGAAGGTATAGATGAGCTATTAAAAGCTATATGTGAGCTATTAGAAGGTATAGATGAGCTATTAGAAGCTATTAGGTGTGCATTTTTGTTCATGCTTATTGCTTATCGAAAACCACCGATATGTAAATATAAGTTTGGGAATACATGTATGCATGTAGGCATGTATGAACGTATGTATGTATAAATATATTTATGAATGTATGTATACATGCATGCTTCACTTATGTATGCATACATGAATGCATGCATGAATGTATGTATGTATGTATAAACGTATCTATGTGCCAGTATGCATGTATGTACCGGTATTTATGAATGCATGCACGCATGTATGTATAAGTGCTATTGTAATATGCATAAATATGTTTAGGTTTAATGGCTGTTCGTGAATGATGTGGCTCTGTACATTCCAACTGGTTGAGTGCTTACTCCTAAGATCTGGGTCGAGTCCATCATGATCATTAAATCGGCGCAGAGTCTCGATTAGACTAACGATGTTTATGGAAAATTGAGTCCATTCTGATAACCGGAATGCGTATCCTAGAACCAGAGGTCAACATTCTGTTTTATTCGTTGAAACGGCAAGACAACATTCCTGAAGTTTCTCAGTTTTTCGACCTCTTTTTGTTACCTTTTTGTTCTTTTGTCTTCCTTTTCCCTTTGTGTCTTTCTTTCGCGACCGCTACCTTAACTTCTCAACCACACAAGTTGCTTTATTGTCTGACTTACGATCTATCTCATTCTTGTTACCTCTGTACTTCTGTATCTCTATATATCCGTCTCTATGGGCATCGACACAGAGGGATAGAGGGGCCATTGCAACAGGTGGAAAAATTGGGATGGGCATGGAAGCTTTTACTCCTCCCCACTTTTGACCTGAGAGGTAAAAATTGTGCCTAATTTTTCGGATGGGTTAGAAACCTGGAAAGTCTGTTTGGAAAGGGGAACAACAAGTCATCGACGCAAGATAAGAGATGTGTGTGATGGATAACTCAAAAGCAGCAGCGAAAACTGCGACGGGCCAAAAGGAAGTCATCAGAAATGTCGGCGACTTGCAGACACGGTCGGCTAAATCTTAAAAAGATGGTGAGAATGTTTGGCGACATAAAGTACAATCATCTTTGCTTGCTTCCTTTCTGGATCCGTCCGTCAGTGGGTCCCACTCTGAAAACTGTTGCCGAAGCCCTTGTCTACCTCTGTTTGAGACTCAATATCTGGGTCTCTCTCACTCTCTGTCGTGCTCTGTCCATGTGCCGGGCTTATAGGCACAAGATGTACCTTTCGAAGTAACATTCTTAGTCTCAGTTCTAACGCCCTCTTTGCCTTGCTCTTTATCTCACTTGCTTACTCGCTATTGCACGGAATCTTACTACGTGGTGGTCTAGAAATATTAACAGGGACGCAAAACCGGCCTTAGCCTCTTCGTGGCCCTGTTCCACCCTAATTTGGCGGCCTCGTCCCTTCCTTCCTTTCTTCCTTCCTTCCTTCCTTCCTTACTTCCTTCTTTCTCTCATTCCTTCCTTCCTTCTTTCTCTCCTTCCTTCCTTCCTTCCTTACTTTCTTCCTTCCTTCCTTCCTTCCTTCCTTCCTTCCTTCCTTCCTTCCTTCCTTCCTTCCTTCCTTCCTTCCTTCCTTCCTTCCTTCCTTCCTTCCTTCCTTCCTTCCTTCCTTCCTTCCTTCCTTCCTTCCTTCCTTCCTTCCTTCCTTCCTTCCTTCCTTCCTTCCTTCCTTCCTTCCTTCCTTCCTTCCTTCCTTCCTTCCTTCCTTCCTTCCTTCCTTCCTTCCTTCCTTCCTTCCTTCCTTCCTTCCTTCCTTCCTTCCTTCCTATCTCCCTCACTTCCTTCCTATCCTTCCAAAATTTCCCCTTTCACGCCACGTAGCAGAACACCTGAGCCGATAATCGGCTGGGGTTTAATGGGTCCCGTCAGGCAGTGGGTTAACCTTAACCTATATGTCTCATCTTTATAACTGCGAGGTATTCATAATGAGAACCGACAATGACTGCGCATCTAATCCGGCTGCAGCTTTGAAATCTGGAAAGTATTAATTAACTTTCTTGTTGGCAAATATTACTTAACGGAGGACGGCTGCTTCTTGTGACTAATATCTTTTGTTTCATCAACGAGAATTTTAAAAACCAGATTTCTTCACGTTTTCTGTTATAACTGTTCCATAACCATAGCTACCCATGTAATCAGGATTTAATTTGGGGGCCAGGGTGGGGGCAGGCCCTCGGTTGGGCACTGGCCCCCGCTGGATCATCTGTAGAGTCGCCACTGTCCGAATAATTCAATTATCGCCCACTCCGCCACATCCTTTAAAATCCTCGATATTTCGGCCCCAAATACACACACACACACACCTGCTCACACACACCTACACACACACACACCTACACACACATCTGTGTCTATATATATGTATGTGTGTATGTGTGCGTGTATATATATATATATAGAGAGAGACACAGATGTGTGTGTGCGTGTGCGTGCGTGTGCGTGTGTGCGCACGTCTGTGTGTGTAGGTGTGTGTGTATGTATACATATAGACACATAGATGAATGTACGCATAATTATATATAGTTTACTTACTGTAGATATACAATAACAAACTATATAGGCGCATAATAAGTTGTATATGGAGACAATTGAACACGTGTCTTGACTGAGTGATACTGTCTTATTAATTAATGTCTGTTAACGGCAGACACTAATGCGTGTTTAAAATATTTAATCCCACACTGCCATAAGGCTGTAGCATATATCCAGACAATCAGAGTGGCTTTCATTCCACCAAGTCAAATATTTACTACATATAGGCCATGGTTGTGTGCTTTGTATATATATATATATGTGTGTGTGTGTGTGTGTGTGTGTGTGTGTGTGTGTGTGTGTAGGTGTGTGTGTGTGTATTTGAACACACATTTTAAGAACCTGTCCAAGGTGCTGAAAGATGGCCTTCTATCAGTTCTAATAAAGAATTACGATCAGCTGGAGTAGTTTCTTGAGCTGTTTGTGGTGGCTGAGTTCCAATTTTCAGTGGAAGATTCCAGAAGGACGCTTCCACGAACTGGAAAGCACAATTTTTCCTAGTCGTCGTACAGTAGCGCGGCACTATCAGAACCTCACGTGCCGAAGAGAGCAGTGTTTTGTTGACCTGGCTGGCTCTACTTTAAAATCGTAATTGTAATGGCAAATTAATATAGCGCCACTTCAAACATGAACTCATCAAATGCGCTTACGACCTGAGAGACCAAAACCACGATCGAATAAAATATTTTTCAGGCGTTTGCGGCACAGAGGCAGAGAAAACCCAAGGAGCTTATATCGTAGGTTAATACTAACTAAGTGATTTATTTCACAAAGATGGACCGACCGATGCGAACCGCGAAAATTCAGGTCGGCAGGGCAACCAGGTCACATTACGCGCAGCAGAGCGAAGAAATCTGCGGCCAGGGACGGATGAGACTGAGATGCTTAGCTCCTTTAGATGAAGTGGGGCGCAGCATGCAAGACAATAACGCATAAGTATTTGTAAGACAATAACGCATAAGTATTTGCAAGACAGTAATGCATAAGTATTAAGCTATTAAACTCAATGCGTTTTTACATAGATAATTAGCAGTGCAGTCCTTCCACATACATACATACATACCACATGCATACATGCATACATTCATACATACATACCACATGCATACATACATACATGCATACATGCATACATACATACATACATACATACATGCATGCATGCATACATACATACATACCACATGCATACATGCATACATACATACATACATACCACATGCATACATACATACATTCATACATGCATACATGCATACATACATACATGCATGCATGCATACATACATACATACGTCTCGTTTATTGATCCCAATTCAAGAACGATACATATTACAAGCATATACAATTGACGGGGATGCAAAAGGCATCCCCAGAAAGAACAAAGTTCCTCTTACTTAGAGTCATGAAGCAGGATAAATGCCCAAACCCAGGTATAGGCCTATTGCAGATCAACCGAGCTGCAGCATGTAAAACAAATCGTAGCTGATAAATGTGGGGAAGAGTTAAGCCCACAAAATGGCATTGCAATAGTCAATGCTGGCGCATATAGATGCGTGTAGCAAGTTTTGATGACTTGAGTTGTAAACGAGCGGCTCATAGTGAAAATCTGATGCAGGTGGTAGATGCACGTTCGACGTACATTCTTCATATGCTCTGAGAAGATCAACTCCTGATCAAAAATCACCCACAGTATTGGAGAAAATAGCCATCGGGGAAGCAGTGCTTCAGAAAAAGTCAGTGATTTTGGAAATCTGTCGACAACTACCTACCCAGATGAGTAGAGTTTTACCAGGGTTCAGCCAGAGGACCAACTCAGATGAGTAGAGTTTTACCAGGGTTCAGCCAGAGGACCAACTCAGATGAGTAGAGTTTTACCAGGGTTCAGCCAGAGGACCAACTCAGATGAGTAGAGTTTTACCAGGGTTCAGCCAGAGGACCTACCCAGATGAGTAGAGTTTTACCAGGGTTCAGCCAGAGGACCAACTGAGATGAGTAGAGTTTTACCAGGGTTCAGCCAGAGGACCAACTCAGATGAGTAGAGTTTTACCAGGGTTCAGCCAGATGACCAACGCAGATGAGTAGAGTTTTACCAGGGTTCAGCCAGAGGACCTACCCAGATGAGTAGAGTTTTACCAGGGTTCAGCCAGAGGACCAACTCAGATGAGTAGAGTTTTACCAGGGTTCAGCCAGAGGACCAACTCAGATGAGTAGAGTTTTACCAGGGTTCAGCCAGAGGACCAACTCAGATGAGTAGAGTTTTACCAGGGTTCAGCCAGAGGACCAACTCAGATGAGTAGAGTTTTACCAGGATTCAGCCAGAGGACCAACTCAGATGAGTAGAGTTTTACCAGGGTTCAGCCAGAGGACCAACTCAGATGAGTAGAGTTTTACCAGGGTTCAGCCAGAGGACCTACCCAGATGAGTAGAGTTTTACCAGGGTTCAGCCAGATGACCAACTCAGATGAGTAGAGTTTTACCAGGGTTCAGCCAGAGGACCAACTCAGATGAGTAGAGTTTTACCAGGGTTCAGCCAGAGGACCAACTCAGATGAGTAGAGTTTTACCAGGGTTCAGCCAGAGGACCAACTCAGATGAGTAGAGTTTTACCAGGGTTCAGCCAGAGGACCTACCCAGATGAGTAGAGTTTTACCAGGGTTCAGCCAGAGGACCAACTCAGATGAGTAGAGTTTTACCAGGGTTCAGCCAGATGACCAACGCAGATGAGTAGAGTTTTACCAGGGTTCAGCCAGAGGCGGTTGGACGACATCCAGGCACCAAGCACTTCCGCTGCCTGAAGCATTTTCTCCACGAATGAGATAGCCTCTACGGCAGGGCCAGGCACATAAGCCTGAGTGTTATCAGCGTGCTGACGGGCCTCAACCCCTCAAAAGAAGAAAGACGGGAACAAAGAGCCATCTTTAGTACCATATAGGATGTCTCGGAGTTTTCGAACCTCCGCCACTGCCTTTAGTCGAGTGGTGCCAGTCCCAAGTCTGGATAAAAGAGGAGGGTGACGCTAATCTTCTTCGTTATGACACAGCATCGTTAAACAGAAACTACACTCGGAGTTGTCGACTTATACCATAATAATGTCTGCCATAATCAAGCAATTTCCTTTAACAGGGTATAAGAAATGCCCTGTTTCATGTTGTTGCTTGGGGGCGCCACTTGTTTATACATTGAAATCTTTAATTAGATGGCGTGACAGGCAAAAGCGGGAAAATAAAGCGGGATAAGCGTGTTTCTTTTCGTAGTGAAGAAGTTTAATCACAAGGACAAAATGGCTGGATTTAATGCAACTTATTTCGAAAGATTCACCCTTTCTAGCATAATATCTTATGCGCAAATTAGCTGGCTATTGTATAATGTTGCATTCTGAAGTATCCGAGTTTTAAGTTGGCATTCATAGCCAGTAATTTTTTTGTGTTGTTGTGAACGAGTTTTTCGAAATTTCATTTGCGACTGCATGCTTTGACTCCCTCCTCTGTGTTTTGTTATGAAGCAACAATTGCCGACTGTAGTCAGTTGACATTAGGTGATGTTTTTCTCTGCTGGCGCTACAAAAGGGCTTGGGTACAATTGGATTAGCGTCTGCATAGACCGTCTCGAATGTTAATTGTAGCTGGAGCTCTGTTTAATTAACGAACGAATCGAACCAATCATCTCGGAAACTGACGCACACACACACACGTGCATTCTTTGTTGATTTGTGCCCTTAGAGGCGTCGAATTGTGGGGGACAGGAGGGAGTGGTCTTACTGATGGGGATGCAAATGGATGTTCCCCCCAGTAAATATGCTTCATTTACATCTGTCAGTGTTTTGCTTAGTTAGTTAACTTAATTACTTTTATGGTCTATGTTGAGGATAAAAATAATTGATGATAGATGATGACGAATGATGATCGATGATGATGAGGAGGAAGACGATTATGACAATCTTTGTTGAAGAAGCGAATTATATAGCGCCACTTCAAGAGGCTGTATAATGCATCACCTTTTGTTGAACCCCTCAAGGCCAATGAAGGGTGTTGTTGCAGCTGCTGCATGAGCAACGTGTTAGTCGTTGCAGCAGTTGCTGTTGCACTTCGTCACACGTGGTGCTGGCCCAGGGGGGCCGAGGGGTCCGGCCCCTGGCCATAGCCTCTTTGACTTACAAGAATACTACTAATCCGGTGATTTTTGTTGAGGTATATGGGAAGAGTCGACAGCTGGTTAAGCAACCATGAAACCCCAAGCCCAGTCCCAGACCTCTGCACTTAGCCCATTGTTCCCGTTAAAATTTATTAACTACGAAATGGTCTGCCTTGAGACACGGCGCGTGGTCCTCGCTGTTTTTCTAGGCATTGAAATCTAACTTCTACGATTAGATATCTATGACCGCGGTCTAGTTAATCGACTGTTTACTACGAGTATTGATTGTTTAGACGTAAACAAAAAACAACTTTATGTTGATTAGAACTATCGGTGCATTATTGTCAGTCGACTACACTTTCTTTACCGAGCGGCGCATCACTCGAGGTCAAAGGTCATAGGAACGGACCAATTACTGTGGAGGCATGGTAGCATATTGTGGAGGCATGGTAGCATATTGGATAGAGCGCTCGGCTTGTAACGCGGAGTGGTACGGGTTCGAACCTCCTCCGAGACGGTTACTGTGTAGGGACCTTGAGCAAGTCCTTAACTCACAATTGCTCGGCACCATCGATTGATGCTATGTCATTAGATAGTGGCGCCTAATAAATGGCAAATAATAACTGTTTAGGTCGATGACCAGTTTACGAACGGACGGAAACACACAACAGCCTTGGCACCTATCGTGGCACCTATCGTGGCACCTATCGTGGCACCTATCGTGGCACCTATCGTGGCACCTATCGTGGCACCTATCGTGGCACCTATCGTGGCACCTATCGTGGCACCTATCGTGGCACCTATCGTGGCACCTATCGTGGCACCTATCGTGGCACCTATCGTGGCACCTATCGTGGCACCGGGAGCAAAGCTCCCGAAAGACAGCAAAGATAGCAGCATTCTACAGATGGCAGCACACGCTTTCTAATAATGTCTGGTCGTAGTAGACACCCGTGTCCGTGCGGGAATGTGGTGATCCGTTCGGTACCATGCCGACTGTGGCTTTGCCCCTACTTAGCAGATTACGTGTAACCTTGTTTTAAAGATATTGTGAAGCAATCAGTGCTATTGTCTTTTTAGTCGTCTACACTTTATTGTGCTCCTTACGAAGAAAATCGCATCACAAATTGACCGAACGAACTGAAACGGGCAGTGAATTGCAAAGCTTTGGACCGGCTACCGAGAAGGCCCGAGAGATACCGAGAAGACCCGAGAGCCCAACACTGTTCGGATACGGGGCACACTTCGCTCCTAACCAGCTGAAAAAAGAATCACAGTTATTGACGTAGCAATGTAGGTAACGTAAGGTTAGCTAAGAAAATGAAATGTAATGTGATGCATCATTTAGATAGCGCCTCATATACAAATCAGTGTTAAGTAAGAAGCTTTAAGTGCTATCCAACGTGTGTACTTGTATTTTTAAGTTTAGATACTAATATACTTTGTACTCGAAGTTTTCCGTTCAAATACTCTCCTCTTTTCTTCGACGCTTTGTGATTCAGAAAGGTTTACGTGCATTTGCTCTGAACGGAGTGGAAGGTAAGGCTTCGGATAACTATATCGTCAACACAAAGGTGCCAGTACCGACCTAAGCCACCACAACAAACCTATACATACATAAATATACATCTGCGTATGTATACATGAAAGCGAGTGTTTTAGTTGTGTGACCTCTTGAGTATATGATCGCCAATCATTCCTCACTTCAGCCATTAAACTTGTCCTCTTCTTTCCGCTATAGAAAGAGAGTAAGAGAAGTGAGTTGCATTTGCAACAAGACATGCACTGACTACCTTAAGTGTCGTAATGCAGTTCTAGCGCTCGCTTTTAAGACTGCTTGAGGGCCTTCGTTACTAACAAACTCCCGCCAGAATTACGACAAGTATCTGATCCATCCTACGAACTCGGCAACACAGCACCTCTTGCAATCTCTGCCCATGCAGGTCTTTCACTAAAAATTGAAAACACTCCTCCGCTATTCCTATCCCGATTCCTTCTCTTCCCCTTATCTCTCTCGACGCTCCAGTTCAAAACAGCATCCACCACTGACGTCTGCATGCCTGTCTGCCTTTGTGGCTCTTGGACCTTGACCTGGAACCGAATCTGACATTAACTACCCAGGGATTTTGTTTTGACTGAGCGCCTGTGAATATGGTGGTTCCCGCGACTTAGTTTTCTTTGGGCGCTGTAGAAATCTCGAGTTTACGTTTACGATTACGTTTAACACTGTGCTTATGGGCCGATGGGGTGTTAATGTGGGGAAAGTTACGAAGAGGTAATGGTAAAGTACTGTAAGCCTAAGTGGTGGTTTATTACGCGCCTATGGAGTAACACGCTTGCTTATAAAACTTATGTATAAACTCACACAAATACACATACATATACGTATTTTTATGCATATGTGTTTATTTTATTTTATGTTTATGTACATTTATGAGTAAATAAGAATTTAAAAGTATATGTATGTATTTATTGTATAATATGACACAATGTTTATTGTTTATAAATACTGTTCATAAACATGATGCCTAAATGTTTATTCTTTTATGGCCAGGGCAGCGGTCAACGCCCTTCATCGACCATATATATATATATATATATATATATATATATATATATATATATATATATATATATATATATATATATATATATATATATATATATATATATATATATATATATATATATATATATATATATATATATATATATATATATATATATATATATATATATATATATATATATATATATATATATATATATATATATATATATATATATATATATATATATATATATATATATATATATATATATAGGCAAAAGTTTATGTCTGTATATGTCTGGATGTCTTTTTCCATATTGGATGGATGTAGACATACGTACGTCTGTAATATATATATATATATATATATATAATTTTGTGTGTATCTATGCGTGGAGTAGGAAATGCGTTGACTGGCTGAGGAGTGGCGGATAGTCTTCGGAGGCGAAGGTCATTTTCTGTTGAGTAAATAATGTCGACAGCACAAGTCTTCCTTAATCACTTTCTCAGCTCATCCTTCGGCCGTCTCTCTCTCGCTCTCTCGCTCTTTCTATTTCTGTCTAGCTCTTTCTGTCTCTCTTTCTTTATCTGTTCTCTTTCACGCTCTATCTATCTAGCTGTCTGTCTGTCTGTCTATCGCTCTCTTTCGCTCGCGCTGTCTCTCTTCCTTTTTCTTTTTCTTTCTCTTTATCTATCTGTCTATCTGTCTATCTGTCTATCTGTCTATTTGTCTATCTGTCTATCTGTCTATCTATCTATCTATCCATCTATATATATATATATCTATCTCCTATCGCTTCCTCTTTTCCGCCTTACCCGCTGTCTGTCTGATTGTATGTCTATGCGCATGTAATGTCCCTGTAGCTGTCGTTATGTATCTATCTCTGTCTGTGCGTCAATCTGGGTATCTGTGCATATGCATGTGTTTATGTCTGTGCATATGCATTTGTGTGTGTCTGTGTGTCTGCTAGTGTGTGTTTGTGTGCTTGCTGCGTGTATGTCTGTACGTCTTTGTGTGTCTGTGTTTATGTTTGCCTGTTTCAGCCCAGAACTTCAACAAGTGTCCGTCTCTTCGTGTGCTCGTCCGCCTGTCTGTATATTAGATTCAGTAATTTATAAATTGAGAAATTTATTATAACTTTAATTAGTAAATTTTAAATTGGCTTAAATCGGCTGTATGTCTCCTCTTTGTAGGTCTATTTCGGTCTGTGTGCATGCATAGAATTCCACTAGTGGTATCGATTTGTACATAGAAATACCTAACGCACGCCCACACACAATACGTCGGTCAAGGTTCGTTGGTCATAGGCCTACTGGCAAAGGCGATCTTTAGCTGGGTCGAGGCCTACTGGCAAAGGCGATCTTTAGCTGGGTCGAGGCCTACTGGCAAAGGCGATCTTTAGCTGGGTCGAGGCCTACTGGCAGAGGCGATCTTTAGCTGGGTCGAGGCCTACTGGCAGAGGCGATCTTTAGCTGGGTCGATTGAAACCTGCCTCAACTAGCAAATCACCTGATTAGAAGTTTCTCGGATCTTGTAATTGTATGAAAAATTTTATGGTCTTTGCTGAGGGTCTATTAAATTATACGACCTCTGCCGAGAATCAGATTCTATGCACTGACCATTGAATTTGCCAGAACCTTGGCAAAGACCATACAACTTGACAGATCCTCGGCAAAGGCTACAGAATTTGACAGTTTGCCAAATGAGTCTCACGTTTCTCAGACGAGCCATGTGGCCGTGAAACGACCTTGGATCGACCAGGCAAGCTGTTAACGCACATTTGCCGCAGTTTTATCAGCATCCTGTAGAGCCTGGTACAGCCGTGATGTTGAAAGCAGATAGTTTCGGCGTCTGCTTTAGGATTTGTCTTTTTTAAATGGACAGCTTAAGCCTGAAGATATATTATAAAAGAAGGGAAGACGTGCAATCCCCTTAAGCTACCCCGCGTGGCAGCCTTGGGTATTGTTGCGAAGTTCGTTTCTCGCCTACTCGAAATTCAAGCACAGAACCCAAGTTCATATTTCCACATGAGTTATTTACAAAAGATTATCTACAGTTCAACGTGTGCCTCAGCCACTCCTGCCTGAGCGCCCACCGGGCAGGTTTTCCCGCGCACAAGGTCCGGTATCATCTTCTAGCGCATTTTGTACCAGGTATGAAGCCTTAGCGACATAATTTTCTTAGCCTCGGCATGTGAGAGCGGATAGCCGGTCCTTTCCTTCGCCGCCTGATCCTCCAACCGACAGTGAGCGGTCAGTGCACTCATTTGATATTTGAATTCGCTTGAGGGTACAAGAGGAGCAGAAATCCCGATACATCTTTCTCTGCTAGTGGGATTTGAATCCCACACCTCTGGGTTGACAGTCCAGAACGCTAAGCACTAGGCTATCGCGCACTCAGAAGATGCTTTAACTGCAAATTTATTCGTATTCGGTGAAAGACCCGCTGTGATGTGGCCTCTACCTCCATCACCTCATATTGTTTTAGATATGCAAAAAGTTTCACTTCTTCACTTCACTTCTTCTGAGATCTATCTGCTAAAACATTTATACAGCTCCCCTAAAGAACCTTGTCAATAAAGCCATTGTGTACATTATTATGCTTATTATTATTATTATTATTATTATTATTATTATTATTATTATTATTATTATTATTATTATTATTGTTGTTATTATTATGGCTTATTCTAAAGTGAGGCAAGGTGCCCGATGATCCTACGCATGAGCAAAACAAGAGTTCGAGAGTTGCGAAAGAAGGGGCTGGAGACCCTTGAACCCTTGAAGGGAAAGGGAGTAGAAGTAAAAATTCTTCTGAAGTTGGACGCTTGTGGTTGGAGAACTGGGAATGAATCTTTCCAATGCTTTCATTTTCCGGTGCCAGTTGTGTATATTTATTCAGGTTTTGGATGTCTGTTTTCAAGCATGAGCGAAACAAGAGTTCCAGAGTCGCGAAAGATGGGGGTGAATTTCCTTGAAGTTACAGTTGTTAGTTGAGATTAATTGCATAAATAGGCACAAATCTGTCAAAGCCATGTATATGCCTATAGGTTTATGCTATGTTGGAACTTCAGAATCTTTATATAGTAGGCCAGGTGCTTTATATTTATTGGAAAATGTGCAGGGTCGCTATACAAAAAAGTGTACATTTACATTCATATTTACATTTATAATATTGGCCTACTAGTGCATAGGCCTACATATGTTGTAAAATATTATTAGTAAGCGCAAATGTTAATGTCTATTTTGTCTTTTTCAACTTTAGTTCGTAAACATGATTTCTCTTCGCACGGTTTTTCGGAATGCTTGGGCTACGTGCAATTCTGCGACGCCTAGCTCAATCCTAGATGTTTTTCTGATAGCCCTGCACGGAGAAGGATTCTGAAGCATTGTCTAGATAAGTGCACACCACAGTGTGCACGTCTACTGAAGCTTTTTCCTTGGTATTGTTTTTATGGTCGTATCTAATACACCAATCCACTTCAAGCCAAGTAAATGTTCAACTCAGGGTGAGGAGAGGAGCTTTATAGATAGACAAACTGCTTTTAAATACAACGCAAACCGTATGTAAATATTCATTTACGTTTGTGTGGAACTTTATTTTAAAAAGCAACCAGTGTTGTCATATGTTAAGAGAAAACTCGAATAGGCCTAACAGTGGCATTCAGTGTTGGACTTGGACTTGGGGAGCAACCTACAGCTAGATCGTCGTTATATGAGGAGGGATAGATTGGACTTGGGAGCAACCTACAGCTAGATCGTCGTTATCCAAGGAGGGATGGATACGAAGCCCATCACTACCAGAGGTAGTGACAATCCTCACAAAGGCGATAATACAAGAGATTGTTTAGATTTGCGAGTCACTATAGCGACTCCTGTATAGTCAGTGTCAACAAAGCAGCCATCAATAGCTGTTTGAACTGTCTCCGACACTTTGATCCAAGCCTTGCATTGAATTCCTTCAACACCATTGTGCATCGAATATTACACTCAGTCCTTTATTATGCACAGATCACATATATGCATCACTAACACATATATATGTGCATTCATATATATACATACATACAAAAAGACATGTATGTATATTTAGATGACATATATATACTTATATATGTATAAATGCTCATGTATACATGTATACATACATTTAAATACATTTAATTTTACCCACATATATAAGCATGATAGATTTATATGCATGTGCAGGGTGTATAGATATATGTCGGCTCACTGGGACCAAGAGGTCTAATTCAGAATTAATACGTGGCAATAGATGGAGGGAAGAAGTGGCACTCCCTAAGAGAGGAAGGATGGAGAGGGAAAGGAGGAAGAGAATAAGTGTGGGAGGAAAAGCAGGAAGAGAGGAAGCGTGTGTGAGGGAATGACAGGTTAATGTAATGTTGTGTGTAGCTTGATATTCATAGCACAACTAATTAGAATTCCGAGTAAGACTCTGCCGCCACTGAGACTACAGAGAGACACAAATCGAGATGGATATAGAAACACAGACAGACTCTAATAAAACTAAATGTATTTAAATATTAAGTATTAGAGATAAAAATAGAGATAGACATAGAGATAGATAAACAGAGAGAGAGAGAGAGGGAGAGAGAGAGAAGAGGGAGAGTGATACAAAAAGCCTGTTCCTGCCTGCCTGCCTGCCTGCCTGCCTGCCTGCCTGCCTGCCTGCCTGCCTGCCTGCCTGCCTGCCTGCCTGCCTGCCTGCCTGCCTGCCTGCCTGCCTGCCTGCCTGCCTGCCTGCCTGACCGAATGACCGACTGACCGACTGACCGAATGACCGACTGACCGACTGACCGAATGACCGAATGACCGACTGACCGAATGACCGAATGACCGACTGACTGACTGACCGACCGACTGAGAAACAGATGGACAACTCTTCAGCGTATTTATCACCTCGCTGAATGCAGTCCAAACTGCATGGATACCCCGTCCTTCATTTCTCCCTTTTCTCGTTCTCTCAGTATTGTGTTTGTTCTTCCTTCAGTTTCTCCTTCATTCCTTCCTTCATTTTGTTCTTCCTCGTGCCTTCGTTTGCACATCGAACAGTACGTTTCTCGATTCGAAACTCAGGGCATTCATATGCATATGAATTATCTTTTATGAATTAAATATGCACATTAATATACACATGTGAAATGCATGAGTATTTCTAATCTTACTGAAAGTTAATGCTGAGCATACTAAACTTAAAATGTCAATGCTAATGAAATATCTCAGTCTGTCAAGAGTAAGAGTTTAATGTCGGATTCATAGGAACCAAGCCAGCCATGGTCCTCATTTGAATTAGGACATGCCATGAGTTGATGAACGGATGATGATGATGATGACGACGATGATGATGACGATGATGATGACGACGACGACGACGACGATGGCGACGACGACGATGATGATGATGGGTGATTGTGAACGTAATATTGCGAAGGGGCCTAAATAAGCAGCCAAAAAGGCATTGTTAACGAGCGTGAGGATTTGTAACACTGGTCTGCCGTTTGCTAAGCTGAAAGTTTGAGCTACAAATGTCGTTGACAGATTCGCGCGTTTAGAAACTGTGAAGATTCAAGTACTGTTCGTTTTATTTATAATTTCCAGCTCGAAGATTGTGTGCCTGTAGGCTAGCGTTTCTCAAATTTTTTGGTCTCAGGACCCTTTCACACTCTCAAAAATTATTGAGGACGCCAGAGCTTTTATTTATTTATTTATTTATTTATACAGAACACTTATATAGCGCCCCTTCAAGAAAACTACTCAGAAGCGCTCCCAAACCAACCTCGGCGAAAGAGAACAGTCTTAAGAGAAGAATAGAAGATAGAAGTAAAATCCCGGGGCAGAAGACGTAGAGTAACAGGAAGTCCGTTCCAGAGGGTTGGGCCAGCAACAGAGAAAGCACGACGCTGCATGGTCGAGGTGCGAGCGCGAGGCACTAGTAGATTACCACTTGCGGCGGAGCGAAGAGAAGCACGTCCCAAATTGGACCGGACAGGTAGGCAAAGCTCCCTCAAGTAAGAGGGGGCAATACCCAACAAGGAGTTCCAAACAGAGACGATGTGGGTTATATCTATCGATATTTACTGTGTTACTCCCCTGTGGTCCCCGGGCCACACTTTGAGAACCGCTGCTGTAGGTTACTCGAGTTCTCGATGCTATGCTACGCAAGTCTACGGTTTGAAGGCCGATCATTAAGGCAAATAGTGACAGACATAGACAGACAAGGGCACGAGGCAGATACAGAGGCACAGACAGAGAGTAAGAGACAGAAACAGAGGCAGAACGCCGTACACACAGGCAGAGGCAGAGGTAGAGGCAGATATCTAGACAGAGATAGACCTAGCGAGAGAGTCTACCAACTGAGAACAAGCGACCAATTAAAACACACAGAGAGACGGAGAAGAGCCGTGAAGGAAGGAACTGGACGCATTTAAGTGACATCTTGTGGCTTCACTTAACCTTTGCTAAAAGAAGTCGGATCGCACGACCAACCCAGGTCGCTTAGGTCAAAGACCTTCGTAAAAACCCACACACGACAGAATTCTATTTAAATCCCCTTGGAATACAGACTAGACTGACTGTACAGACAGCAGACAGATCTCTAAACTGGCCACAGATACCCTCACCCTGAAAACTGACAGCAGACAGACGGACGGACGAAGAGACTGCTCCTACGAAAAGTTCTTAAGGCGCTATATAATGTTTAGATGCGTACAAAGATACAGCAATACATACATACGTACATGATGGCACACGTACATAAAAATACGCGCGCTTGTTAACAGACAGATAGAAGTACATAAACATACAGAGATAAACAGATCTACTTACAGGTAGATAATAAATAGAATGGAAGAGAAACAAAGACACTAATTCACAGACAAAAAGACCTTTCCAAGAAAACCCACCCTGATCAGTCTCCCCATTTCTCTCAGCTTAAACACAACCCACCATAGCCTCCTTTCCCTTCCTCTCTCTGGTCTCCTGGCAATCGGACTTGGTTCTTGACATGGCATCTTTGGACAACCCCACGGACTTGACGCAGCACTTGTGAATAAGCTGGTGCCCTGCGCTTAGCTTTTTAAGTAGCGCTTTAGAAATTTCGAGTTTACGATTACGATTACGAGACAGACAGACAGACTGACACAGTGACTGACCGACCGACCGACCGACCGACCGACCGACCGACCGCCCGACCGACCGACCGACCGACCGACCGACCGACCGACCGACCGACCGACCGACCGACCGACCGACCGACCGACCGACCGACCGACCGACCGACCGACCGACCGACCGACCGACTGACTGACAGGCAGGCAGATACATAAACAGGCACACAGTCAGACAGAAAGTACGCACTCAGTTTGCGCGAATTAACTCCAAGCCACTGAAGTTCCAGAGTTCGTGCAAGTATTTGCTCGAAGTAAATTCTGAGCCTATTCCGAACGAACGTGGTAGGCACACTGTGGCAGCGACATCGAAAATGGTAAAAGGTTACTAAGAATTGATTGATGTGCGGGTGAAACACATGACTGTGTCATCCTAAATGACCTCAAATGGCAAGAAATCATTCACGCTTCGGTACGTCACTCTTCCGGCGTGTCGTCATATCCGGTCATTTTGGCACCAACTGCGCATGTCTGTACACGGCGAAAACTGTCAGCGTACAGTAGTTCTTCCCAGGAACGGCAACAGACTGCATCTTTATTGGCCATGTTTCGTTCAGTAGGCCTAACTGGGGTGCGCGATAGTCTAGTGGTTAGCGAGCTGTATTATCAGTAGAGGTCAGCGGTTCAAATCCCCGTCACGGTGGAAATATGTTTAAAGATTTCTGATCCTCTTGTATTCCCTAGCGAATTTGGTTGCAGAATGAGTACACTGACCGTACACTGTCGGTTGGAAGATCAGGCGACGACGGAGAGGACTGGCCCCCTCTCTCGTACGCCTAGGCTAAAAATCTTCTTTTTCTACTTCTTGTTCTTCTTGTTCTTGTTCTTCTTCTACTCCTTCTTCTTGTTCTTTTCCTCCTCCTTCTCCTCTTCCCGCTTCTTCCCCTTCTTCTCGTTCTCCTTCTTCTCCTCCTTCTTATCCTTCTTCTCTTTCTCCGCTTCTTCTTCTCTTCTTCTACTCTCCTTCACTTTCTTCTTCTTATTCTTCTCCTTCTCCTCCTCCTCATCTCCTCCTGTTCCATCTCCTGCCCCTTCTCCTCCTCCCCATCACTCACCGCCCCGCCCCTCCTACCCTCCTTCCAACTACCCTCCAACTCCTTCTTCTTCGTCTCTTTCTCCACTTCGATTTCTCCTCCTCCTCCTTCTTCTTTGTCTCCTTCTTCTTCTTCTTCTTCTCCTTATTCTCCTTTTTCTTCTCTTCTTCTTCTTCTCCTCTTCTTCCTCCTCCTCCTCCTCCTGTTCTTTCTCCTTCTCCTGCTCCTTCTCCTCCTCTTCCCTCTTCCTCCCCGCCCTGCGCCGCCCTCCTCCCTCTTTCCCTCCCCTCTTTCTTCTCCTCCTCCTTTTCCTCATCCTTCTCCCCTCCATCTTTCCCTACTTCTTCCTACCATCCTCCTCCTTCTCCTCATTCTCCTTCACCTCCTCTTCCTCCTCCTCCTTCTTTCCTCAACGAATCTGTTTAGACTTGCTAAATTTTTTGAGCCTATTTGAAGAAACAATTTACACGTTTTGCTTTCATCGTCGTTTTCTCCTAAAAGCTGTGATATAACTGAGTGTTGTAATCGAGGTTGATTGTGGCTTCTGAAAGCCGTCTAATGCATTCCAGTTGACGTACGACTTCGGATCATCGCCGTCGTCATTGATTAGTTTTTTGCTTTTTAATTAATGAACGCAAAGAGGACCTCCCAGGACATTGCCCCAAAACAAATCAGATCAGCTTAGCGTCGGTACGACGAAGTCATCGACAGAGACAGACACAGGCATAGAAACAGACGCAGCAGACACAAAGACAAAGGTAGAGACAGAGATATACGAAGGAATGGGAGAGAGAGAGAGACAGATGACTAAGAGCGATACAAAGACAGGGAGATATGGAGAAATATATAGATACCGAGACTGATACACAGAGACAAAGACGGATACAGAAACAGACAAAGAGGCGCCCAGAGACCCGAAGCGAAACAACGAAGACAACCTAATAGCACAAATATTCTGGCAGACAACACAAATCCTAATCGAAACATCTATAGCGCAGTTATCGTTATGGTTGCGGGGTTATAGAAGTCTTTAGATCGGATTGCAATCCCTATTAACCTCCCAACTCAACTCATTTATCGCCCAGTTAAGGTTGGATGGTTAAATGGATGTCACGGGGCGTGGTCACCCATCCAAGTACTAACCGACCTCAATTTGGCTTAACTTCTCTGCGCCTCTCATCGTCGTATCAACAAAGCCAACACAGCGTTTCTTGTCACTAGCACCATTCGATCTGAATCCTTATTAAATGTAAATGTACATGTTTTTCTATAGCGACCGTTTGAGATCCTTCGCCACGCCGATCCGTTTTGATTAGGGTGTGCTTTTGAGCAATGAACGAACACAGATCAGCTGATTTAAATGTAACTCTTGTAAGAACTTAATTGTAATTGCAAATTTGTATAGCGCCTCTCCTACAGAAACCATCATCGAAGGCGCTCTCTAGGCTGGCGTAACGGTTGCAATCCCTCGCAAGCTGTACGACAGAATTTAATTCTAATTCTCTGCTCAAAAGGCAGTTCCGGTACAGGATTTAACGCATTCTCGAGTGACAGGTGGCAGTTGGGGATCTTTGTAACGGCTCTGGCCAGGGAATTTTTAACCTTTTTGTAACCTCTGTGGAGGTGCTTTAGTGCAGCAAGACGGTAAGGCACACATATACACTGGCAGACACACAGATAGATAGACAGATAGATAGACAGATAGATAGACAGTCACTGAGATACAGACAGTGAAAGATCAAAACAGATCTGCAGACATATGTAGTGACAGTGACCTGCAAAGACAGAGAGAGAGATGAAGAGAGGGAGAGGGGAGAGATAGGGGAAAACAGAGACAGAGAAAGAGGCAGGGAGGGAGGGAGGGAAGGAGGGTGGAAATGGAGAGAGAGAGAAAGGGAAGGTGGGAGGGAGGGAAGCAGAGAGAGAGAGAGAAAGACTGTCATACAGTCCAAACATGCAGGCCATATAAAGACACAAAATTCTTATGCAGACAGGCATCCAGAGACAGAAAGAGGAAGGTAGACAGAGGAATAGAAACAGAGAAGAGAGAGAGAGAGAGAGAGAGAGAGAGAGAGAGAGAGAGAGGGGGGGAGAGAAATTACAAGAACGCTCCAAATATGTAGACTAGGACGCAGACAAAAAAAAACTCTAGTAAACATACATTCGTCCCTAGAGCAAAATGTTATCACCATTAGGCGGACGTTAGAATACATCGTAAAATCCACGCGGTCTTTCAATACTAGAAAATTTATGGTCATCTACGTGAACGCGATGCGATTGTCACTTCTTGCTGAGCGGCTTGAGAAAATTGCACCTGGAGTCGACTCGGTTGATGTACGAACCAGCAAACTCGGAATGTTTGACTCCGAAAGAGAACTTCAAAACCGTCGGCTTGTGCACCCAGATATTTTCGTGATGGTGTGCCGCTGGGCCCGGGCTTCCAATGTAGGCCTCGTACCAGTTGGGCAGCTGGGGGCGCATCGTATAGCGAGGCGAGCGGTTCAGGTAGAGGTTCGGGTCGGTGGTGTCGTACCCTGCCGGGCCGGGCGTGTTTGCGAAGTCCTTCGCGAAGTGGTAGAACTTGTTCAGTTCGGGGATCGTCCAGCCGGGTTCCGGTGGGTAGAACGCCTGACCCCGACCTATGACCTCCGGAAGGTAGTACTGGTTCGGAGCGGGGTTGTTACCCATGACGAGGTATCGCGTGCGCGGCCGCATTGTGTACTTGGGGGCGTGGGGCTCTTGCGGTGGGTGGCACTTCTCGGCCTCATAGTCGGCGGGGCCAGGCGGCAGGAAGGCGACGTAGACGGGGAAGTTGGGGCGCATCGTGTAGCGCGGAGCCCCGTTCGGGCCGTGACGGGTGTAGCTGGGGTCAACGAACACGGCGGGACCTGGTCCCGGGGTCTCATCTGTACAACGACAATCAGACAATGCGACTCAGCGTAATTAATGTCTAGCGGATTTGTCTTCTTGTCTTGTCTTGTCTTCAACCGTACTTGAGCCGAGGATTAATTGCACCATGAACAATTTTGTGCCATCTTCTCTATCCCTTGTCTCCTGTAAAACTGGTCGAACGAAAATTCAGACCACGACTTGATGTTATCAATCCTCGTCATCTTGTGTCTACCCCGAGCTCGTGGATCCAGCAACTGTGCCCTGGATGATCTGTTTCTCTGAGAGTTAGTACTTATTGAAAGAGTTATTAGTTTTTTTTTTGGGGGGGGGGAATATGGCCACGCAGTCAGCGATATATTTTTCTAATCCACATCGTAAAGTCTGGTATCAGACGGGATGAAAGCTTAACTTGAAAGGTTGTTAAATGAAACACTTAAAACTAAAGCTGAACCTGTTAGAAAAGCATGTTTTAAGAGCCATTTTGAGACGGCAATAAAGGCGCTATATAGATAATCAGTTGCATGCATACATACTCTGAATGAATAAAGGAACAAACGTATGTATGAACGAACAAACGAAAGAACGCACGAACAAATGCGATTGCTAGCCAAGTAATTTCAAGCATAACAATCTAAATATTTATTTATTTATCTTTATTTAAAACAAGCCGAAATTTCGGCTTGTTTTCACTTTTAGACACCGTTGACCATAAAAAAATTAGACTCAGTGGACTTCGATTGTGTGTAGGCTATATAAGCAATCGATCGCTTCTGATACACTGCAAACTCCGCCACTGCCTTGTTTGGGGGTAGTGCCAGTCCCAAGCCTGGATAAAGGAGGAGGGCTACGGCAACGGCCTTTGATACCATAAGCTGTCGTTAAACTGAGGAACTATGATACACTGCTCACTGGCCTCAAAAACCCAAACTCTTATCCTCTTTGAACCACAGAAGCGCATATGGTTATAGAACCATTCCTCTTGCATTTAAGTCATTACCAGGCCAAACAAAAACTCGCCAGATAAGTTCTATTTAGCTGGAATGTATTTAAATGAAACGAGAAGCAAATCTCGACTTTTTCGTAAAGCGTAGAATGCCTGGAATTTTTCTTAAACTCCAGAGAAGACTAATTTTTCAATATGTTTGTTTGGTGTGTTTTTTGGGAAAATAGTTCACACTGTGGGGCATAGAAGCTTTATTTTTACCTTTACTATGCATGTGGGGCTGTATATATGACGACAAAAGACAATGCCTTTGTCTTAAGCAAACGCCGAGAGGTAGCTGAGGGGATGAAGTGATAGCAACTTCATTTTTCTTGGCCAGTGTTTTTATAATATAGACAATTCTAGGACAGTATATTACTACTTTGCCTGGGCTACATGAAATGCCACAAAGCAATTTCTTTCTGCGGTCAGACACAGGTAAACACCACATTGCAGACATTGTACTTTACTCCTAGCAAAGCAGTTAGCATTTCGACATCTCGAGGAGAATTTGTTTTCGGAGCTCAGTTGTGGCCAGTGATGACCAGCGCTTCTACGATAGGTAGACGGAAGTGGGGTCTGGCGGCGACGCTTCGAAGGAGGTTCATTAGTATTGTCATCACATTCTGACTCATCGATTGGATCGGTTGATGATAGCAGATACTCTGCAATGTCAGTCCTGAATGCCAGCAGCTGCAAGAGGAAACCAGTCCACATGAAAATAGTTGTGAACACGATTAGTGGATAATTACACAAAACAGTGTAAATTTGTAGCCTCCAATGAAAAAAACATGAATAGCTAAAACAGTCTCATTATTACTAAAGATAAAATAAACAAAATACAAAAGAAATAAAACCTGCAAAATTTCTTTTGGTTGGTCTCCAAAGTGCCGTCTGTCATTCCGATACTGAATCCATGCGTTAGTGACTGCCAAATCGAAAAAGTGGAAAACAGTTCTGATCGTCCACTTCTTGGTTCTTGTTCGAGTTCTGTAGTAGCTAATCATTCGATCACTCATGTCAACTCCACCCATCTTGGTGTTGTACTTCATAATAATGGCAGGGCTCTTGACATTGATGTATTTTTTCTCTTTCTTAGACCAACGTCTCACCAGACCTTCCGGGTCAATGCCGGTACTTGTGGATGCCATCAAGATTGGTTTATTGTCCAGCCATTTTACTACACACATCTTTTTGTCACTTGACTGTATTACTTCATGTGAGCCTCTAGGTTTTTTCATAAATTCTTTGTCTGAGCTCAATTTCCTGCCAGGAGCACTTATTCGGTTCTTCTGTATCGTACCAGTACACAGCAGCTTCTTGCCAAGTAGCTCTGACAGGAGTGGCAAGCTTGTGAAATACCTATCACAGTATATTACTGTCCCAGGAATCAAACTGTCTGTTAGTGCTACAACTGCCTTTCCGCCAAGCCCAATTTTCTCGTTTGCACATTTCACCTGTAAGAAGGTATCTTTTCCAGAATACACACAGAAATCCAGCACCAACCCATCTGGGTTTGCTAAAACAAAGCTCTTGAGACCCACAGGGTTAGGCTTGTTTGGAACGTACTGCTTGAGTGATGTTGTTCCAGAGAAAGGAATCATTTGTTCGTCAATGCTTACTTCACTTTCTCTGGGCAGCTTCAGACATGCACTTCTAACCCTCTCCAACACTGGTCTCACTTTCCACAGTCTATCAGCTTTCTTGGCATCTTCAGTAACCAAGTTATCATCTACAACTTTAAGATTATTTCTTATCTTGAAAAACCTGTCTCGATTCATAGCATTAGCAATGCGAGGAACTCTGGTAATACCAGCCCAATACATTCTAATCTGCGGAAAATTCAAACATCCACTCAAAAGAGCAATGCCGAAGAATACTTTTATTTCTGCTGAAGTGCAGTTTAGACTTTTTCCAGTTTCTTTTACACTGCGCATGTTAGTGCTCTCAGCAAAAGTGTCGTAAACAGCGTCACTGAAGTACTGTTCAAAGTAATCAACTTTGGTCCATTCTGATCTTTCCTCCCGGTCATCATCGAGCTCACTTGTCCCGTCCTTCACAGAAACACCTCTGAAATCTTTACAATTGCTCCATGTTACCTGATTTACACCTACTTGAAATCTTTTCACTTCTTTACTCATCAGGCAGTTCGCGTGTCACATCATCTGAAGCTGTTGCATCTTCGTCGTCACTTGCCTCAACGTCAGATCCTGCATCTATTGCAACCAAAACGGATTCGGCTGCATTCAGACGACCTTGAAAAAATAAATAACAAACAAACATAACATCTGGCAAACAATAGTTACTGAAACCTAATGTACATTTAAATGCACAGTCAGATAACACGTTCTCTAGATTACATTGTCTGAATAAATCAAAAACCCAAAGTACATCTATTTGCATGCAGTATTGCTCAATTATCCGATTTATTTACATAACCGCACCCCAAAAAATTTTTAATCGGCAAATTCTTACCTTTTTTCTTTCCATAAAACTTTTTAATCCCGATTGCCGCCATGTTTACGACCCTCAACGATAGTCTGTTTCACTGTTTTCGCCTTGAGATATATGCCAGAACGATCAGTCATTTAAATGCACACCAGGTCTCAACTTAGTAAGTTATGGAACGTGTTTTACATGATTCAGACCGGTTGTGCATTATAATGCACATTTGGTCTCAGGAGGTTATAGACAATTCTAGGATCCATCATACGAACTCATCATCACTTCACTCCTTGCAATCTCTGCGCAGGTCTTCCACTCAAAACTGAAAACACTCATCTTCCTGATTCCTCTTCTCTCCCTTATCTATCCTGCAGATCCAATTTCAAACACCACTCACCGTAGCCGTCTGACTGCCTACCTGCGTGACTCTTGGGTCTTGACCTGGAACCGAACCCTTCTTGCCTATCGATTTTTTTGACAACGCCTGTAATTAAGCTGATTCCTCTGTCGTAGCTTTCCTTGGGCGCTGTAGAAATCTCGAGTTTACGATTACGATTACAATCACTATGCAGCGCAAATGCAGCAGAACAGTTGAAACATCTTTCTGCCCTGGCCGAGGATTGAACCCCCGACTTCTAGATCGACAGTCAGACCATGCTAACCATTAGACTACCGCGCTCTCCTAGAAAAGGCAACAGATGACAATGATTTTTGGTCATTCTCTTGAAGAAATGCTTACAATTCCATGCTTTTGGTTTGTTCCTCAGAGTGTAAGCTGGTTCCTTCCATTTCGTAAAGTCGTGGTCGATGTATCCGATTAGAGGTGGCAAGTGGTACAGATTAGGAGCCGGTCCTAAGACATACGAACATTTACACAATCATCATAATAAAACCTCATATAATGAAATCATCATCGTCGTCATCATCATCGTCCTCGTCATCGTCGTCGTCATCATCACCTTATTCTTAACGTCATCTTCATCTGCATCCTTATCCCTTTCCTCTTTATCATCGCCATCATCTCCAACATCATTATCACCATCATCATCGTTGTCGTCATCATCATCCTTATTTCTTATCATCGTTAACATTATGAACTTCACCATAGTCATCATAGTCATGGGCATCATTTATATATTTTCTAGCGCCAATGTCTAAGAGGGGAGAGGTTATGCCTAACGATAAACAGCCTTTTGTGACTGCAAGCTATAGTTGGTAATGACAACTGGCTGTTAATTGCAAGCAAGTGAAGTAAGGAAATGACAAAAACATCAACATCCATTCATCATCATCATCATCATCATCACCTTCATCATCATCATCATCATTCATCGTTATCATCACCTTCATCACCGTCATCATAATCCTAATAACCGCTAAAGAGGTCAGCAGCTTGAATCAGAAGGGGTCGCGAAATCGACCCCGTGACCTATTTCTCGGCATAAAGATGACAGAGACTCGGAGCCATAAATTACGAAGACGTCGGTTCTGAAATGCTGATTAAACGATGGGGTAGGAATCGAAGGCATCGACTGACCGCCTGGGCTATCAGTAATTCTACACCATTGCCCCTGCTAAACCTAATCCCTCTAATACGACGGCAGCTTCTCTCTCTCTCGGCAGATATTCTGACCTACTTCTGCTGCGCGTCGACGATAGGAGAACAGACGCAAGGGAACTAGGCTGCAGCTGCAGGAATAACTCAGTGATGATGATGACGATGACGATGACGATGGCCATAACCATAATGATGATGATAATGATGACGATGATAACGATGATGATGATAGCGGTGGTGGTGGTGATGATGATGATGATGATGATGATGGCGGTGGTGGTGGTGGTGATGATGATGATGATGATGATGGCGGTGGTGGTGGTGGTGATGATGATGATCACGATGTTGATGATGATGATGAATCGATGAAGATGACGATGGTCATAGCCATGATGATGATGATGATGGTGGTGGTGGTGGTTATGATGATGATGATGATGATGGCGGTGGTGGTGGTGGTGATGATGATGATGATGATGATGGCGGTGGTGGTGGTGGTGATGATGATGATCACGATGTTGATGATGATGATGAATCGATGAAGATGACGATGGTCATAGCCATGATGATGATGATGATGATGATGATGATGGTGGTGGTGGTTATGATGATGATGATGATGATTTAATTTACTTAGTATAATTCATCACTTTTTCTTCGAATAAATGATCATCATCGATGACTCAGTGAGTCAAAATATTAATGATCAGTTGCTGGTGAATCAGCGATTATGAATCGGCAATGATGAGTTGAGAGGATGATGATGATGATGATGATAAATACTGATGTATCGTTATTGTAATTGCTTATCAATAATTCTAAGTCCTTACCATCAAACCTGGCGATAATCGGTGGCGGATTACTACTTGCTTTTGTCTTTGTCGGCATTCTTATTTCCTATAAAAACTGTCCACCTCAAAACTGAAAAAAGCGCTTATAAATATTACTTTTACAAAGATCTTTGATTTCAATATGGCGCCTATGATTCCTGTTGCCAAGGACACGATGGTGACGTAACGAATCTGTGCGGATTAATATCCTCATGATAGTTATCGACATTCGTGATATCACTTAAAATTCAGGTTAAGATCATGAGGTAAAATGATCTTATCATTCGTTTGTCTGCAAATTACTTACTGAATGCCATATTTTTATATTTTATATTTGTAAATCGATCGATTTAAAATACACAAATCCTACGGACCTGAAATGGCATGGCGTCCATTGAAACGGGCAGCGGTGGTTAAGGATCTCGCCCGATTAATTCATTGCAAAATGAGCAGGGTAGACGCCATATGGTCGCCACAGAAAAAAGTGTACATTTACATTTATCCATTTACCATGGTTTCTTTAGCACGCACTCTGATAATGCAACTTCGTGCCTTCGCGGTGATTGGGCCACCTAAGCGGATATGTCTCCGGCTGGTTCTGCATGTCCTTCTGGCCAGGGAAGCTACACAACACCTTTCACCAAACTTGAAAACTGTTCTCTGTCGCCAGTGGAGGACTGACTAGGAGCGACTCCGAGTAAATTTTAATGTACAGTATTTTATATAGCGATTGTATGGCCTCGCCACTGCTCTTTTTCAATGAATTCATCGGGTGAGATCATTTGCCACCGCTGCCCGTTTGAATGAGTAGATATATCTTGAAGAGGCGCTATATAAATGCTACGAATGAATGAGCGAATAAAATAGGCATACTTTAACCTTTAATATTGTGATTGTGGGCACGGTGGCCGACTGGATAGAGGGCTTGGCTTGTAATGCGGAGGGTATGGGTTCCAGCCTTTAACGGTTACTGTGTAGGGACTTTGAGCAAGTCCTTCACTTACAATTGCTTCCTGCCTCGGATTCAGATTCACTGACCTTGTGCACAAAATAAATGCAAGTAATAATAATAATAATAATAATAATAATAATAATTTTTGAACAACCAAGGGATTATACTTAACTTGGCATAAAAAAATAATAATAGTAATAGTAATAGTAGTAGTAGTAATAATAATAATAGTTATTATTTTTATTTTTATTTATTTATTTATTTATCTACGCTTAATGAAATCAGATCTGCGAGGGCCGGTGACTGGATCAGTTTCAGGCTATGTCAATGACCGTCAGCGACATTAAGCAACGAAATACCAGTTGAATGCTAAGCGGGAATATTTATGGCGTCGTGAATGCCAAAGTATAAAACTTCAAAGGCCTTGATTCTTTTCAACCATGTGTTCTACTAAATCGGTCGTTGCAAATAGCCTCTTAGAGACTGTCTAATTAAGTTCGGCTTCAGAGACAATGACACGGACGTGCTTCGCAGTGGCGGTTCCAAGATTGCTTGCGTAGGGGGGGGGGGCGAGAGCATTTCCAGAGGGGCGCCACATTCTGGCAGTCCACCATGCAGAGGTCTGGTGTGAGGGGCGCCGGCAAATAACCAAGAGGAGCGCGGGGGCGAACCGCCCCCAACGCCTCTAGCTCGGCCACTCATGCTTAGCTGTACCCAGACTCTGCCGAACGATGCTGATAAACTTGGCGACCTTATTAATTGAATTAAATTCCATATATTTACACATAAATATCCTAAATTCATGCATAAATATTCGAGCTTGTAGCTGGGCAGTTTCTTTCAATTAAGCATTCGTTATAGAATGGCCTATAATGTGTAAAATTTTATTTCAAAGGCTGCTTTTAGCGAGATTAGATAATAAACAATCAAAGAAGCAGTAAAATTCGAACCAGTGCATCTGACAAACACCGTAAAGGTGTTTTTAAAGCGAAATTATTGCTAAGAATTAGACCACGAAGAATGTCTGAGTCACTGGGTGCAAAAACATTTGCTGCCTCGAATACGACCAAAAAGAATGTCTACTGTCTAGCCCACTGACTGCAAATATTTACTGCCCAGAAGTAGACCACGAAGAGTGTCTAAGTCGCTAGGTACAAAATATTTACTGTCTGGAATACAGCAAAAGATTGCCTTACGTCATCGAGTGCAAATGTCTACTGCCCAGAATTAAACCATGAAGAATTTCTAGGTCACTGCTAACCAGAATAAGACCAAAAACAATATCATAATCGTAATCGTAATCGCAATCGAGATCGTAATCGTAACTCGAGATTTCTGCATGCAGAGTCTAAATATAGCTACGTTGCGTGAACCAGCCTATTTACTGGCGCTCAGACAAAACAAAATCGATAGGCAGGTAGTGTCAGATTTTGTTCCAGGTCAAGATCCAAGGGTCAGGCAGAAAACAGTCAGACGGCTACGGTGGGTGGTGTTTGGAATTTGGAGCGACAAGATCTAGAGAAGGATTCATGATAGGATTTCCGGAAGAGGAATGTTCTAAGTTTTGAGTGAAAAAGCTGCGCAGAGAATGCAAGGGGTGAACTGTTGGTGAGTTTGTAGGATTGGTCAGACAATTGCCGTAATTCTGGTGGAAGTTTATTCCAGAGGGGTGGAGCAGCTATGGATATGAAGCGATTGTCACATTTTAAGGATGAGGTGACGGGAGGGCGGAGAAGGAGCGGGTTGCAAGGAGTGGTTGGATTTTACTAACTGAGAAGATAGGAGGGTTGAGAGGATTGAAGTGAGTTTTAGGTATGCGATAGGCGATGTCTAGACCACTGACTACAAATGTGTACTCCCCAGAATTAGGCCACGAAAAATGTTCAAGTCACTGGGTACAAAATGTCTCTACAACACAATAAAATGTAACCGTACATTGATGATACCCTCCATACAAAGTTCAAAAGTGCACTTTGAAGCTGGATAACAGGTAACATTATAAGAACCATAAACAGAAGAGGAGGTGAGTTTTCAAATTAGAGCGAAAGGTCGTAGAAAGATTTACTTCTGGAATACGACCAAAAATGTCTAAGTCACTGAGTGCAAATATCTGCTGCCTAGAATTAGGCCAGAGTATATATACAATACCGGCATATGCACGTTTGCATTTACTAAGATAAGGTAAGGTAAACGCTCATTTCTTACAAGCCAATTGCAGTATGGTCATCAGAGGCGTAGTCCTGGAGTTGAAATATCTTTTCAGCGACCCAACAACTGGACCACGTTCCATACAGCTGGCCATTTGCACAGGGAGAACGGACAAGGATGCGAACCCCAGAAGCAGATACACGATATATTGGCGAGCATATATAAAAGAATGTACGTATTTATCAAAATATTCAATATATCAAAATTTTTACTATATAATACACCTCTCTAAAGCGTTGTTGTTGGTTATATGTGTTTCGGTCATCTGCATAAACATGTTGCCGATTGGTTAATGTTATTACTTTACGACTTGGACTTGGGTTTGTTTACGGGAAGTTGATTGGGTTGTTATTCGTTTTAAATAAGTTCCTTTCGTTCTTGCAATGTCCGTACTTCCTGTGGTACTCTTTGATGGCTGATGGCGCTGGCTGTTGCAATGACGATATATTTATGAGGATAAATGTGCTGACTTAATCAAAAACGGCGTGTTTGAAACCAGGCGCAAATATCTCCCATAATTCATTTTGATTCATCGTTCAGATATGTTTAAAGTTTATCTGAACTTTATTACGCTTACAGCTTAGTCTCATCAGTTTGCAATCAACCAATTGTGCGTATTTTTAACAGTCTGTAAAATGTTTTACTACTTGTTTCTTAAGTTACTGTTGTTTGATGATTGCTTTTCCTGAAGAAAACTTGAAACTATTCAGCCAGGCGTAGGACATTATGTATTTCCTGCAATCCACCATGTGCCTATCGTTCGGACTTAAGACCAGATTCCAGTCTGACTATTAGCTTTCTCCCGGAGCTGACGGAGTGCGACTTGTGGTAAGTAAGGTGTTCCGCTCAAACTGAAAGGACTCCTCACCCTCAGATCCTATCCTGATTCCTCTTCTTCCTTTAGCTATCCTGCAGATCCGATTCCAAACACCACCCACCGTAGCTGACTGTCTGCCTGCCTGCATGCCTGACTTTTGGATCGTGACCTGGAACCGAACCCTTGTTCCCTATCGATTTTGTTTTGTCCGAGCGCTTGTGAATAAGCTGGTTCCCTTGCCTCATTTTCTTTGGGCGCTGTAGAAATCTCGAGTTTACGATTACGATTATGATTCCATGGGGATAGTCTGAACCAGAAGAAGACAGAGAGAGAGAGAGACAGAGAGAGACAGAGAGAGAGAGAGACAGACAGACAGAGACCTAAAAGTATGCCGCCAAATGTGGAAATCTACGGGGAAATGTATCTTAAATGGGATACACTGTAGTTTTGACTAGTGGGGTAATGACCCTTGCGTAGAAGCGAAATGCCTGGGACAAATGTAACTTCCATGGAAGGTAGTCTGAGCCAGTGTGGGGAAGTTCCCCTTCCCCAGAAATTGCAATCAGAATAATCACGCATTTTATGGCGCCTTTTCACGGAATACCATTCACTTGCGCCACCGACCAGAAAGCACAAACCACAGTCCAATAAAATGGCTTTCAATCGGCCACGGAATAGAAGAAAAGAAAGGTTACAAAGCACCATTGTACTCATTCCAGAACCATATGTTGATTTATATAGCGCCATCAAACGGGTCTACATCGAGCAATGCACTCTCCTAAAGGCAATGTCCTGATATACTACACAGTGATATGACAAAAAACCCAGTAAGCATACTGTGCATATACGACCTTGTATCTACATACTGTTGGACAGCATTTGATACTCGAGTACGCCCATACTTTTCAAAGTTTTTCTAGCGTATGTGGTTCGTGCCAAGCCAGTTGCAAGCGTCATCACCAGCGAGATGAAGAGCCAGTTGTCTGCCACTGAAGCGTGCTTGCGGACAGACATTAACAATGTCCGTACTGCTCCACAGCTGACCGAAGGACCAGTAGCCTGACCCCAATTGACGAGGTTGTATGCTCAGAAGCCTTGGCCCCCCCCCCCCCCGAAAGCAGTTAAGCGCAGACCAGAGTCGTCGAGGCAAGTTGAAACCTGGAGGGCAGAGAGACGGCTTGGCGATGAGGGAGTGGTTGTTCACATTCGCTGCTACCCACTCGTTTCCCTCTCCATGCCGAAATAGTCGTTATGTCCCCAACCAAATTCGAGGTCTGGATGAAAGGAGTGCCTGCTGAAGTGCATGTATTGTTGTATGTCGAGAACGTTTATAGTCGCAAACTATCTGGTGCCCAAGAAAATTCGATATCTCTAATCTAATCTAATCTAATCTAATGACTTTTGTAGTGCCGTTATCAGAATGCACAGTTGTCTGGTAATAAGACGCATCGAGTGTCGCCTACTCTCAGACATATTTGTCCGACGATACAAATATCTACATAGCGATATGGCCATAGACCATAATCTATCCGTTTTAAAACCAGACAATTGTTTGTGCATATTGCCTGACAAGAAGACGAGTACTGCGTTCTCCGCCCTTGGAGACCTGACAGTCCTTCGGATACATCGTGTTTTCACGTACATTGGACCAATCTTCTACTGAAAATTCGATCTCTACCGCCACAATTGCGGAATAAAATACACCGTAAACTGTGCACACTTTTCCAGGCTGCGTCAAAGGCTTTTGATGCCAAAAGATGTCGCTCAACATTGGCAACTAACAGCTCCGCGACAAACAGCTGAAGAAACTTTCCCAGCTTCTCTCTAGAGCTGTTAGACAGTTATGTGTCAGCGCCTTTGAGAAGTTCCCAAAATGCTCAGATACATAAATATATGAGCGTTCTGGCTACGTTAGTGTCTTTCCAGGAGATATTTAGAGGAAGTTTTCTAAATAAAGAAAATTTTGATATACTGTAGTGATACTGTTCTAGTTTTGTTCTTACAACTCAGATGTTATGTCGTCACTGCCCCCATTGTAATAATGTGTTCTTGTCGTCTTCTTCCTGGTTCTTATGCTGTTCTCTTAATTCTCTTTGTTTCTTGCTGATAACAACCTTTAATGTAATGTGTGACCTACAACTAGAAAGTTTTGTCTGGCTGCAATGAAAAGCCACATAGGCTAAGTGTCTGGCGATAAAAGACATTAGTGTTAAGATTCAACGCCAGAGTGATGTAGGTCTGCATACAGATAAAAATTGCATACCTAAGTGCTACCTGCAAGCTTGTTAAGAATGCATTCCTGAATGATACCTGAATACATACCTTTGAGATTATATGCAAGACTGTTACCAGTATATCTCAAAAGAATGTATGGCCTGAGTGAGAGCTGTACACCTAGGGCCTATATGCATATACACACACCTGTATACCTTCTAAAGCTGTATGGTCTACTTGATTTTTACCTGCATACCTTACAAGATTGCATATACCTGTTTAAAAGAAAGAGACGCTGGTCTCTGATGCAAACGGCGTCGATCGATATATGCACACACACACACACACACACCTGTATACCTTCCAAAGATGTACCTGATTTAGATCTATTGATAAGTTGGTTGAATCGAAGAACATCAAAGGACAATGACAATACAGCGTCGTGAGTCACCCGCAACAGGTGCGCGTGGGCACATTGTTCCCATTGTAATACAGTACAATGCAATACAACCCATCGCAACACCGCATGTCTAGTGCATTATCTCTACCTATAGAGTGACCACGCTTTCCAGAGGCTTTTGAAAGCGCTATATAAGTATAAATATAAAGAGAACCATCTTTCCGTTAAGCTAAACCAGAGAGACAGCCATTAAATGTTAGCGATTTCATTTTTAGCCTCGGCATTCGAAGCCGATTGGCGAGTTCCTTTGCATGTCCATACAGTCTGATGATCTACTCATTCCCTAGAGGGCGACACTAGTACAGAACGTTTGAAATTTCGTAAACTCCGCCACTGCCTTTAGTCGGGTGGTGCCAGTCCGAAGCCTGGATAATGGAGGAGGGCGACATTCAACGGCCTTTGATGCCATAAGATGTCGTTAAACATTGGAAGTACTACTGCGATAACAAATTGTTTCAGACTTCTTGTAAGGTAAGGTGACGTAGGCCTAGACGTCAACGGCTCTACATACGTACTTACGTACATGCATACAATGTCATGCATGCACACATACATACATACGTACATACAAAAGTAGTATACTCGTATATGCACACATTCATATATACATACGTACGTACGTAAATACCACGCAGATGCATACATAAATACGTACATACACTCGTTCATAAATGCATAGGCACATACATCCACACATACGTACAAGCTTACTTACATACATACGCACATATATACATATATAAATGCATGCATACGTGCGTACGAACAAACATACACACATACATTCATGCATATATACATACATACATACATACATGCATACATACATACATGGGTCGTAAGCGTGTACACGCTTCTTTAGAACCAATTCAGCCAATACAAGGCCTCATACAGTTCAAGGCCTCATATCAAATGGTATTAGGCCTTGAAGGACCCATTGGCTGAAGAGCAAACACAACGGCATCAATAAAACAACAGCTTCTAACCATCCTCGCTTAGTATTGGTAGTCAACTTCCTGTCTTAGGACTCAGGAGGGCAGCGGTCTGAATTGATCTAGATGACCTAGTATTCCATAAGTAACGACTTATTCAAGAACCAACCGCGGGTTCGATTTTGCTTAAAGCATCACTGTGCTTCTCAGCGTTGTAGGCCTATCCACGATGCCAAATCGCTCATCAATGATTAAAAAGAATTTTGAAACTAAAATAACGCCAAAAGTTAGGCCAGTCTAACAGGTACTTTGACAGAGATTGAAACAATCCGATCCTCATTGATCTAATCATTTCTAGCTGCTGCTTTATATTGGGTAAATACTAAAATGATTCAATTCCTTCTCGACCCCTCTTGTTCTTTTGGTCATCCGGAATGAAAATCAAATCGAGACCAAAAGAGGTTAATCTTTGCTTCCAGAAATCTAATCTAATCTAGTCTTATGATTTATATAGTGCCGTTATCACGATGCTCAAGATATCAATCGATGGTCGCTTCAAGTGAAATCGTAACAAAAAATCATAATCCTTTGGAGAAGCCAGATCGAATTCCGATAGGTAAGAGAAACCAGAATTTAGTCTACGATGGGTAAGCAATCTGATACGGATAAGACTGAAACTTCGGCCTAAAGGACATCAAAGAATCAACAGAACGACCTAACTGGGCAGCGAGTTCCAAATCTTTGGACCAGCTACCAATAACTCCAGAGAACCCTGGCACGACTCACTGTCCTGGTACGAGGCCCAGCAAGAGTCAAGAAAAATTCGAAAAACTCGCTTTCCTGCGCAGTCGCTCCTATACCGTTGAATCAGCATCCTCCTCCTCCTCTTCGTCCTTCTCCTCGTCCTTCTCCTTGGTCAGGCTCTGTTTCGTCTTATCCACATCGTTCAGGTTCTGCTGCAGGTGTCTCTCTTCGGTTTGCTTTGGGCGTTGAGTCTGAGGCTTGTACATATCGTAGACATCCTTCAGGGTTTCCGGAAGTCGTCGGCCAGATGTTTCCGGGAGAAGGAAGGTAACGAGTCCAGCGCTGATGGAAACCAAACCGCAGACGAAGTTTGGCATCCAACGCAAAGACGTCTTCGACTGAAAACACAACCATCCACCTATATGCAACACAATTCGATAAGACACACTGTTATACAATGCAAAACAATACAGTTCAATGCAATTCAGAGCAATCCTATGCAAAACTCTTCAATGCCACTAAATATAATACAAAACAGTACTGTACCATACTATGCAATATGCTCACCATATACAGTACTACGTGAAAATTCTCTCTTGAGGACAGTGATTGAAGAAAGAATTGAGGGAAAGAATGTTCCAGGAAGACCAAGGAATGTGCTGTTGGAATGAATGATAGATAAGAAAGAAGACGGGGTTACGAAGAAGTTAAGGAAAGGACACAGAACAGAAATGAATGGCGTCGTTGGATTCTTGAACCTGCCTGAGGGCAGAACACTGAAGAAGAAGATACCATACCATGCTATGCTATAGCTACACTATACTATACTACTACATACTATGCTATACTGCAGTGTACCAAACCACACCTCACCACACCACCACCTCCCGCAAAACCACACTGACACAGCACCACACCACACCATACTATACTTTACCATGTAGTATTACAAAATATTAAATTGTAATGTAAAAAAAATTGTGGACGGCTTTATTAAATTATGCTTTCATTTCCGCAGAAAGTTTCATCCCTATCCATGGCGGACCACAAGTCAGAAGGTGCACAAAATATTAGCAAAGTTTACTTTACCTTGTTTTACCTTAGCATTTCAATGCCCTTGGTTAAAAGAAGTTATAACACATGTCTGTTTGTAAGCATACATATATCATGATGTAGACATTTGTGTTTGCTTGTATGTTATATGCATTGACGTATGCATGTATGCACATAAGTGTATATGTATGTATGTATGCTTCAATGTAAGTATGTATGTGTGCATGCATGCACGTATGTATCAAGGCACTTAATATAGCGCCTTTTAAGCGCCTCACAATCGCTGCACACACGACTATCTTACTGATTTAAACAACACTGACCGCAAAGTAGGCCAGAGGAGCTAAAATCGATCCGATTCTTCCCAGTATCTGATACACTCCACTGCTCGTCGCCCTGTTAATAAAATCAATACATGTGAAATACTTAATCTTAACCAGCCTATCATTATGTCGAAAATAGCGCTGTATAAGTGTATTGATACAAACATGCATACATAGAAACATACATTCATGCGTACAGATACACGTACAAAGTAATACTCATTGGCCAGTCACACTTCAGTCTTTGCCTACCCCTCACAGTTACAATATTGCACTCGCTCAATGGAGAACGGATGTATGTATGTATATATGTATGTGTGTATGTATGTTTATATGCATGTAAGTATGTATATTTGTTTGTGTGTTTGTATAATGTATATATGTATGTATGTGTGCACGTACGTATGCTTGTATGTATGAATGTAAGTGTGCATGCATACATCAGTCTAAATCCCTTGCTTAGATAGATTTCGTACCTAAGATTCGTGGGAAACAGTTCCCTGCAATAGAGTATGATGATGGAAAATGAGGCAGAGATGAAGAACTTTGACAGCATCACTAGAGTTATAAACAGAGGCGTCAAGTCAGCACCTGTTGATTCTAAAACAAACATCACAGCAACATCACATAAGGCAGTAAGTAGTCTGAACATAAGACTGTATCTGATCTGATCTAATCTAATCTAATCTAATCTATTTCTCGTAATAATAGACACCGAGAGACGGTTACTGCAAATGGAAACAAAAGTGAGCCGACTGTTGCTTCAACAGGTGTTTAAAAAGTGAGCAATTACTTTATGTTACACCTTCTTGCTCTACCATGTCCAGCCATCACCTCAGACATATACACCGATCTAAGCCACCATATCTAATCTACCTAAACCTGTCATACCATACCCTTCCTAGCCTACCATACAACATCCTGACGTACAATATCTAGCCTTGTTTAACTTACTCTACCACACTATACACTAACCTACAATATCTTACCTTATCTTACTCTACCTCATCTTGTCATACTATGAATTGTCTTACATCGTATGATGTAGCGTAATCTAATAAGACGTTTATCTAGCCCATTTCGCCTCTGAAAGAGCGGAACCGTTAAAGTTTATGTTCAGAGAATACACGCAGGGCGGGGCTGTTTATCGTTGTTTATCAGAGGAAATGCAGACGATTTGCTTATGATATCAGACGCCGATAATTACCGACTTTCTGTGGTATAAACATTACGACAGCCAAAGGCACTCCAGCGGCTATGTGGTAAACAATGGTAGACAAACGTCGCCCATACCTACAACCGCGAAAACAGTGCGATATATTGAAAGCAGTAGCAGAAATAGCTGATTACGGGAAACGTATTTGAGATCTATCCGATATTTATGCCGAAATCCATTAGGAAATACATTTTTAAATAAAATATTAGAGAAGTTTCTCAATATTTGCTGAAACGGGAAATACCGGAGATAAAAAAGAAGTGTTTTCCTACAATGCGTTGAAAATATTATCAATCTAGAAACGTATACGGAAAAAGTATTGGAATACTATCCGAAAAGTTTGCTGATTGCGTATCTGCAAATATCTCCTATTGAAAAGTTTTACCTAAAATGTGATAATGATGATGATGATGATGATGATGTTGTTGTTATTGATGATTATGATGATGATAATGATGATGATGATGATGATAATAATAATAATTATAATAATGATAATAATAATATTAGTAATAATAAGATTTATAGAGGAAAAAGTATCAATAAACGTCTAAAAATATGCCAAAAAATATTTCGGTATCGTAATATTGTATGCAGACTGAAATAAAAGTCACTTGCGTCATATTCTGCAAGGAATGTACATTGTACAACTATCTTTCGGGTTTCCTACAGAATGAAGCATAAAATAGATGAAGCAGTCGCTTATTTATTCTGCGCATTGACCACACTTAAACTTTGAAGAGCTTGCAATCTACATGACATCTAGCAGTATATCAAACATTAAATGGAATATTAGCGTCTACTGCTAAAGGGTGTTACTCTAAAGCGAGTGCGAGCTAAAGAACGTCTTAGTGCAATGCATATTTGTTAACTTTTCCGTTGTGTAGAGAGCAATGAAGATGGCGGGTAGCTCCACGAATCCCATGATGAGGAAGGTTAGGAAACGATTTCCAGCCAGTGCTGCCGAGCTCATGATCAGACCGTAATAGACGAGATTATTGGCAAACCTCAACAGAAAAGAAATGACAGAAACTGTCGTATGACAAACTGTAAAAATAAAACTATTGGGCCGCAGAGAAAACAAAGAAAGTATAGGGAGAAACAACAAAATATAAGAGAAAAACACCAGACTCTCTTCAGATGTATGTATGTGGGCTATGTCTGTCTCTGTATCTGTATGCATGTATGCATTCATGTATGTATGTATGTTTGTATGTATGTATGTATGTATGTACTGTAGGTAGGTATGTATGTAAGTATGTATGTAGGTAGGTAGATAGGTAGGTAAGAATACGTATCTCCATCTTCATTTAGCACCCGAATTAACCTCGAAACCCCATTATTGAATGGTAAGTTATGCAATGCACTGGCTTCGTGCCCTGAAGTAATCTGGAACTCGTCCATTACCGGCTCCCCTGAGTTCCACAATGGAACATGTGAGCTTTATTTCATTATTGTTTTACCTCTCAGAAGCACTAAAATACCAGGATTCCGTAACAGGTGTACTATTTAGGGGCACGGTAGCCTATTGGAAGCAGTGCTCGGCTTGTAACGCGGAAAGTACGGGTTCGAAACTCTTCTTAGACGGTTGCTGTGTAGGGACCTTGAGCAAGTCCTTCACTCACATTTGCTCGGCGCCATCGGTTTATGCTAAGTCATTAGATAGTGACGCCTAATAAATGCGGAAATAATAATAATATTTGATCGTGGTCTTCTGTTGTCATATTGGAAGCACCTCTGAGGAGCTTTTCTGAAGAGTAGCTACATAAATGTGCGGTTACGATTACGATGACATGTATTCGTGAACTGAACTGACCAGAGCAGACTACAGATGGCGAGATGTTTCCTCATGCAGGCGTCTTTGAAGAGATTCAGAAACGGAACCTCCATAGGCACGGTGATCGTCGCGATATCCGTGTTGATCGTTTCCGGCGAAATGGCGTAGAAGATGCTCTCCCTCTTCACCTGAAGGCGGGACATGCGGCGGGCGTCGATCGCATCCCCCGGCCGACGCAGGTGGAGTTGCCCTGGAAGGACCCGCACCCCGTTCCAGCGAGCGATCCGGTATAGGATCTCCTCCGCTTCGTCGTATCGTCCTGCTGCCGTTAACCAGATCAAAGATTCGGGGAGTGTCCTACAAGAACACCACATTTATAAGAGAGGTTCTTACAGTTAAAGTCCGTTGTTCTATAACACTGGACAACAAATTTTTACAAAAGTCATGTTACTGAAATGAAATTAGTCAGTTCTTATCAATTTGTATGTGCTGAACACGAATATGACAGTGAAAATGCCGAATTGGCTCTAGTTTTTTTGTAATCTGAAATGAAGTAATTTTATATCGCACAATGCATGCCAATAGTGATACATTTACAGTTAATATTTGTAAAAACCAGGTCATAGTCTAGTTCTTAGATTTTTTGCCTGTCTCTTGTACAGCTGTTCGGGAGCATCTCTGCGGAGTGTTCAGCAGTAGTCAGCCAACATTGTAGTGGACCATTTTCCCTGGTACCTTTGCTCCATTGTTGCGATATCTTGATGAAAACGTTCGCCATTTTCGTCACTAACCATACCACAGTTGTCAGGGAAGAAATCCAGATGGGAATGAAGGAAATGCATCTTCAGAGACATATTGCAGCGAAATTTCTGGTACTGCTTGAGCATGTCTTCTAGTAGTTCCTTGTAGTTTTCTGCCCTAACATTCCCCAGAAAGTCTGTAGACACTAGACGAAAAGCATTCCATGCTTGTTTCGCATCACCCTCCAGCAAGTTGTTGAAGCGGTCATCTTTGAAGAGTTCTCTAATCTGAGGACCCACAAAAACTCCCTCTTTAATCTTTGCTTCGCTGAGTCGAGGGAATTTTTCATGCAGGTATCGGAAAGCTGGCGAAGTGCGGTCCATGGCTTTCACGAAGTTCTTCACCAAACCTAGTTTGATGTGAAGGGGTGGTAGTAGGATTTTGTGAACCTCGACCAGAGCTGGGTGCTGGATATTCTTCTGTCCAACTGCCATGTTTTGTCTGGGAGTCCATTCCTTCCGCACGTAGTGCAACTCTCTTGCTCGGCTATCTCACTCACACAAGAAACACATATATTTTGTATATCCTTGCTGCAGTCCCATTAAAATGGCAACTACCTTCAAATCACCACACAGGTGCCATTTGTACCTGTTATAGTCAATGGAATGCAGTAGCTGTTTTAGGTTATCGTATGTCTCTTTCATGTGGACAGCATGCGCTAATGGAATAGATGGAAGACGGTTTCCATTGTGCAAAAGCACATCCTTAGGACTCAGTGTTGAAGAGTCTACAAAGAGTCTCCATTCTTGTGGGTCATGAGTGATCTGTAAGGCATTCATGAGGTCGTCAATATTGGAACAGAATACCAGATTACCTTCCTTCATAAAGAAAGGTTCCAACTGCTGATGGCGCTTTCTATATGAAGTAATTGTGACATCTTCTTCTAGAAGATTCCATTGTTGGAGTCTTGATCCTAGCAATTCTGCCTTGTTTTTGGATAAGTCCAAATCACGAACAAGGTCATTTAGTTCTTCCTGTGTTATTCTGTGTGGGGTTGATGATGCACCACAGTGAAAATCGGGATCACTGCACGCTGACGGACCAGGAGAAGAACATGTCGGCTCACCCTTGTCCTCATCAGATGAATCAAGGAAAATATATTCTGCTGGAGGTTCTGGAATAGGAAGTCCATCACCATGTGGAACTGGTCTCAATGCTGACGGAATGTTTGGGTAGACTATTGTCGACTTCTTTTGCTTCGTTATTCCACCGGAAAGAGGAGGAACCAAGCAGAAGTAACAGTCATCTACGTGGTTGCTTTGCTCTCTCCACACCATGGGAACTGCAAACGGCATTGATGGTCTTTTGCCATTCAACCACTGTGAAAGCTGTGTTGTACATGTAGCACAGCATATCTGCGGGGCCCATGGCTTGTCTTGGTCACCAACCTTGCATTCGAAGTAAGCATGATATGCCTTCTTGACTTGATAAGTGATACTTTTCTTCTGGTTGGCAAATGTCACTTCCCCACAAATGTAACAAAAGTTGTCCACAGTATTTACGCACTTCCGAGGCATTACTGTTCTGTATTGTATCTAAATGGATAAAGTAATAATAGTTTTATAAAACAGTAACGTAAACTGTCTCGCACAAAGTCTGTAATATTGTAAATGCTCAACCGTTCCGACTCGCTTTATGTAGTACACTGCTGACGTCATCTTACGTCAGCAGCCGACTGGCTGTAGTTTTACATTGCATCAGAAAATGACGTAATCAACTGTGCATGATGTGTCCATGATGGGATTATGCAATGAGGTGGAATATTACATCATTCTAGACTTATTTAGGATATTGTCGCAGTCCTACTGCATAAATTTACATGGTGAAACATAAAAAATGAACTATATGAAATATTTTCAAAACGAGAGCCAATAAAAAATTTTTATGGTTATATTCGTGTTCAGCACACCAAGATGCTACACATTAGGGTCTTTTCCAGTCAGTAACGATTTCTATGTTGACCAGTGTAATAGGACTTATCGGAGGCCCTCATTTCGTTTTCCTAAGTCCTTAAGTCCTGGACGCGGGGCCACGGCAACGCAGGACTTGCCGTTTACTAATAGGTATATTGTTTGCGCAAACAACTTGCCCCGGGTCGTTATATGGAGTCCACTCATTAGGCTCGAACTCGCAAATGTTAGGCTGCAGACCAGCGCGCCTTCTGAATAGACCATCTTGCATAGGTTTCTTATAGGGCGCTACATAGATGTTCAGGCATTTACATATGTTGACCTATTGACCTCTGAATCAACATCTGCCTAATTCTGCCGCAAGACTGCGTTGATTTGATGTTGATACATACCAGAAACAAACAGCTATTCAATTCAATACACATGCTATAGTTCTCGGTGTTTCTTTTTCCTTTATGAGCCTTTTTCAACTATAGTTGGTTCTATCGATTAAGCGTTTTGGGCGCTGGAGACATCTGGAGATTACAATTACGCTACATGATCATCTGATCAAATATCAGTAATCTGATCATCATCTGATCAAAAACGCACACAGAGTCAATGTCAATAACAACGCTATGTAACTGATCCTTCCGTAGCGAAGGTCGAGTTGACCTTGGTTCCGTTTTTGACATAAGCGCAACAATTTGAAATCCGTTCTTCAGATGTGCTTGCGACCATAATGAAATTTATCGAGTTATTAGACCCGATCCGTTACCACTCAGCCATGAACCATTTGCCTGTCTTCATACAGTTAACATGACCTGCTGTTACCTCCACACCAGCTTGACCCAAATAACTCATTCGCCCAACCCGATTATTTTCCTAAACGCGATATAGTTTTATGCTCAAACAATTTCGTTTCTTTTTAGTGGTGGAGTCCCAACTCCGGGCGTAGCCTTGTCCAAGACGAAACGCCGCACCGTTAAATCCTAGGCTCTCCTACAAACTACATATCGCCGAAGAATGAAAGATTAGAAATCCATCTCCACAATCACAGACTACGTGATTTTTAGAACTGCACTTTTAAAACTCCGAAATTAATATCAGTTAATTTAAAACTCTGAAATTAATGCGCTTCAAAAACGGTTAAGTAGCCTACATACTCCAGTTGCTCACAATGTCCTAAGCATGTATGATTAAAGAAGCGTACATTCAACACTCTGAAATTTCAATTAAGTATCGCAGGAGTGGAAACCTGCCAGAAGAATACGATCCAGATAGCGGAAACTGCTGAGATGACGATCTGTAGATGGCGCCAGTCGGTGATGAAGTAAGCCAAGAGCGGAAGAGACAGATAGCAGGCCAGCCACTGAAACTCCAGACCGATTCCAGCGAAGGTTCGGCGTTTCGTGTCAAAGAGTTCCATGCACATCGTCAAACCAGAACTCACGTTCGCCTGCACAATACCAGCGCTTTTAACTAATTTGAGTAAGGTCAGACAAGGTAAGGTAAGGAAATGTAATGTAACTAAGGCAAGACAATCAGAGAAAGGTAAGAAAAGGCGAAGTAAGACAAGATAGGTAAGTCAGGTTAGGTTAAGTAAGGTAAGGTAAAACATAACATATGGGTAAGTAATGGTACAGTATGGTATGCCAACAAAATATACAAATTATTCTGACATATGCTCATACATAGGTTTAAACAAAATCATCTGCCAATATTTCTCACCACAATCACTATGCCACACATATAATCGCCATCTTAGGACCCATTGCTGAAAACTCGTGAGCAGCTTTGTTTATTATTATTATTATTATTATTATTATTATTATTATTAGACAGACAGACAGACAGACAGACAGAAAGACAGACAGACATTTATAACGCGCGCAATTAGCAACAGCCTCAAAGGCGCATGCAAAGACCCTAAAGAAGTCCTACCGAGTATCCTACCGAGTAATATCGAGTAATATCATGGTATATAGATCGATAGGAATGCACAGAAATCTAGGCAGACCTATTAAACATGTAAGATTTAAGCTTCTTTCAAAAACTTGTTATTGGAAGAGTGTTATCTTTGATGCTAGTCGGTAAGGCATTCCACACTGTGGGGCAAGAGTAACAAAATCCACGAGAACCAAATGTAGTGTAAATAAAACCATCACCAGTAGGATACAATACGCACAATACAGCAAAACACAACAAAATACAAATTAATGCAATAACAATAGAACGCAATACAGAAGTCTTACCACGAGAACAATTCCCAGGATGCAGCGGAGAACGACGAACATGATGTAGCCGTTGGAGAAGGCGATGGCGATGCCAATCACGCAGATGATTAAGTGTGAGACGATGTGCATCAGTTTTCGCCCATACCTGTCAATCAGATAGTTGGCGAAGGTGTCTGCAAACAGGCTGGTGATCATAAAAGACGTCTGAGACAATTCGAACAGGTAGTTCTGGTCGCACACGAGATTCCACTTTATTTAGCACAACATAAAACAACAGAAAATCAAATAAAACAACTGAAATGGAAATTAAATTACGGTGTACGCCAGATCCTAACTTACATACAATACATGCATAAATACGTACGTGCATACGTACATACATGCATACCTATACATACATACACATTACATACATACATACACATTACATACATGCATACACATTACATACATGAATACATACATACATACATACATATATGCATACATCGTCGTCGTCGTCGTCGTCGTAATATTTGGCCGTGGAGGGGTGAAATCTTCGGAAACATGCGTACATATATACTAAAATACATACATACTTAGACATACATAGAAGACATACTTAGAAGCATGCATACTTGTTCGACTGCCGTGTAGTAGCCGTTGCTGTTGTAAGTCCATCCTGCCTGTCCACAAGGTATTGAGCTGTTGTCCAGTTCAGAGCTGCCGTTGTACTTCAAACACTTGGACAACTCCGTGCGCCCATTGACTGTTAGCAGAGGTATGCTCTCGTTGACCTCTTGACCTGCCTCCAGGAAGCAGTGATGAGGTGGTTCCCACCCTATGACACATGTTCAACAAAGTAACCCTATCACGTGGCTAACTCAATAGCACCCCGTCAATTACACTATACAATAATACGTTGTTAAGATGGCACACTATTGAGTGCAATGTCTGGAAACTGCAGACACTGAGAAGACTTTCAAACACCAGTTAGTGGCTGCTAATAAATTAAAGCGACTGCAGCCTATTTGTGCGACACAATGGTCTATTCGGTAGCGCGTTGAGTCTGTAATCCAACGATTGGGGGTCGAGCCTGCTGAGGGCATTCCGTGTAACAAGCTTTTCCCGCAGACTTGTCTCGTATCTCAAATTCGGATTTACTGACTTTGCGCGTGCAATAAAGGAAATAAAAATAACATTGAATAAATAGCCAGACAGTATTGTGGCCTTTATTATAAATTAGAAACAATTGTCTCCTAGTAGACAATAATAAATGGGTATTATTACCAGACAACTGGTGTCGATCAGCGTTCTAGCCATACTAGTGTCTGCTGTTTCTTTACATTACTTTTAAGGGTTTAACCCATAGCAAAATTAAGAAAAATCTGTGTCGACTTTTGCATTGATGCGTGCAAGTTTACGAGTATGTGTGTGCTTCTGACCACGTGTTTATGTTTACGGGTTCTAAAAGTCCAAACTTTGTTGTGGAAAACAAATCTGTCGAAGTAATGAAGAAATCTGATCCATAAAGAAATGCATTGTATGCTTGGTTAAGCGATCACTTCAAGAGACAGCTCGATAATTATTTATAATTTCTTGCCTTCTTAATTTAGTTATTATTGCACTAATTACGCGCGCAAAGTCAATAATTATGAATCAGAGGCGCAACACAGGTGTGCGCGAACTTGTCTAGGATATTTACACTGAGTCCGTTTAGCAGGATCGAACTTGCAATCGCTGGATTAAGGACCCAGCGCGCTATCGAATAGACCGATGTGCAGCGCGATATACGTCAACTTGTTGAAAACAGTCGCATAGTTAATAATAACCGACACATTGCAGCTCGACCACCTGTTTTTGTCGTCTGTTTCCGTGGCTCCATAAGACCTCGGAATTTGCACTTAACGACGTTAATGAGCAGCAGATCCTGAGAGATTGGAGCCCCATTGGAAAGTCACGCTTTACGGCGATGTCAACACATGTTTCTTATTAGGTTCAAATTCACTCAACGTAATAACAATAATGCTTCTTCTTCTTCTTCCTTCTGGCTGGAATTAGTCCCTCCTAGGGGAGGGGTCAGCCACATGAATCCTTCTTTTCCATTTGTTTCTATCTCCAGTACCTTCTTTCTTCAGTCTGAGAAGCTTTAGGTCTTGTTGAATCATGTCTCTCCATCTCTTCTTTTGTCTTCCCCGACTGCGGCGTTCATAAACCTCTGCTGTCATAATTCTTTTAATACAATAACAATAATTCTAACAGAACAAACCCATGAAAACAATTTCTACAGCGACGTTGTGACCCCGTATTATCATCATCATCATCATTATTTTTACCCGAGGTACATATGATCCCTCAAGATTATAAAAGTTTGGGGATAGCGTTATTCTGGGAAGGCTAATCATCGCTGATGGCAGTTTCGGTGTGAAAGGTGCTGCCAAAAGCTGCCATATTGAAGCGCTGGATGGCCATAGATAAGCGCTGATTGAGGAAAGTAGTCAGCATATTATCTCCCGATATCTGTGCATGGCGATAGCCGAGGTGCTTGATGAAAACGAGGCCACATTGACTGACTGGACCCAGAGTTTCAAAAGCAGAATGATGAAAGAATGCCAGTGCATTTGGATATTTTTCTTTCGGCTGCTACAGTATCCCAGCTGCAGCACCCGAGGCCTCAGCTGATCTGGCGCGGTATGATTCTGCTAGAGTGTCAATAACAGTGGCGTCCCACGCAAGACATCTGCTGCTCTCCCAGGGGATCAGTGTCACGCCATCGGGACATCTCCCATCGGACCTGGCAAGTCCAGCTGACTCCCTTGTCGCAGGAAAGCCGGCTTTTCTGCGGCCACGTCATATGATGTCATTGAATAAGGCGTGTCTGGCAGTCTGAACTGGTCCAAGGGTACATGACAAGCCCGTTCGAGACGTCTCCTTGGACTATTGCTCCATAAGGGCATTCATGCTGGGAGCATAAGTTAACTCCAAGGCGTAAGCCTGTTGCAATGCGGACTGCTTCGTCATTTGATGGCATCCCAGTCAATGAGTACAGAAAGTATTAGGCTTCACTTATTTTTATGCAACTATGACGCCTTCCGTGCGACAACCAAATCCATCACTTCGGTAACGAACATCTGGTTCCAACAGTTCCACTACAGATGAAAGGCAGCTTTTCTTTTATCAGCATTATTTGTATGTTTAATTTCGTGCTCAGTGCAGTTGCTTGGATTTCTTTTCAAGTTCAACGTTTGATTTTTTGCTCAGTCGCCAAGTAATTGAGTGCACAGGTTTTGCATTATCATATGGCTGCTGATAAGTGAAGTCCGTACTTGGAACAGTAGGCTCCTTGCTGCAAGTACAGTTGACATTGTCTTGAACAACATTAGAAAGAAGAAGGAGTAGGGGAAGGAGGAGAAGGAGAAGGAGGAGGAGAAGAAGGAGGAGGAGAAGGAGGAAAAGAAGAAGAAGGAGGAGGAGAAAAAGAAGTAGTAGTAATAGTAGTAGTAGTAGAAGAAGAAGAAGAAGAAGAAGAAGAAGAAGAAGAAGAAGAGGAAGAATAAGAAGAAGAAGAAGTAGAAGAAGAAGAAGAAGCAGAAGCAGAAGAAGAAGAAGAAGCAGAAGAAGAAGAAGAAGCAGAAGAAGAGGCAGAAGAAGAGGCAGAAGAAGAAGCTGTGGTCTTGATTGAAGCTAATAAGATTATCGTCACCGAGAAGGAAATACCAGGGGCGTAGCAAAGTATTGTGCAGGTCGTGCAGAGCACAAGAGCCCACGAGGCCAGGGGCCACCTGGGCCTCAATGGGCCAAGGCCTGGTTGGTCAATTACGTAAAGCAAAATAGCCAAAGTTCACTTTGCACAAGGGCCCACGGAAGGCTAGCTACGCCACTGGGAAATACCATGAGAGAAGTTCTTTGAATTAGAACCAAACCAGAAGACCCAAGGACAGAAATTCTTGACCTGTTGAATAATTTGGATGATAGCGCGGGGTCTTAGTGGCCGCCGACGCAGCTTTTAAGAGGAATTCACTGAGAATTCCTTATAATTTGTAGTGGTTTTTAAGTAACGATGAAATGTCTCCTAAAGCACTTAAAACCCATGTTGTGTTAATGATGGGTCCAAAAATAATTCATGCATGACTGCTTATTCTCCATCCTCGTCGCTTGGGGAGCAACATTCTTAAATGTAGTATCAACTCTCATGGACAAGGGCAGAATATTTTTCGGTTCTATAAAGTATATATATATGTATAATATATATATATATATATATATATATATATATATATATATATATATATATATATATATATATATATATATATATATAATATATATATAGATATGGAACCGTTAATAGCGATTTAATCTAGGTATACATATACTTTGCTAACGCCTAGTCTAGACGAAACATGGTCGACGATCGGTCTATGGCCGTTGTACCCAGAGGATTGACGGGGTAATAAGGTCATAATGTCGTCTAAACAGCGATAAAACCCGAAGAAGGGTGCACTCGAAAAACAGTCGGTTCAAGAACGCCATTAAGAACAGTTGGTTCAGGTTCATCCCTCACGAATCCGTGACAATAATGATATACAATAAATAATTAGTAACTTTTAATGCGCCAGTGTCTAATGCACAAGGCATCAACCGATGGCGCACCAAAGCCAAGCCCCAATCAGGTCAATATCAAGAAAGTCGGTCCGCTATAGTATGACCATAGTATATGTATAGCGCCTATCTTCATAAACTCTCTGCCAATATGGGTATTTGCCGTGAAATACATCCACCCATGTGAAGGTAGGCGGTTACATGATAAACTGTCCATGGTGTGCAGCTATTAGCGATGGTCTGTTAGCAGACAATTTATGTCTATGTGTCATTGGCCACATTAAATCTTATGGTATTGCAGCCATATGATCACGCCATCTGCAGATATTCAACAGGTAATCTAACGCTTGTAGATTGATGAAAACGTCTGTGTTGACAGCGCAATCGGTTCTGATTTCAAAACCAAAGTTTCTTAATCTGTTGATGCTTTAGTGCAGAGTAGAATCCCAGGGGGGTTGTTATCCGACTAAATCGTTGACAAAGCACAGACTGAAGTTTTAGTCTTAGACTTTGAAATTGACCAACATGCAATCTATTTTGCCGATTATATGTTGTATGTTGAAATACAAAAATGTCTCATCGCAAATTCTGCTTTTTTACCGCACCAGCAAAACTCAACTGTGGAAAGAAGTTTATTCAGAGGTATTCAGTCAAGACATGTCAGCCATGGCAGATCTTGATCGGGTTCAATTCAGGGTCGAGAAACACCCGCCTAAGGCAAAAAACCTCTTTTGCTAGACGGTTAACTATACACTGGACATAATAGTCTCGTATGAAATGTGCTCTTTAATATATAATATATATTATTCCTCAGCTCCAATAAACTCTTCCAATACTTAAACTTCTAAGTCTTCGATTTTAAAGTCAACCCCACGTCTCTCTCGCCATCTACTCTCTCCTATCACCTGATACATATACCCCGATCTAAGCCACCATATCTAATCTACCCTAACCTGTCATACCATACCCTTCCTGGCCTACTATACGTACAATATTTAGCCTAGTTTAACTTACTCTACCACACTATGCACTAACCTGCATATCTTACCTTACCTTACTCTACCTCTTTTATCATACTATGAATTATCTTACATTATTTATTGTAGCGTAATCTAATAAGGCGTTTATCTAGCGCATCATACTCTGATGCATGCATTCATATATGCTAGGGTCGACTATGGTAACGACATCTATGCAGATCTCTCTTTTCAGATCGATGTTAGACAACTTCGATCTGTTTTAAACGCTGCTGTTCGTTTAATCAGCAGGAGTCCAAATGTGGTGGTATTTCTACTCACATACAGGGTGGCCTGCATTGGTTGCCCATTCGAAGGCACCTTGAGTTTAAGATCCTCTTGGCGAAGCATAAGTGTCTGGCGGGATGGGCTCCATATTACCTAATGGAGCCATGTGTTTCAGTATCATCTGTCCCTGGCCCTGGACCAATCTCTGAACTACTACTAGAAGCATAATGTGGTGTAATGTAATGCACAATGCAAACCCCATGCTCTTGATCTAGATATTTTATCTTCATATGTACATAGGTACCTATCGACGCCGCTTAAGTGCAAAGCCTCGGGACTGAACCTTGAACCTATGCACTTAACTGACTTATGCACATAAGAGAAGTTCACATGTACTGTTCTAAATTGGCTAAATGTACTGGCACATGTATTTAATAACAGAGATGGAGCCTGCATACTATAATGCTTTCAGAAACAATTCAGTTGAAGTAAATCTAAGCGTTAAATCGTAATCGTAATCTCGAGATTTCTACAGCATCCAACGAAAGTTAAGTCGCGTGAACCAGCTTATTCACAGGCACTCAGTCAAAACAAAATCGATAGGTAAAAGGGTTCGGTTCCAGGTCAAGATCCAGAAGTCAGGCAGTCAGTCGGACGGCTACGGTGGATGGTGTTTGAAATTGACGCGAGAAGAGAGATAAGGGGAAGAGGAAGAATCAGGATAAGATTTTTGGAAAAGAAATGCGTTCAGTCTTGAGTGAAAGAGCAGAATTAGAAGTTAGAAATTAGAAGTATAAGTGCCAAATAAACTGTACACTGCAGTCCAACTTCTTAAAACGGCGGTTTGCCCACTCCGGAATGTCGACGGGTAACGATGTTACGTCGTCTGCTGATACGGACCACAGTGCAACTAAGACAGGCCACCGGACACCCGGAAGTCTTTTGCTGTCCGCGGGAGAATTCGGGGTGGTAGGATCAACTGTTGGCACCATGTACTGCTGGTAAGGAACCACACTGCCCAGGCGGTCAGAATGTTCTAAGCTTCCTATGCAATTAAGCGGCGTTGATATATAGAGCAAGGCAATAATGGGTCTTAAGGCGGCTATACACATAACCGAATTATGCACATATTCGTTCTGCACATACCCGGAGTTGTCTTCCATTGAAATACACTGTATTAAAATGGGACCAGCCAGCTTCTATGCACATAAGCGAATTATGCACTTATCCGTCAAGCACTTAAGTGGCTTCAATTGTACATGTGAATGCAGACTGTACACTCTTCGTTTAACGCTCTGAACCCAGAACACGTTGACATTTGACATGACATGATAATTGGCCTCGGCCACGAATAACTGCCTGGATACATAACTGCCTGGGAATTAGTTTTTTCCTCTGATTTAGTAAAACGTCGACTGTCGAATTCAACAGTCCTTCTCACACTCACATACAAATACAGATACAATTTCACACGTACAGAAAAGCTCAGAAACGCACGTACAGGAACATATAAACACCAACACAAACACAGTCCTCGGAATAGAGTCCAAATGTTGGGTTCTACGTGTATGCGAGAGCCCGCAAAGAGTGATGGCTTTTCCAATCATTCGAGCATTATTCTCTTACATATGAACTTGCTGTTCTTAACTTACTGTAACATCATATATGCTAACGAAGACAGCTTTCGACATGTACTTAGAGGCGCTATACAATGTTCATATACATTACAGGCATATTACAAGCACATGCACATGAATGTAAGTAAGAAAGTAAGTATATATATATTCTTTATTAACCAATAGCTAATCGCACATGGGTTGATTCATTCACACATGTATGAATGTAATGCATACACACATATATTGTATATATGTCTGCATGCATGTACATGTGTATGTACGTATGTATGCATGCATGTCTTTATCTAGACACTTACTATAGCGCCTTTTAGTACCTCAAGAAACCTCTGCTTACGCCAGCCTAAATGGTGTTAAAGTCATTAAGAACAAAAAGTTCATGTGGAAGCAAACAATGCGAAGATAGCAAAAAAGTCACTAAATACGCGCACAGGCGCATGTGCAGACACAGGCGCATACGTCACGAGCAGGCCCTGCAGGAGGGGGCTGGCTAGGAGGGCCACTTAGTCAAGGACTCATCCTGCTGGGATCTCCAATTTAACAGAGGTGCTTTTAACACAAGTGTATTCAATGTAAAAACCCAGGGCCTCAACGGCGCAAAGTGCAATGGGCCCTTTAACATCTTGGTTACAAAACGTTTAACATAGTCACTTTAACACCGGTGCATTCGGTGTAAACGCCGACGGGCCCTAACGGTGCAAAGTGCAATGAGCCCTTTAACATCTTGGTTACATAACCTGTAACATAAAGTCTGGGCAGGCCCCTAGGAGAGCTTACACCGAGATATTATAAACCATAAGCGCCTCTGCAATTTAATCTGTTAGATAGGGTTTTCCGAAATTAAGTAGGCCTATACAACGGCCTTGAGAATGGGAAAGGATCCAGCCATTCGCAAACTCCGCAAGCATAAACAGAATCGCGTTACTGCTTCATCCAAGTCTGTGCTTCGGTGATTAGGTAACGTGATATAAGAGCACATATGTAACACGTTTTTATCAACAGATGTCCTAGGCGTGGTCCCCGGCTGGAACGATCTCTCGGCTAAAGTGCAGATGCGACAGTAACCATTCAACAACAAGAACATTTTTCTCCAAGGCTCGCATGTTCCAACAACAAATTTCCAGTTTTTATGTATGGATCCATGTTGTATGTATGTTTGTATGTATGCATGTATGTACGTATGTATGCATGCATGTATGTAAGTATGTATGTATGTATTCATGCATGTATTTTTGTGTGAATGTATTGTGTATCTATACATGTCTTTGTATCAAGTCACTTAAGATAGCGTTCGCCGCCCCACAAGATGATGTCCGTGCGTGGTTCCACTGAGGCCTCTGGTGTTCACGGATGAAAGTTGGAGGTGTGCCAGTGACCCACGCGCAAGTAGACACCCGTGAAATGAACTAGTCACGTGACCAAAGTCACGCCAGGGCAGACGACCTTCGGCTGCGGACTATGCTTTATGTTTAGTAACTTATTATCATGACTATTATTGTCAAATGGCTTAATTAATGAATGACTGAATCGTCTTCTTTACATCGAATGTCTCGCTGGTTGTCACATAGTAATGATCGGACTTGACCAACATATTCTGAACAGCGCTGGTTTCGCTGAGATTCGAACCCCAGATGTAGAGGTGAAAGAGAGAGACAGGGTCATTTGCAGTCAAACATCTTGCATCGTGTCAAAATATATACAATAGAATTATGTTAGAATTAATCATCGTCATGCGTGGTTTTATGCAATAAACGAGCACTTAGTTCACCATACGGACAGTCAGACAGAAGGAAAGGCAGGCAACAGACAAACGGACAGACAGACGAGACAGAAAGGCGAACAGAGACAGACAAAGGTATTAAATAACATTATCCTTTGAGAAGAAGTTTTGGATTTTTACTATCGTGTTTTCGTTTCGGCCGGAATATCATTCAATCTAAGTACCGCTTCTTTTTGCTAGAAAGGAGTGTAATAAATGAAAGAGCGAGTTTACCTTACCCTATCTCATCTTAATCTACCCCACCTTAAAGTAAGATTAGGTAAGTCAGAAGAGGAAAGACAATACACGATACAAAAATGCAAGGCACTACTAACTCGGAAATGATAGCAATCGTAATCGTATTTTAAACTATAAATTTCTAAAGCGGTACTTGAGAGCCAAGCGCAGGACATCCTCTTACTCATGATCGCTGCATCGTCAGGTGAATTAAGCAGGCCCGGATTGCCTAATGGGCAAACTAGGCTGCTGCTAGGGGACCCCAGCACAAAGGGGCACCATCCGAGTGTGCCCGATATTTTTGCGCAACCTTTTTATCACCAGAAATGCTGGCACGGATGATACACCATCTCTGGACAATCCCTCTGTCTTGACGCAGAGCTCGTAAATACGCTGGTACCTTGAGATTAGCTTTTAAGGAGTCTTTAGAAATTCTCAAGTTTACAATTACGATTACACTTATGGATCAGTAGGTGTTGGGCATTTAACAGAAACCAATTGAGATCGAGGAGGCTCCAGAGACTGGAACACAAGCTACGGAGAATAAGCAATTCGAAAAGAAGAGACTTCAGGTCTGACCTAAACGAGATCACAGAACCCAGACAAGTGCATAGAAATGAGGGCTTCTTCGGCTTTCCATTACGAGACACGACAGCTTTACTTTTACTTACTCTTACCTACTTTTACTTATTTTCCTATTAGTATTCCATTATGGGACATGCACTGGAACGTTACTTCTACTTTTTCAATTGCTATTGATCTTACCGATGAACACTCCAGAAAGCCCGTGCCATGCCAGAGGATGAAACAGACTGATGCCAAGGGCTACGAACATCCCAACGTGCCATCTTCTGTAGCCGCCGACAAAATCCAGTGCCTCATCAATGTCCATGTTTCCAAAGGACCCTCGAAGTCCTAGTTCAACGTACCTCCTATCGACAACCCTAGGACTCGGCACCCGAAAGAGTAACGTCTGCAGGCAACAGATACTACTGTGCGGCCAAACCGTTCTAAGATAGAAGTTGTCGGATAAGGTAATAGTCGATCAGAATCACGTCCAGCAGCACGTTGGAGGTTTATAGGAACCGCACAACGAGGTCTGCCTGTAGGCTACAGTGTCACCAGACACGCTACGATGGTCATACTATTTCGAAGCAGAGAACGAACGAATGTCGATGAGAACCACGTTCGATGGTCAGGTCTTCAGCAACCTCCAGTGGGGCCTAACTCTACCAACTAGTGAACTAGTGCTATGGTCTAACTATTTCGAAGGAGGAAAAACTAACGAATGTGTCCTATTAGATGCGTGTAAACGATGTCAAAGACATCGTATCTGGTTAACCTAGATTCCGCTCTGCGACAGGTCTGCACATTCGGAACCTCCGCGGCCAACAGGCCAGTGGGAGGTGTCGCGGTAAACACTCCGAAGTCTAAAGTACACCTCAAGATTAATAAGAACGATGAACCAATGCTTCAATCATCTCCCAAAACAACCATGGTCGCAATACCATGGCTCACAGCCTGCTATGTACGACACAGCCTAAGCGTCCAGCAGTAAGCCAGAGCCTACAATTACCCCGTAGTTTTGAAATTAATATCTGCTCACAGCAGATATAAGTGTCAATATAAACTGTAGCCTATCCGGTAAAGAGACAAGTTTTTTTGTGGCCTACTCCCATTCAGACACTTCTGCCTAAAGACTACTATAAATGTCCGACAGGAGGACACGGTGACGCTACTCCATTACCACACATTTTATTCTGTATAATGTATTTAGTTATTGCATATATTATTTGCTGAAGGTCAGAAAATCTGAATCTGAGGCGCAAGAAAAGTGTGTGCGAACAATTTTCAACGGTCGTTATACCCCAGTACTTAAAATCAGTCCTCATTCCCAGACTTATCATTATTCATCTAGGTCCTTTGATATTGCCTTTCACTGGTCATACCTATGACTAGAACTGTTTTTGTGAATGGGCTTTTTCGGTTGACGAATCTAGATTTTGAAACTCTCCTCCTGTATCTATTCGTTCTTCTCAGTCGCTTGTGTCATTTCGTTCTCAACTTAAGACTTGCCTCTTTCAAATTACTTATCCGCCGTAGGTTGCCTCTCTGTCTTGTAGACTGACCTTCTGGATGTTGACCTGATTGCAGCTTGGTTTTGGTGGGTCATCGGTTGATGCCATATGCATTAGACAACGGCGCGATATAAGTTGCTAATTAGTAATGATAATAACTACTCAGCAGCTCCGAACACCCGAGTCCCAATTGACAGATTGCAGACTCAGCGCCCACCACAGAAGAGACCACTGCGCAGCACAGTTCATGCATAGCAACTCTAGCGAAACACATTTGTGTGCGCTAAAACTAGACAAAAGGGATCGAAAATCGCGCTGTCCTATATCGAGGATATTACTGCGGTGATCATTGACAAATTGTCGTCAGGGCTAGAGCTAGGGCTAGAGCCACAGCCATAGCCACAGCCAGAGCTAGGGCACAGAGAGAGAGATAGAGATAGAGATAGAGATAGAGAGAGAGAGAGAGAGAAAGAGAGAGAGAGAGAGAGAAAGAGAGAGAAAGAGAAAGAAAGAGAAAGAAAAAGAAAGAGAAAGAGAGAGAAAGAGAAAGAGAAAGAGAGAGACTGACAGACAGACAGACAGAAACAGACAGAGACAGGGACATATACAGAGACAGAGAGACAGAAAGCTAAAGAAATAGACAGAGAGGGAGAGACAGATACAGAGAGAGGCGGCCGGTGCTTAATAATACAATAGGCGTTAGAATGGGTGGCAATATTTGTCTGGTTCTTGTGACCTGAAGACCGGACATTGACAAGTTTCATTTATACTATTTAATCTGGTTAGATGTGGCATGACGCTGCACGAGGCGATGTTATGCTATGTCATATCGTGTTATGCTACTTAATGCTATGCTATGCTGTGCTATGTCATGTTATGGAGCTTTTAATTGATTAGGACGTTTATTAAATCATCAGCAACAATTAATTACAGGCAATATAAATTTTACAAATGAAACTTATATGCTACTGCTAAGAAGACAAACTGCGTCCTAGAGACAGTAGGAGTAGAGAGGATCTGCTCGGATTATTCAAAAAGAGGAAGCTTTCTTACTTCGGGCACGAGCTACGCAAGAGTGGAAACTGCTTAGAGAAAGAGATCATCCAAGGCACAATTCCTGGATCCCGAGCTCGGGGAAGATCCAAGATGACATGGATCGATGACATGAAGTCGTGGACTGAATAATCGTTCGACCAGCTATTACAGGAGACAAAGGACAGAAGAAGATGGCGCAAATATGTCTGCGAGACACCATTGAAGACGGCTTGTTTAATTCACAGGCCATTGGATTACTTTTATGCCCCAAACAGCAAATAAGCGAGAAAAACAAAACAGTTAAACCGGGCAAAACGTCTAAACACAGTCATCACAGTCAGTGATCATGCAAACAAAACATGTAACGTAAGTTGAACTTTCAATTGACCTGAAGGTGCTACATTCGTTACAATAACAGGTCCATAATAGCGGACCAGAGCATTATTTGAGAAAAGCTTAACATCAACTACGAACCCCTATTGGCTCGATATTTTAGCAAAGATCTTGTGTAATAGTTATAGACAGCCTCGCCTTTGCAAAAATAGCCATCAAATGCAAGTGGCAACATTTTATAATGATATAACGACGCACAAACAGACCAAACTGATATTTTATGTTAGTCAGTTCTCGTGAATTGAGCTTTTCAAAAGCAAGTTTAGAACTGGCAGACCAATGCAGCATATATCGTAAACGAATAGCCTCTGTAGAAGTACTAATCTTTTCGACCGAGATGGATAATTGGATTCCCAACAAATGCTACAGTATGTGAGATATGAAAATATACTAAAGTACAAACATTGAAGTATGTGACTAGGTACTTGCTGCCAAATGCGAGATAATATACTGGTGTTTTTGAAGGTTCTTGGATCAATGAGTGGTGTGAAATTTCAGGTTAAATTTTCATCGATATATTCATCGAGAAATTTAAAAGATGCTTCCTGTCTAATTTCTTTTGCCACCTAAAGCTATTCTCATTGCTTGACATTGGGGTGATATATGATCGGATAGAAAAATATGAATTTTGTCTTATCTAAGTTTAAAGATAATTTATTAGCTTCAAACCATTCTAATATCATTTCTAATTCACTTTTGCTTTTATTTCAAGAAATTTAACGACTTATCAGTTATAAAAAATATTTGTAACATCAGGAAATATTATAAATTTAGACTATTTGGTCAGTGAAGGTAAAGAAGGAGGGCGACGTCAACGGCCTTAAGATGTCGTTGATCATTGAAAACTACTACTAGTGAAGGTAAATCATTGATATAAACTAGGAATAATATCGGTTCCAGCACACAAACCTAAAGAACGCTACAGCAAATGGTTTAAAGATTAACTGCTGACTTTTGAAAAGAAAATACTGTGCTTGATTGTTTAAATATTGTGAAAGCCATCTACATTCCTCGTCTCTAAAGCCAAATCGTTTCAGCTTGCTTAAAATTACAAAATTTGGTTTACCGCATAAAAGGCCTTAGATAGATCAAAAACGATTCCCAATGAAAATTTATTTTGGTCAATAAATTCGACTTTTGTTCTGTATACCGAGCAATGACATAAAGTATCCTAATCGCAATCATTATCTCGAGATTTCTACAGCGCCCAGTGAAGGCTAGGTCGCGGGTAAACCAGCTTATTCATAGCCACTCAGTCAAAACAAAACCGATAAACAGGTAAGGTAAGATTCGCTTCCATGTCAAGATTCACTGGTCAAACAGGCTGTTGGAGGTTTTGGTCGAAGATCACATTTAATTTACGGACAGCAGAAACTAAAGGTGTGGGTAAATACAGAGTCGAGGCTCAGGGAGATAACCTAATCTAATCTAAAGACTTCCGTTGTCGTAATGCCCAAGGCATCAGTCGATGGTCGCTTCAGGTCAAACTCGCGATCAAAATCATAATCCTTTGTCGAATCAAGGTCGAATTCCGATAGGTCAGAGAAACGCGAAGCCAGGCTACAGTGGGTAAAGTAAGTTGAAAGAGAAGAGTCTTTAGTTTAGACCTGAATGACATCAAATAATTGACAGAACTAGCTGAACTGGGCAGTGAATTTCAAATCTTTGAACCAGCTACTGAGGTGACCTGTGAGCCCAACATTGTTCAAGTGCCGGGCACAGCTTTGTCATATAGTTCAGTGTATTTATTTAGAAATTTGCTATAAGCGGTTGATGGGTCAACATTAGAGCAGATCTAATCAGTCCAGTCACATTTAAATATAGACACTGGTTTATATATAACGACCGTATCGCCTCGACCTGCTCATTTTTCAATTAATTGAACGGGTGAGATCCTTCACCACCGGTGCCCGTTTGAATGGGCGCCACGCCATGTAAGGTTCCAGTGTACATACCATGCTAGCCCGAGATTTAAGTCTCTGAAATATAGCCACGATCCGTATGCTAACAGGCATCCTCACGAACAGAGGCTCTTTGACACACGCTTTAACATTTGGTTACAGAATCATGAAACCAACTACATTATTCCCATTCATTGATCTTTTAGGGTGACTTATTATATTTGGGCTGTTTGGAGGAAAGAAGGTTGGTGTAAAACAAGATTGGTAGTTGATCAGAGATATCATTCTTCAGAATTAAGGAGTATTGGTTGTCAATCAGAATATTTGAGAAGTTATGTTATGTTATGCCACGCCAAGCCAAGTTCATGGTCATGTCATAATGGGTTGCCTTAGTTGGTTGTTTAGGTGATGTTAGAGGAGAATGAGGAAGGACATGGTAGTGTTGGGCAGGGCAGGGTAAGATAGGGTGTGTGATGGTAGAGAGGCGTTACAAGGCCAGTGATCAACCACGTTGCTCGATTTCCTCTGACGTTGCCTATTTTCCTAACGTGACTCGACCACATTTTAACTAATCCATTTTATTTTATCTGAACTAACTTAACTGCCTAAGCTAACCTTACCTAATCATATATTACCCATTTCATATTAGTTAAGGTCTCTCGAAATCTTTGCTGAAACTAAATGTAGAGCGTATTATAAGCGACTTCTGTATTTGGAGATTTAGTCTGTTTTCAATAACACCAGTAGTAACATTATTTGCAACAGCAATAGCAACAACATTAGCAAAGGCCGTTGAAGACAACGAGAGTAGGCCCGCGCAGGAGCAATCGCAACAGCAACAGTAGTTGCAACATAAGTAGCAACATTAGTATTAACTACAGCAATAGCAACATCCATAGCAACAAAAGTAACAATAATTTTAGTAACACCAATAACCTGTAACCCTGACCCGATCTGCGTGTACATTAAATTATTTCTTCCGCCGAGCCAAACTCCTTCTGATCGGTAGGACCTACGGACCAAATCGCACTTGATCGGGTACGAATCGCCACACCTTAGTGCCATCAAAACCACCCGACCGAAAGGCAAATCCTGATCGTTACTCCACCTGATGCGACTTTGCTTTTCCACCTCTGACCCTTCAGATGACGAGATTATTTTCGACACTGTTAACAAAAAAGAGAGAAGTCACTACTCTCTGTATCTATCCGCCGCTGGCTGTTTCCCTCCACCTAAGCCTATCTGCATCGTATTTAGCGTAAACAGCTCCTACACTTCATCCATTCTCTCCCTCATTCCCTTCCCTTAAATCAGACAATCTATCTAGGAAAGAGTGGGAAAACGTTCGCTCTAGAGGAAAAGCTGGAAGTCCGACATTGGTCTTTTAATCGTCTCTACTCGGTGGTTTCCGGAACCCGTTTAAATTCAGGGGCAATTGCTCGGATCCAGACTCGGATTTAATCCCATCTCTTGCCACGAAGAGGTTTGTAACTGTCGAGTCGCCGAGAATCAACTGCCGAGGCAGAGAAAACAATGGCGGCGAATACCATGGATGCGATCAAGAAGAAGATGCAAGCGATGAAGTTCGAGAAGGAGAACGCCTTCGACAGAGCCGACCAACTGGAACAGAAACTTAACGAGCAAAAGACCATCCACGAAAAGGTTCGGTTCACAAACGCACTTCATCATTTATCTATTTATTTAGTTATTTATTTATTTTGGATGCCTTACTTTGGACGCTCGTGCTGTGCCCCGAGCAGTATCGTTACTAGCTTCCCCGTCTTTGTCGACCGCCGGTCCAAGACTGGAATTTGTTACCTATTTCTGGCCGCTCTCCTGGTCCTGTGATGTCGTTAAGGCCACCCACGGCTGGTCATTTTTTCGAATTGCTTATCGTCCCTAGTCTGTCTTCCAGTCTCAGAGGCATCTAGAATTTTGACTCGTTCTGTCTGCTGGAATGTAGTTTTGGAAACCGTTTTGCTTAGAAGCGATCATCGATGTGCTGTTTGTTTTATGAGCGGCGCTATAGCAGTTTTAAGATTTTATTAGATTGATATGCCATATTGTTGTGTTCACTGGTATATACACGCTGCATAACGTTCATACATTCATAGGCCTACATAGGTTCATATAAGCGCATGTATACTGAAGGATCTCACTCGAACTGAAGGATCTCACCCGATAAATTCATCGCAAAGTGACCAGGGTCGAGGCCATAAGATCGCTATATAAAACCGTGTGCAAATACATTGACATTTATATATACACATACATACATGTATAAATGATTTTCTGATAATGCTGTCTGTTGTGCGTAGCAAGGCGAAGAAATAATAAATCTACAGAAGAGAATCGCTCAGCTCCAGTCGGACGTAGAATCGGCCAAAACTCAACTACTGGAAGCCACTAACAAACTGGAATTAACCAACAAGCAGTTGGCAAATGTTAGTATTGTCTGTTCACAGCCACTAACAAACTGGAATTAACCAACCAGCAGTTGGCAAATGTTAGTATTGTCTGTTCACAGTAACTAACAAACTGGAATTAACCAACCAGCAGTTGGCAAATGTTAGTATTGTCTGTTCACAGTAACTAACAAACTGGAATTAACCAACCAGCAGTTGGCAAATGTTAGTATTGTATGTTCACAGTAACTAACAAAGTTAAACTCACCAATGGACAGTTGGCAACTGTTAGTTTTATTTTTTATAACTCCATAAAAACTAGAATTCATTAACAAGCAGTTAGAAAATGTTAGTAGGCCCTATAATCTGGCAACATTCCATAACAAACTGGAAATCACCAAAGATCATCCACGAAGTAGAATTTCCGAAAGGTTTGGCACAAAGAAGTTAAAATGCTAATACCTATAGTGATTGTGATCCCCAAATTTGGTTTTCCTTTAAGAGACCATCGATTGATGCCTAATGCTTTACATCGACGGTGCCACAAAAGCTTCCAGAGTAGGTTAGATAATAAGTGATGCAACAGATCTTGAAACTCTATAGCATATTCTTTTTCGATCCCCTTTGAATAAATGTAGTCATCAACCACTCCTTTTAAGATCTGCGAAAAATAATAGACTGCTGATCGACACAGGTTCCTACGGTTGCCATGGTAATTGCCGCATCACTCCTTCAGAAGCCTCTGAAGCCGGAAGAACGTATACGATGCGCAGAATGTTTATCGATGTGCGTTGGATTCTGTAAACGCCGTAGTTTTAAGGCGAGGTGTTTATTTAAGACAGATTCACAGGACAAACACAAGTAGAAGGATTGTTTACGCCAAAGCAGATGGCCCGAGTCTAAGAAAAATGTTTCAAACAGTTCTACGGTAATAACCCCCGTAAAAAAACCGTGGCCAAAAATGCCAATACACCGTTAGGTTGAAATCAATTCACCTTAAGAGCAAGTATATGTAAGAAATGCTCACAAAGAAAATCATATAGGACTGCAGCTTCATTTCGAAAAGAGCAAATGTTTCACTGACAAAAAATATCCAGACTCCGAAGTCTAACTGGTCCAGGATTTATTTCAATATCAGCAGCCAAAATAATCAAAATACTCAAATGCAAAGACAACCCATGGCAGGAAGTCCAAGATGTTCTACACAAATTTACATTCAACCCACGATAGAAAATAATATTATTGGTATCACATAGCAGTAGCACATATGACTGATTTGAAAAATCAGCACCAGGAACCAGGTAACTAACTGGGCTTTAAGCCAATTAAAAATGTACCAGACTGCAGCGATGCATGTGCAAATTCAGTAACAGCAGACCTGTTCCAACAGATTCCGTTCCCAAACGGTATTTGGGTCTCGAGTCGGGAGCGCCTCTGATGCGATTTTCTTGAAGTGGCGCTTTATAAATTCCTGATTATGATTACGGTTACAAGATTGGTAAGAGCAGAAATGGGAGCAGTGTACAGTATAAATGCAAGCAACTTAATGGAGCAGCGATAATCACTTGGTCAGAAATAAAAGCAGCAGTCGCTGTGACAGAAATTAAAACGCAAGGAAAAGATGTGGGGCAAGTTAAAAAGGCGTGAACTAACGAGTGAAGACCAATTCATGACCGACTCACGAACGCAGACAATTTAAAGTATGCCAACCATCAGCTGTTGCGAACATAAGATCCGTTAATGATAGAGAATATGAGAGGGCTTTCTGTGTCCATCTATGAGGAACAGAAGGCTCACGTGAGCCAAAGCCACGGCGCACAAATCAAAACAGTAAATAAATAACAATTAAAATTTAACTCAGAAACTATAGAAAAGAATAAGCTAGCCAAAAAATCACAATCTGAAGACCAATTCAATAATCTGAGTGTTAAAAACGACATCATTTATATCAAGAGGACAAGTGACCTTATAATTTTCGTAGTTAAGATTTAAAATGTACACATAACAACGTCGCCATTGCATTACATATTAATTGGTGGCCCTAACTAAGCGGGACTATGGTCCCTTCTGGGTCTACCGCTTGTTCCTGATAACCTGACAATGTTTCATGTCAAATTTGTATATTCATTGTTGTTAATTTCTTTTTTGGGATCAATAAACGAAATATAAATATAAACGAAATTTAAAATCCACATGTCCTGTGGACTGTCTCTCTACTGTCCAAGTGTAGGGAAGCATCCTGCAACGGAGAATGAATCGATAGTTGGGTGTAGTCGGTCTGATGGATGTTTCAGGCGGAGGGTGAGGTACAGACGCTGACAAAGAGGGTTCGATCGTTGGAAGAGGAATTCGAGCAGACGGAAGGTCGTCTTCAGGCTGCCAACGAGAAACTCGCTCTGGCAACTAAAGCAGCCGACGAAAGCGAAAGGTACGCGAAACCATCGCTCTGCCATTAAACATCCCTCTGGCAGCCATAGTTTGATTGACGTTTCGCTCTACTGATTCTAGAATATGTGGCTTCAGATGCCAAGCCTCCGCACATCAACTTGAGCACATCGGTATTCCTACTGTATCTGAATATTATTTAGCGGCCTCCATCTTTCAATCATTCCTTTCTCTCGTCCTCCTATCCTTCATTCCTACCATTCTGTCGTTCATCTTCTGTCTTTTAGGTTCTTCCCCCCGCACATGTTTGCGTTTCTACTTGATTCTGTTTTTCTTTATCCGGGTTATAATAATTTCCTTAGATGCTTGCGTACCTAGTGTGGCAATGGGGGACAAAAGGAAGGGAGCATCAGGGGGTTTCCCCAGAAGGGACATTTTGCCGAACTAGCGCGCATACTCTCTGCGAGGAGTAAGTTGTTTAGATTACTTTCATACAGATACTTTATTTAAATTACTATTACAGTTACTATTACTATCATCATCATCATCATCATCATCATCATCATCATCATCATCATCATCATCGCTATCGTGATTGTTTATGTTATTGTTACTGGACTTTCAGTTCACTTTGTGCCGTAGCATCCTTTTAGGACTCAAGAACGCGATCTAGCTGAACCAGTTTAATCTACTGTGATATTTGAATTAGCTGAACCAGTTTAATCTACTGTGATATTTGAATTAGCTGTACCAGTTTAATCTACTGTGATATTTGAATTAGCTGAACCAGTTTAATCTACTGTGATATTTGAATTAGCTGAACCAGTTTAATCTACTGTGACATTTGAATTAGCTGAACCAGTTTAATCTACTGTGATATTTGAATTAGCTGAACCAGTTTAATCTACTGTGATATTTGAATTAGCTGAACCAGTTTAATCTACTGTGACATTTGAATTAGCTGAACCAGTTTAATCTACTGTGATATTTGAATTAGCTGAACCAGTTTAATCTACTGTGATATTTGAATTAGCTGTACCAGTTTAATCTACTGTGATATTTGAATTAGCTGAACCAGTTTAATCTACTGTGATATTTGAATTAGCTGAACCAGTTTAATCTACTGTGATATTTGAATTAGCTGAACCAGTTTAATCTACTGTGATATTTGAATTAGCTGAACCAGTTTAATCTACTGTGATATTTGAATTAGCTGAACCAGTTTAATCTACTGTGACATTTGAATTAGCTGAACCAGTTTAATCTACTGTGATATTTGAATTAGCTGAACCAGTTTAATCTACTGTGATATTTGAATTAGCTGTACCAGTTTAATCTACTGTGATATTTGAATTAGCTGAACCAGTTTAATCTACTGTGATATTTGAATTAGCTGAACCAGTTTAATCTACTGTGATGTTTGAATTAGCTGAACCAGTTTAATCTACTGCGATATTTGAATTAGCTGAACCAGTTTAATCTACTGTGATATTTGAATTAGCTGAACCAGTTTAATCTACTGTGATATTTGAATTACGCAGTTTGGTTGCTTTGCAGAGGAAGGAAAGTTTTAGAGAATCGCAATTTAACGGAAATCGAGAGAATTGGTCAGCTCGAGAAAGAACTGGAAACCACGATTCTTCTTGGTGAAGATTCCGACCGCAAGTACGAAGAGGTATAATACACAAAGACCTGTCCATTTAAGAAAGAATTTCTCACCATATGTCGAGAGTTCAATCGAAATATCTATAGTAGTTACTTTATAAGCCTATGAGTTAATAACATATAATCACATAAGCACGTGGCAATTGTTCTAATATGTTTTAATAACACGTAATCACATACTATCATCAAATAATCACATAAACACATAATTACTGTATGACAGAAAATGAGAATGTCTAATGAAGATGTGAGAAGAAAATTCGCATAATAGCTATAATATGTAAAAGTTTGGTTACAAAGATGTATGAATCAATAGCAAAGTGGTTACACAATTATTTATCAGAAAATATAGACTGTATAGCTGCGTCTATTGACCGAGTATGTATGTTAGTATGTATTTCAGTGTAACCGAAAATTTGTTTAGTTCCATTAAGGCGCCTCGTAAAACGCTGTTGTAGCCTTTCCTCCTTGAGAGGAAAGTTATCAATGGGAAGCTTTCAACGGGGTCTTGAGATATTGGAGAAGTATAACATCGTATCCAACGCAAAGTTCGTTCAGATTCCATTAACGATTTTTCTTCCACTCCGTCTGCATTCATTTTTTACAGTCATTCTTCATTCCGTCTTTCATTTGATCTTCGGGCCTACTTCATTCCTTTGTTTATACGTTCCTTCCATCACAGCATCCTTTGTTTCTTCCTTCTGTTATTTCGTTGTCCTTCCTTCCTTCCTTGATGCCTTTTCCCTTTCTTTCTTCTTTTTGTTTCCTTAATTCCTTTTCTCTCTTTTCTTACTTTTTCATTGCATTCCCTTTCTGGTTTCTGTCCATCTTTCCCTCTCTTAATCCATCATCCTCGTTCTTTCATTTATTTTCCTTATTTTCTTCTTCCTCTTATCTTAGTTTTTCATTCCTCTTCTCTATTCTGCATTCCATCCATCTTGCTCCGTCATCCTCATTCCTTCATTTGTTTCTTCCTCCTTCGGTCCACTTCCTGTTTCCTAGACCCGGACCCTTGGCGACCATGGGTCGTGTTTTATCTGCCTTCGACGACTGAGCCGGCGGTTTGTTGATTTACGGATTCCACTCAAGTTACTCCGCTTCCTCCAAAAGCGTCCATCAACCTGCTACGGCAGCATGTATAGACGAGTCGGATTCTTTTCGTGTAATGAAGCTTTAGATTCCGAAGGGTGAAGAGCAGCAGATAAGCCTCGCGAAGAGGGAGAGAGAGCGACTGAGAGAGTAGACAGAGAGTGTGGGAGAGAAACAGAAATAGAAAAGGGAGAAAAAGAGTGAGCGATAATGACAGATGGCTTAGTAAGTCAGATAAGGTGACAGGCACAGATCGAGAGAAAGAGACAGAAAGAGAGCGAAAAGAAATAAAAACAGCTAATAGAAAGACAGAAAGTGAGAAGGAGAAGCAAATAAAGGAAGGGATGATAAAGATAAAGTATGAGAGAGAATTAAAATGACATTAAGGATGTGAAAGAGAAAGAAAGCGACGGAGAGACAGAAAAGAAAAAGAGCTTTAGAGACATGTAGAGAAAGAGACAGACAGACAGACAGACAGACAGACGGACGGACGGACGGGCGGACGGGCGGGCGGGCGGCCGGCGGGCGGGCGGGCGGGCGGAAGGACGGACGGACGGACGGACGGACGGACGGAACAGTTTCTGATAAAAAGATATACTGTATAGCCTTTATTTATGCTGTGTTTGACAGAAAGGATAGAAATTAATGCTGCAGCACAACAGCAACGTTTCCGAATAATAAATCTGCATTTTGCTGAAAGTTGTGATCATCAGTCGGTGCCTCTATATGCACAAACTTACCAGCTTCACATCCTTCGGATTCAGCAGCAGCATCAGCAGCAGTAGCTACTTTGATGTTTCTGCTAACGGCAGATAACCATATCTCCGACAAAGATGGCCGACATCAAGTCACTCGTGTCCTTACTTTGTTAACGGATAACAGGCTGAGTGGGAGTTAGAGGGAAATGAGAAAAACTGGGAAACCAGAGGCAATGTGACGATTTTCACTAAGCAACATAACGGCAAGAAAACCTGCTTGCTATAGGATATGTTGACAGACAGACAGACAGACAGACAGACAGACAGACAGACAGACAGACAGACAGACAGACAGACAGGCAGGCAGGCAGACAGACAGACAGACATGCATACATACATGCATACATACAGACAGACAGACAGACAGACAAAGATGCATAACGACAGAAATGCACGCATCAAGGCTTGCACAGCTTATTAGATAAATAAATAAAAATACAAATAAAATGTAATAATAAATGTATTTAGAGATAAATACACATGTACATATAGACATACATGCATACAATACAGACAGATAGACAGACATAGAGAATAAAGTCAGCTTCCGCTAATAACCCAATGCTTCGAATGGCTGGGTGAAGAACTGGTTATCGTAAGATGCCGATAAACTGCAGCAAATGCTTCTTCGTCGTTAGTCTTATCTCGAGTGTTTTCTCTTCTGATTATCTGACTTATGATTTCTATATTTGCTCTTCTTATCAAAGTACGTGTATCTTCTTCTTTTCTTTTTCTTCTTCTTCTTCTTCTTTTTCTTCTGCTTCTTCATCATCATCATCTTCTTCTCCTTCTTCCTCCTTTTCTTCTTCTTCTTCTTCTCCTCCTCCTCCCCTCCTTCTTCATCACCAGCATCATCTTCTTCTTCTTCTTTTTCATCATCATCATCTTCTTCTTCTTCTTCATCTTCTTCCTCATTTTCTTCTTCTTTTTCTTCTTTTTCTTTTTTTCTTCTCCTGCTCCTTATTCTTCGTCGTCTATTTCTCGCACTGCAGCCAACGATTGCACCCCAGGGGCCCTAACTTCACAGCCCATCGAAGTTTCGCTCTGATCATTCCATTCTTCTGCAACAGGTTGCCTATTAACCTAAGAAATTTAGCTTGACCTTTTTGGTCTGTTTTCCCTAAGCGCTTGAAAACCATTCTAACTGATTGTGTTGTGGGGTCTGGGTTTTCAGGTCGGGAAGGCCTGTGCCAACCGCTTGTTGGTTAATTCCAGTTTGTTAGACATCTAAGGTGCAAGAGGCGCTAAACTAATATTTTATTAGGATTACGATCAGGCCATCAGGTCAAAGCAAGTTTACTCCTCCTTCTACGACCACACTGTCTAGATGCGGACATAGTTCAATATTCATATTGATGATATGGGTTAAGGTAAAAATAAGTCTAATCGCTCGCTCTATTTCAGTTCTTTGTGAACCCCATTCTGTCTGAATGAAACCCGTTCGTACAAGGTGTGGTCCTGGTGGTTGATGATACTTTGGCTGAGGAGCACCCACGATGATAACAATCCAACTAGTGAATATCCTTTCCCTATGGATTAAGTGGCTTGACAACGAATTGCCAATTTCAAACGACGCACCGGGATTCGAACCTTGGACGCTGAAGTGAATGGCAAAACGCAATCTGCCACGCATGATAATGTTGACGTGAGCGGAAATCGTCATGGTAAACATAATGATAACTGCCAGTAACCCCTTTTACCTATGGATTTGGTTTTGACTGAGCGCCTTCGAATAAGCTGGTTCCCGTGACATGGCTTTCGTTGGGCGTTGTAGAAATCTCGAGATTACGATTACGATTACGACTGGTGTTTAGTAGTTCCGCACTGCAGTCATTTTCGAGGCAAGGCATGAGCGCATAAGTCTTCTACAAGAACAGACGTCGTGGAGATTTTTATTTTACACACTGAAACTAAGCCGTGTCGTTTTTGTCATTGTTGCCATCCCTTTCAAATTTCAGGCAGCTCGGATGTTGGCTATGACGGAGGTCGACCTCGAGCGGGGAGAAGCCAGACTTGAAGCTGCGGAAGCGTAAGAATCGCTTTGTTTCCTATACAAACGCTAGCTTAACAGTTGCTGACTAAGCAACGTACTATTTACGTCACATATTTGTTAACTGCATCCTACTTATTTCTTTTCCAATCTCCTCCTCCATGTATGTTTCTTCCTTTCCAGATTTGTCAGTCAACTTCTTTCTTTAATGAAGTTGATATGAATTAGAAGTACAAGCTGAATGACCTGACTAAATGTTTCAGGAAAATTCAAGAACTGGAAGAAGAACTGAAGGTCGTCGGGAACAACAAGAAATCTCTAGAAATTTCGGAGCAGGAGGTGTGCGCATTACGAGTCGCTCTTGTCCGTCATCATTATCATATAGACTTTCTGGATTTTTCGATCATGGTATTGTGTCTTGAGGTCGGAAGCGCCTCTGTCGCGTTTCTCTTGAAGAGGTGCTATATAAATCTGTAATTACAATAGTCGTTGGTACCAGTATCATCCTATATTCACTGTTGGTCAATATCCTCAGACAAAAAGGCCCGACCTTCAGTTACGAAATTGACCTGTTTCAACCTACTTACCCTTCTTCAGCCACGTATATTTATCTACAGTCCTGCAAATGGCTGGACTGCGGATATCCGCTGGTCCCCTGTTTGACTCATTGTACAGCGTACGACAATCGTAATTTTAAGCGCACATTTATATAGCGACTCTTCGAGAAAACTCTTCAGTGATGCTCCCGACTTAGCATCACAATATCATGATTAAATAGAATTGAATGGTTATCAGCCAGGTATAGATTGCATCTTCTGGTCAACAACGAGTAGGGCCTACTGCAAAGAGGGCTTACTATTCCTATCATATAGACATATATCATATAATGTAGACAAATATCGCTTTTTAAACACATTTTTCTTAACATATCTGTTAAGGTCTGTTAGATAACCATGTCTAGTAACGATGAAAGATTCCTAAAAGGCGTTATATAAATAGCCAGATACATAAATACATTGGGGAATTTCTTAGTCCCTGTTTCTTTATTTTAGTTTTCATTTATTTGTGTTTCCTTTGTTTTTATGATTAATTTCGTATTTATTTATGTTTTTGGTTTATATCCGTTTCATCTGCCCATTTGTCCCATTTTTTACTCATTTATGTATTTATTTAATTACAAGTTTATTTACTGTCCGATTTTTAGAGTTGTGTTTTATGTCACTATTATAAGTGTTTTTGTTTATTGAATTGTTTTGTTTATTTGCAAATGTTGTAGGCAGCGCAGAGAGAAGAAGCCTATGAGGAACAGATACAGGATCTAACGCTGCGGCTAAACGATGTAGGCATCTCGATAAGTAATACTGTAATTGTAAATGTAACAGTGTAATTGTAAATGTAACAGCAGTACATTTGTAGCGTCACCATCATCACCAGCGTCGTCGTCATCATGATCATCATCATGATTATGATCATCATCATGATCATCATCATCATCAACTTACTTTATAATTCATCACACCACCACCACCACCAACACCAACACCACTACCGTCATCATCAGCAACGGCAGCATCAATGTTCTGACGCCAACCATTTGGTGGTGATGGGTGGAAAATAAATTTAATGATCTCCATTGTTGCCCAGTACAATGCATCGGTCATATTGTGGGATTAGGTCATGTGTGTAATTCCTTGTGAGTTTTATGTATTTGTATGTATGTATGTATTTGTAGGCATGTCTGTATGTATGTATTTGTATGTATGTATGTATTTGTATGTATGTATGTATTTGTATGTATGTATGTATGTATTTGTATGTATGTATGTATGTATGTATGTATGTATTTGTATGTATGTATGTATGTATGTGTGTATGTATTTGTATGTATGTATGTATGTATTTGTATGTATGTATTTGTATGTATGTATGTATGTATTTGTATGTATATATGCATGTATTTGTATGTATGTATGTATGTATCTGAACGTTTATAAAACGCATTTTAGGCACCCCTCAAAAGCGTATTCGTATTCGTATGGCCCATATCTAATCTGTCATATTCTAATGATCTCTAGTTTAGTTTAGTTTATGACATAAGGATTTTTCACTCTTAGTGTGGTTTTGTTTGCTTATTCGCACTCTAAATACACTTCACCTTGAGACTGTGTGCGAGGATGTCAGTGAAAGAAAATTTACTATAAGTTTTGACTTTGCTCTGTCCATGGACACAAGTATCATACAATAAAGAATAGCCCATGTTTTTATTATTATTATTATTATTTATTATTATTATTTATTATTATTATTTATTATTATTATTATTTATTATTATTATTATTTATTATTATTATTATTTATTATTATTATTATTTATTATTATTATTATGATTATGATTATGATGATGATGATGATTATTATTATTATAATTATTACTATTACTATTATTATTATTATTACGCGCTCAAATGTGCGCAGTTTCGTACTAACTGTCTCAAAATGCGTTGAATTCCGGGGCTCGGACCCAGACCCCGCTGGGCAGCTTACGACACTCCTCCAGACACCTCAGTTTTCATCCAGGCATCGGACCTTCTGGCTGAAAGGCGCCCTAGGCCGATGGTCTTTGTGGACAGAATTTCGTCCACCTTCTCATTCTTTGCATTATTTTCTGTTTTGCCGGCAACAGTTTAAAGTTTTTAAGAGCGGCGCTACAGAAATGTGTGATTCAGTATATTACATTACTGTTTTGCGTAGGTTGAAAATCGAGCAATAGAAGCCGAGAAAATGGTGATCAAACTGCAGCAAGAAGTTGACAGATTGGAAAGTGAGCAACTCATGGAACTGCTTTCTTGAAAAAAATTTTGGTCCACTTCACACAAATGCAATAGGGGTACTATAAAGAAAGCACACAGTGCCTGGGAATATTTTTTAATCACTGCAGCTGTTGTTATTCGACAGCCAGAACATTTCTTTAGAATCCCAGTCACGAGTGTTCCTCATTTTTCTTAAATAATAACAGTAACACATGTACCTCGGGTAAAAATAATAATAGTTAAGCTAATATTAGAGGTTTTAATAGGTTTTCTAAGGTCAACAAAGTTTAATAAAGACACCTATAAAACGATGATGATGATGATGATGATGATGATGATGATGATGATATTGATAATAATAATAATAATAATAATAATAATTATAATGATGATGATGATGATAATAATAATAATAATAATAATTATAATAATAGTAATAATAATAATGATGATGATGATGATGATGATAATAATAATAATAATAGTAATAATAATAATGATGATGATGATGATGATGATAATAATAATAATAATAATAATAATAATAATAATAATAATAATAATAGTAATAATAATAACTCCTAACCTAATTTTTCAGTTCCTGAAGGATCATTTCTACCTTGGGTAAAAACAATAAAAAAATTTAATAATTCGCCGAATCTTGACAAGTTATAGGTCAGCCGTTCCAGGACTTTTTATTGACCGGAGAATTTTTAAGCCCTGATTTCTGCCTGTGGAAAATAATCGTCGTTGTCATCATAGTGAGCATCATTAACATCGCCGTCTTACTGTCCTAGTCAGTAGTAGTAATAATGATGATGTTGGTGATGATGGCTACAATTACGTTGAGAATGCAAATTGGGCATTTTATGCGAAAATCGATTTGTTCTGTTGCAGTGCAACTGGGCGTCGAGAAGGACAAGTACAAAGCCATCAGCACCGACTTGGATGTCACCTTTGCCGAACTTACTGGGTTCTAGAAGCTTCTGTTGCCACCGGATTTTCAATGGACATCCACAAAACACTCCTTTGACACCCGTTGAACAACCGCTTAACACCCAGATGAACTTCACTGAGCTGTGTGCAACTTCGTATAGCCGCGACTTTCTTAACGAGTCGTTTTCTAAATCGATGCGTGTTTGGTTGAGACATCTCATGGATCCGAAATCCTTTTTTCGGACACCTGAAGAACTAGTCGCAACTTCGAAGTGCATAAAGTGAACACCATCTCTCTCTCTCTCTCTTTCTCTCTCTCTCTCTCTCTCTCTCTCTCTCTCTCTCTCTCTCTCTCTCTCTCTCTCTCTATATATATATATATATATATATATATATATATATATATATATATATATCTTTTCTTCTGGCTGGAATTAATCCCTCCTAAGGGAGAGGTCAGCCACATGAATCCGAACACCAGTTGATGCTCACCAATTCCGAAGAAGCTCGTTTAATTGTAAACAGGAATAGAATTGTTTGTTGATTTCGTTCATAATTAATTATCTTATCGTCTGCTGCTGTTCAAAGCTTTTGGCTTAAATGTTTCACCGAATTGCTGCAGTCGAAAAAATTTCTTCAGTGGACTACATGTGTCGTCGTTCAATACAGCATGTGGGAGAAATCTGGGCTTCGTGTGTCTATTTGCCTTTCTTGGTTTTTGCTCAGCTTGGCTTAACTCTAAACAAACATAGACATGCAAAGATCTCATGTAAGTCGTAGAGTCCAATCGAGACATGTAGAATATAATTCTAACCAATCAGCCAACTAATATACATTCATATATGCATATATATATAAATGTACATGGGATTACATTTATTTGTATCCTCGGGGCTGCCAACAAAATAATCATGTATATAAGACTACGCTGTGTTTAAGTTAAGCTCCTTTGAGCCGAAGTGTACGTAGCTTATTTCCTTAACTTTGGCCGTTGAACCGGCAGTGGACGACTCCAAAGGTCCTGGACATCAGGCCAGCTTATTGCATTTCATGCTGTTTACCTCACAGCTTACGCTCGTACTAAATTATACTGCCTAGTGGCACACAGAAGTGTGAGCAAACACCTTCTTCAGCCGCGGTACACGGAGTCGGCTCTGCAGGATGGAACTTCAATCGCAAGGACAGACCAGGTGCTCTTCCAAGTAAACCTCTGCATCACACATAAACTGTCTTGCATTTACATTGTATAACAGCAACAGTTAGAAACAGCAAGATCAGTGTCTCATGCAGGGCAACAATCGAGCCAAATCGAAGAAGGAGGAGGTGGAGGAGGTGGACGAGAAGGAGGAGGAGAAGGAGGAGGAGGAGAAGAACGCGAAGAAGAAGAAGATGATGATGAAGAATAATAAGAAGAAGAACGCGAAGAAGGAGAAGAAGAAGATGATGATGATGAAGAATAAGAAGAAGAAGAACGCGAAGGAGAAGAAGAAGAAGAAGGAGAAGGAGAAGAAGAAGAAGAAGAAGAAGGAGAAGAAGAAGAAGGAGAAGGAGAAGAAGAAGAAGAAGAAGAAGAAGAAGAAGAAGAAGAAGAAGAAGAAGAAGAAGAGCAAAATCGGAGCTCAGGCCAAATTCCAAGTCAATACTCTGAGACACACTGACGTAGGTAAACTTGGTTTAGGCCTACATGATGTGAAATGACCCCAAATGTTTTCCTTGCTGCCCAACTCCGTAGCGCTCATCACGCATGCGCGTTGAACTTCCTGGCTGTCCTTTTAGCGAGTACCAGGTCAAAATGTCAAATGCAAATGCACACTTTCTACTATAGCGACCTTATGGCCTCGACCCTGCTCAAGTTTGAATGAATTAATGGGGGAGATCCCTCGGTCCGTGCACGGGGACCTTAAATGGCATGAGGCCCACTCAAACGGGCAGCGGTGGTGAAGGATCTCACCCGATAAATTTATTGAAAATGAGCAGGGTCGAGGTCATACGGTCGCTATAGAAACCCGTGTACTTTACATTTACCGTTTAGGAGCGACGCCATTTACGGTCCCTGCTTACGGGGCTAGCTAGTTTTAAGCAGATCTTTAAACTGCAGATTATTACATGCAGCAATAGGGCCGGGTGTAGGCCTAAGCCTCTTGACCCAGATGCATGAAAATGAGACTAACAAAGTTATACTTGTAACTTAGGCCTTGCTTGACGCCTTAGAAAAACACGCCTAACGTCCATTGCTTCTGATACGAATGCGTCGTTAAGTCCACATCGTGTAAGAAAGAGGCACCTGTGTGTTATAATCGAGCTGATAAAACCATTATCACGTCCTATTTCGCGATACGAATTCAACGTCACATGGCTACAGTTTTTTTAGCAAACCGATTAGGCCTACGCTTCCATTCGTTCTCGTTCGTTTAACCGAACAGGTTGTAAGTGGGTCGTTGGTATTTTTCTGCTGTTTCAACCGTCATTATGAAGACTAATTACGACGAAACGAAAGCGTTCATCAGCCTACTTGTAGGATGTGCGCTGTTAATAAACATTCCATCAACACAAGGTACAGAAGCGCGTATGTTTAAGAGAACAGTTCTTTGTATCTTCTGCTGAAAAGTAATTGTTGCATGCACTTTCGAAAGAGAAAATAGATTCTGAAATTTGTTTCTTAAGTATCAGAGCTGCTGACAGAAATTCTGATTAGAGACCCATTGCATTAAACGGTAGAAACAGCAAAACACCTCCTCTACCTCCCCTCACCATCTCTACCCTACCCTCCTCTACCTTACCTTACCCCGATCTATCCTCCCTTATCCAATTTACCCTACCATACCCAAACCTCCCCTACCCTACTCTAAACAAACCTACCCTACCCTATTCCAACTCAAGCCACCCTACCTCATCTTACACAACCCTACCATGCCATACCTAACCCAATCCAACCCTACCTACCAACTCTATACACCTACCACCTTACCCTATCCAGCTATACCCTTCCATACTTACACTACCCCACTTTCACCCCATTCCACCTCACACTAACCTACCACACCCTAACCTACCATACCTACCTTACCCTCCCCCTACCATACACTATTCTAGCCTACCGTACTCTGCCATTACCTTGCTTCTTAGCACTTTATAAGAGCGACATCAATCGTGTGGGAATGACCATGTGTTGTTTTCGTGTGGTAGGGGGGCCGTGTGAGGAGGTGGAGATAGTGACGAGAGCAGAGTGGAACGCCCGGCCACCGACGGAGGTCCAGTTCATCAATACGGCCGTCAACATGTCCTTCGTCCATCACACAGCTGGAACATGGAAGTGCTTCGACAAGGAAACCTGCATCCTCATGGTCCAGGACATCCAGAATCTGCACATGGACACCAACGGTACACGTCTATCCATGCTGCTAACAAAGCGTTTATATACGTGCATGCATGTGTGTATGCTGTGTGTCTTTTGTGTGAATGTATGTATGTATGTATATATGTATGCATGTATGTATGTATGTATGTATATATGTATATATGTATGTATATATGTATGTATGTATATATGTATGTATGTATGTATTTATGTATTCATGTAAATATGTATGCATATAAGTATGTAAGTATGTAAGCATGTTTGTATGTATGTTTGTTTGTATGCATGTATGTATGTATGTATGTATGTATATATGTATGTATGCATACATATGTGTATGTATGTATGTATGTATGTATGTATGTATGTATGTATGTATGTATGTATGTATACATATGTGTATGTATGTATACATATGTGTATGTATGTATGTATGTATGTATATATGCATGTATGTTTGTATGTATGTATGTATGTATTCATGTAAATATGTATGCATGTAAGTATGTAAGTATGTAAGTATGTAAGCATGTATGTATGTTTGTTTGTATGCGTGTATGTATTATGTATGTATGTATGTATGCATGTTTGTTTGTTTATTTGTTTATTTGTATCTGGACTTTTGTATAGCGACTTTCGGAAACCTCTCATACTGTAGCTTTAGCCTTTAGTCTTCACATGAACAACATATTATTTCTGCATTTATTAAGCGCCACCTTCTAATGACTAAGCATTAATCGATGGCGCTGAGCAACTGTGGGTGAAGGACTTGCTCGAGGTCCATACACAGAAATAGTCTCAGGAGAGACATGAGGCCGTACACTCCGCGTTACAAGCCGAGTGCTCTATCCAATCGGCCACCGTGCCCCACAAATATCTTGAAACAACCATCGATTGATGCCTTATGCTTTATTTTACTGGCGCTACATAAGTCATTAGGTTATATTAGACTTAAACTGACGTACGCCCATTCAAACGGACGCTTATGATGAAGAGCCTCACGCGATTGTTTCATTGAAAAAGGAGATCTGTCAAGGTCACAGGGTCTCTATAGAAATCAAGGTCACAGGGTCTCTATAGAAATCAAGGTCATAGGGTCTCTACATAAATCAAGGTCATAGGGTCTCTACAGAAATCAAGGTCATAGGATCTCTACAGAAATGAAGGTCATAGGGTCTCTGTAGAAAAACGTGTACATAGTTTTCCTCGATGGGTGCGTTTTTTAGGTTGGTCGGACATCGGATACAGTTTTCTGATCGGGGAGGATGGTCGAGTGTACGAGGGTCGGGGCTGGAACGTCGTCGGGGCTCACACCTACCAATACAACAGCGTCTCATACGGATTCTGTATCATCGGGAACTTCATGACGATCCCACCGAACGATCTGGCTCTGAACACGACCCAGAAGATCATCGACTGCGGAGTACAATTGGTAAGTGCGGCAATCCAACCAGTTGACTATATCTGGTACATTAATGAGGTAAATACAGATGGTAAGTGTGACACTCTGAATACAACTGGTAAGTGCAACATTAAATGAGGCAAATACAACTGGCAAGAACGACAACCTAACGAGGTATATACAGCTGGTAAGTGTGACACTCAAAGAAGGTATAAGCAACTGGTGTGACACTCAAAGAAGGTATATACAACTGGTGTGACACTCAAAGAAGGTATATACAACTGGTAAGTGGCAAAGAGGAACAAAGTAAGATGCGCATGTTTTGACTGGTCGCTGCAACTGGTAAGTAGCATTTGTAGCTGAAGTGACTACAACTCGGAATTAGCACACTTAGCACACAGCAGTTGTATAATGATAAAATTTAAAAATTAAATTTAGAAAAGTAATAAATAAAATTTATTTTATTAAGTTAAAATAAATTCAAAATGAACATTTTGATAAAAATAAATAATTCCATTTGGCATAAAAGGCACAAAGGCATCAAGAAAAGACAACCGGTAAATAGCAGTATGTATACAACTAATACAACTAACTGCGTAACCTACATGTTGTACTGTATGTTGTCGGGAGCTGGGACTCATGCCAGGCGTTAAAAGATGGCTGTTGTTCGTGCCTCCTGTTCATTTGAATAAATTGGTTCATACTGTGCAAAAATTTACTTTATACTTCAAAGGTATATACAAGCGAAATGAGAGGTCTGTTAAGTGCAAATTGGTAGATAGCAGTGTGGGCCTAAAATTAAAAGCGTTTGTTAGTTCGACTGGTAAATCAGGTCTACAGTGTACGTAATGACGGCTAGAACACAGAATGCTAACGTGTTCTTAATCACATCCATGACTCCATCGTCCCATTCAGTTAATTCACAAATCCGCTGAAAATGAAGTAATATTCAAGATGTAGGCTGATGTATCTCTTGCACTCAAATCCTGTCTTGTTTATAAGTCTAGGGCTCACTCTTTCCGTAATGCGCTGTCGTTATCTGCCTTAGACTTCACGATTTTCATTTGAAAATCTTGCAGAATTTAAAATAGATTTTAAGGAGCTGAATAATGGAGCTGTGTTTTGAAAGGTTCATTCATCATTCGGTAACTTTCAGGGTTTCTCGATAGTAGCTTTCGGCCAGTAGTAGCATACAGACTAGTAATGTTTGCTATCTGCAGGCACTAATGTGTCGTAATTTGTTTGATGTTAAGATTAGTGATTAGATTAGAGTAGAATAGAGTAGACATGACTAGATCTGAACTCATCTTCTCTTATCTGATCTTATCTTATCTGATCTTATCTGATCTTATCTTATCTGATCTTATCTGATCTTATCTTATCTGATCTTATCTGATCTTATCTTATCTGATCTTATCTGATCTGAACTTATCAGATCTAATCTTATCTGATCTGATCTTATCTGATCTTATATGATCTGAACTTATCTGACCTGAACATATCTGATATGATTTGATCAGATTTGATTTGATTGAAGACTAGCCCAAGCCCGGCCCAGCGCGATCTGACTTGACCCGACCAAACAAAACCTAATCATAAAAGATCAGCTCAGATTAGACACTAATGTAGACTTTGTTGCACCCTAATAAATGTGTGCAGGTAGTCCACAGCTATTGTTTTGTGCTACGTGTCTGTGTGCATTTTGGTCGGACTCGTTTTCAGGAATTCCTTTGGACGTTTTAGGGTCGTACGCTCAAGGCTTACGAACTGTTTGGCCACAAAGACGCAGGATGCACGGAATGTCCTGGAGATTATCTCTACACCATCTTCCAAAAATGGCCGCACTTTAGCTCCCGTCGCATCCCACTCCACTGTCGTGGTGGGGCCGGGCAGGCGAAAGGTGCAGCTGTGGTCTCAGTACAGCTGGGGTTCGAACCCTGGTTTGCAGCACTGCTCACTGTCGCGCTGATGCTTTTTAGTCTGTAGTGGATAGGAGTAGTATAGGGACTTTGATGTTGGTCCTTCTTCAAGAAGACTGGAGCATTTTCAGTTAAGTGGTGCTTCAGAATAGTGGCGCTTCTAGCGAGCTATGGTAAACTACTAACCGCAGTCGCTATCTAATCAAAGTAAAGCTTCCATGTCGCACAGTTTTTAGGCGCTCATATCATTCTCTTCGAACCTTTAGCCGATAGTGGACGAATCCCAAGGTCCTCTAAAGGGGGCCAGTGCATCGCAGGACTAGCTATTTACTTTTCAACTTCAGTGAAAGGCGTCTAAAATGTATTATCGTAATCGTAACCTCGAGATTTCTACAGCGCCCAACAAAAGCCAAGTCGCGGGAGCCAGCTTATTCACAGGTGCTCAGTCAAAACAAAATCGATAGCCAAAAGGGTTCGGTTCCAGATCGAGATCCAGGAGTCAGGCAGTCAGACAGTCGGAAGGCTACGGTGGATGGTGTTTGAAGCAAGAAGAAAGATAAGGGGAAGAGGAACAATTAGGATAAGACTTTTGGAAAAGTAATGTTTATTAGGCACTGACACTAGTCAATAGAAATGAAATACAGAGGTCAAAATGTGGTGGTCATTTTGTTGAGCAATTGACTACAATGCGAGTGAAAGACGAGTAGGCAAATTTTAGTGGTGACAAGTTTTGTAATTCTTCAAATTAAGTTTGAGAAATATGTTTATACAATTATCAGTTCTGTTTACGATTGTAAGTAATTACTCATTGTATCCTGTACTTTACTTATTGTGTCCTGCATACTTTACTTACTCATTGTATCCTGTACTTTACTTATTGTATCCTGTATACTTTACTTACTTATTGCGTCCGGTTCTTTAAGTACTTATTGTATCCTATACTTAATGGTTCATTTATGAAATGACTGCAACATTCCCAGTCGGAAAGGTGGTAAAATTACAGGATCACATGCAATTATTGAGGATGTAAATTAATGTAACAAATCTAGTAGCCTATTATTTTTGCATGTAATCATAAAGCGTATTTACATCGTAAACTCTGGTTTTTGAACACTTGTGTGTAGAAAACTCTTATAAAATGTTAACGAACTTTCATAATACGATTATCGGCAGAAAAAGGCCATAATCTAAGTTGTTTCCTTAGACTTGTTAATCTTAGGCTCTGATATGTATTTAGTTATTTGGTGATTAATTAGGAGGTATCTTTCGGAAGCGTTAGAGCGGATGAAAACAAATGTTCTTTTGAAAGAGTTGTGTGTAGTAATAAATTGACCTAAGAAGTCATCTCTAGGGTCGTTTTTTATATAAATTAAATCTGTGTATAAATCAACTTTATGAGCCTAATTGGTGCCTTTTACCTTTAAAACCACCAAATAAGATATATCTGACGAAATTTGATAGTTGTAGGCCTAGATAAATTAGGAAACGTATAAACCTGGTTAGCAGTTTGCAAATGCAGGAGTATGATTACTAGGGTTTTAGAATTATATGATTATAGGCCTACATGTATGTAGAAGTGTACTAAAACAAGTGCACTAGGTAAAGTAGGCCTAATTCAAATACAGCGTTCTCATTCTCGTTCAAGTCCCATACATCCTCACATTCATGTTATTCTTGACTCCGCTGGTGGTTGGATGTAGTCTGACGCCTTTGTGCTACGAAATTGACTTGTCTAAAAGTCAAAAGCCTGCTGCATTCATTATGCACAGTCGCTGTGTGATTTAGGCATCTCAAGTTTCAATACGGTCCAGAATTTTAAACAGTTGGGCTGTTGAAGAGCTAAGAAAACAAGCGTGGCTTTTAACAGTCCATGGTTTCACAACTTCCGGGTTTTCTAGTAGTATCTCTCAGCCAACTGTAACATGCAGACTGTTACACGCCTAGTAATATGTGCTATCTGCAGCCAATAATGTTTTGGTTGACTCGCTTTTTCAAGAATTCCTTTGGACATTTTAGGGTTATACGCTTCCGGATTACGAACTGTTTGGCCACAGAGACGGAAGATGCACAGAATGTCCTGGAGACTATCTCTACGCCATCATTCAAACATGGCCGCACTACAGCTTCCGTCCCATCCCAATCTACTGCTAAATAAAACATAGTGTTCTGTCCATTGAAATCTACTGGAAACTAAACTGGTCTACTTTTCTATTAATTATAGCCCTCTCTTCACTGAATCTACTGCTAACTAATACAGAATGTACTATAGCCCTCTCCTCATCTACATCTACTGTTAACTAGAACAGCGTGTACTGTTTTGTTAACTATGACAACTGCCCTATATTGACCTACCATTAACTAGAATGTATTCTAGCGTCAATAGATTCGATCAGACGTTCTGTTAACTGTATCACTCTCCACATCGAAATCTAAATTGAATTAGAATTTTTCAAATTGTTTTGCTAAAAGCACTTCACAGACAGTAACATAAACAATGATACAGTGAAAAGGAGCTAGATAAAACCTTATGTTAGACCAAGCAGTAGATAAAACGCAGCCCATTTTTCATGCTCAGCAATCTATCAGTGTTGATCTCTGCAATACTATCAGTCATAAAATGCGCAACAATCTGTCATTGTTGATCTCTGCAATACTATCAGTCATAAAATGCGCAACAATCTGTCATTGTTGATCTCTGCAATTCTATCAGTCATAAAAATTAAGTTTAACTGAGACGTTGGCAGTCTCAAGCGGTCAAGAATCCAGGAGACATGCAGCCTGTTTCCTTCAATGTGAATAATATTTTTAAACGATTAAGAAATTATGTTCATAGCAAAGTGATGCAAAAATCTATTAGTTTAATCTATTGTTATTTTAATTATTATTAACTGATATCTATATTCTATTCAGATGTTGCAATTGTGTCAACATTTAATACACGAAAAGCACTGGCCTACATAACTCTTACGAATGAATGAATGAATGAATGAATGAATGAATGAATAAATAAAATAATCGAGGTGATGAATGACTTTCTATCACGCTCATCAGAAAATAACAAGGAACCCAAGTTGTGTTAGTGGACAGAGAATCTAAAGAATCATTTTCAGATTTAAAATCTGGATTTAGAATTTTACCAGACTTGGATTTAAAAAGCATTTAGGCCACCAGCATCAAACTGACGGCTAGATCTTTCCGAGAAGACCTCATTTATTTGTGATTTCTTTTCTATTTTCGACGTGAGCTTAAAAAAGTTGGGGATGGCTGTCGATGGCTGCAATTGACAAAGTTTATCTGTCTGTCTGTCTGTCTCTCTCTCTCTCTGTCTCTCTCTCTCTCTCTCTGTCTCTCTCTCTTTCTCCCCAATCGATAAACCTTAAACAGAAAAACAAAGACTATGAATACCACGAAAACGTTTATGGCGCATTCGATCGCCATCCATTGTAAACGAACAGCGAATCAATGTCGGCATAATAATTATTCCTTCGCGTTTCACGCGGACCCGTTGCTACAGCAATCTGCAATCGAGTTCTATTCTGCGTCTGAGTCAGCTTCATTGTCTTCTGGTGCCATATAAATGGCAGTAGATTCGTCTGCGTGTGCGTGGAAACGAATCGATATGGTGGCCGCACATTCGTCAACCGAAAATACCGACCATACATCATTTTCGCTTAAGTGATCTGTGTCGGTCGCAGCGCTTCTGGGGCACCGCAATCCTTGTTTGTCTAAGAACAAAATTTGTTTGGCTAGACAGCGATATAATACAATAATGATAATGATATTGATAATGATAATGATATTGATAATGATAATGATGATGATGATGATAATAATAATAATAATAATAATAATAATAATAATAATAATAATAATAATAATAATAATAATAATTGTCATCATTTTGCAACAGGCTGCCCTTCTGAGGTGAGGCTCGTACTTTCGGTTGCAACCTTAGGCCTATTACGCTTTCCAAAAAATCAGAGGCCTGGTTGGTTGCTTGTAGAGGCGCATTGAAACGAAATGCTCAAATAAATATGCAGCCAGTAGATTGTCATAATTTTCAAGTGGGCAATGCTACCCCCGCAGGATGTGAGGCGATAGTGCACACAGCGTGCCGATTTATTAGTGCACAAGATCATATTTTAAAGCTTGATTTTAGAAACGTTTTCAATAGCTTAAGGGTGCGTTTGAAACCATACCCGAGTTCTGCTATTTTATTCATCAGGTCTATGGAACTGCCTCCGTTCTTGGGTTTTCCTTTCACTCAAAACTGAAAACATTATTCTTTCACAGATTCTATCCTGACACCCCTTCTTCCTCTTATCTCTCTCTCCTCTCCAATCCCAAACACCACCACCCATTGCTGCCACGCTGTCTCTCCGTCTGACTTTTGGATCTTGACCTGGAACCGAACCCTTTTGCCTATCGATTTTGTTTTGACTGAGTGCCTGCGAATAAGCTGGTCCCCGCGACGTGGCTTTCGTTGGGCGCTGTATAAATCTCAGAATTACGATTACGATTGGGTTTGATCAGTTTACCAAATCATCACAAATGAATCCTTAGTAAGGGTACTGTCTGGGGCCAACTACTTGTTTACCCGCCTCAACAGCCCATTCTTCGTTTTCTGCAATCGAAAATTCGAATAGGATATCTGGATGACCTTACTTTGGGAGGTCACCAAGAGACAGTAGCTCCTGTTGTCGATTTAATTTCGAATCTTGGCTTTACCATGGACCTCCATCTAAACCGCAGTAAGTGCGAATTGTTCTCCCGTGGTCGTGGCGTTGAGGACCTCTCCTTCTGGTCTGATTTCCAATACTTCGACAGCAGCGCACTGACCTTGCGTGGGACGCACTCTTCAAAGGACAGGCATTAGGTGCGACTCTTGAGCAGGACTGCAGGTTTCTGAATGATGCCATTCGGAATCTCCACGTCTCCCTTATCCAAATGCCTTAATTTTATTTAGATCATCCTTTGGTGCTTCTTAGTTCAGCCATTTGCTTAGCTGTTCTCTTTGTTTTGACCACCCAAGGGCTTACAACACTTGACTATGGTTTTAATTGCAACGACCTTATGTTTTATATAAATCGGCGCTATAGAAGTCATTAGATTAGATAAGACTGCGATCGTGCGAAGATACTCGTTGCAGGGTGGGCTTATTCTTACCCTCATTACCACTCCACTTTTTCATTCCACTTCTCCACGCTCTCTCCCCGTCTTGGTTCCTCCGGATTCTGACCTGGCAATGAAACTGGTCTCAACAACCTGACTCTTTCGAACCTCATTTGATATAGCGCCAGTGATAAGCTGATCTCCCTTGCGCAGCCTTTGTATGCCGCTGAGCATTGAGCCGATAAAAACTTCTTGTGTGGCTAGAAAAATCAAGGGCGATCGTTGTAGTTTGAGCGCTTGTCTGAGAGTCCATAGCAACCAGTTGTCTCTGCCTCTGTACCCCAGACTCCGCCCTACACAATTCAGAAGCTTCGGAACGTGACCAACCTGTGCAGTCGATACACTATCGACCCATCTCTACCGGTCCATCCCGATTCTCTCTCACTGCAGGCCAAGCTGCTGCTGCTGCTGCTGCTCATTCTGGCAATGTAAAGAAATGACGACCTTCCAGAGATGACGGCGTGAAATCGGTAAGTAGCAATGAGTTCATTTTTCTTCTGGGTTTATGTGAAGCAGCTGCAAATCGTTGTTCGAGGAAGGAATGATTTGCACGCAATGTAAAGAATAAGGACAATAAATTATGTCAGTCGTTGGGCTCTGCGTGTATGCTGGGGCTCGCCAGTGGTGACTCTTCTCCAGTTATTGTAGCATTGCTTGCTTGCTGGTGAACATTTTCTTCTTAATGACTTTAACATCATATAGGCTTGCATAGAAGGCCCTTTTGTGAGCTACATAAAGGCGCTATATTAAGTGTTTGGATAACTAACTAACTAAATAACTACATGTAATTCCTAGTTAGAAGGTTTTGCTAATTCTGGAGCGCTTAGAAAGACCTGATCAAAAACTAGATCATTTCTAGAATTAGTGTCAGTTGAAACCGGCATCAAAGTCTGTTTAGGCTCATTGCGTAGCGACATTGGACGAGTGGTTCGCCCCGAAATTGTCTTTGAGGAAGGCAACGGGAAACCAGCTCACTCACCACATCCCCTGGTGGCATCAAGCCAATGAACCTGCCTTCGGGCAGAGAACTCATGATCATGTTGTCCACAATTTCTTCAGTGACAGAACTAATATGCAGACTCGTTTCTGACAACAGAATGGTCGCTTACGCAGGAATCAATACGATCACCAATTTGTATGATTAGCTGACGAACAGTGCAGAAAATATCGCCTTCTTAATTAACTCATCAATCAATCCCACACTATTCTTTAAGAAGCTGTCTAGTTCTGTGTCATGGTGACAGATGCTTGTTATTTGGTGTTACTAATTACCAATCTCTAATTATGATAATTACAACGGTCATTTATTAAGTTTTTGATTTAATGATGATATAGGATGACGACTAATTCTGATTGATGGTGCGATAAAGTTACCTTACCATACCTTTTCCGAGTAATGGTAACTATATTTAATTTTAGCTGTCATCTGAATCGAATCTTAACTAAAAAGATGAGCGACACTCAGGAAACTTGGCCTGTCTATCGATCGTTCCCCAATCCGTTAAACGACTTCACTTTCACTCACGACTATCCTCCAAGATCGTCCACTCATCTGAATCTCGATCCTGGAGGATCATCCGCTGATCAGAATCAGAATCCAGATATATCATTTGCTGATCAGGAACGAAACAGATCACTGGCCGATGAGGCTGGTAGTGATGATCATGACAGCACCGATGATTACGATACGGACCTTGATAACGACGAGACAGGTGGTAATCTCGTAACTACATTGAGTTCTTTTGTCATTCTCCTCGCTTCTTCGTTTCTCGTAATCCTAATCATTTGTGCATGTTTATATAGCGCTTGTTTATGAAACTCCTTTAGAAGTGCTTCAGACCTCACAGTTCAAGACTACGATCGAATAGAATGGTCTTTAACGCTGCCCAAAATAAAAGCAGAGAACGGACGAGAAGCTCATGTCGCAGGTTCCATAATATACTATTACATCAGGAAATATCAGACCTCGTTCCAGTTTTCGTAGTCATGCAAACTGTACATCTAAATACATTAATAATAATGATGATGATAATAATAATAATATTATTATTAATATACTAATAATAATAATAGTAATAATAATATTATATAACAATATAATAATAATATAATATTATTATTATTATTATATAATATTATATAACAGTATAATAATAATAATATTATTATTATTATTAATGCAATAATAATAGTAATAATAATATTAATAATAATATTAATAATACTATTATTATTACTATTATTATTACTATTATTATTACTATTATTATTATATTGTTATATAATAATAATATTATTATTATATTATTATGTTATATTTATATAATGATAATAATAAATTATTAATAATTATTATCATTATCATTATAGTTATCGGCGTCGTCGTTGTTGTTGTTGTTTTATCTGAGACAGAATAGATACCCCAGGAACGGAAAAATTAGATTAGGAGTAAAAAATGGTTGATCTCCAAAATATCAGGCCTCGTTCCACTTTTCGCAGACATTGAAAAACGTGCATCTGAATGCAATGGCATTGTTGCGTTGGATGTAGATGAAAAGACGTTGGAAAAGGAAGTTGGTTTCTGGTCCATCCCCCCAAAGACAACTGAAATGAAGCGTCCTACTCGGAGACAAAATGTGCACCCTGAAAATTTATGGGGCTACAGGTTTTCCAAGGCAATGGGAACAAACTTAGTTATTGTCTTGCTTAACTAACGCATTATAATAATAATTATTATTATTGCTATTCTTTATAACATGATGAATAATTTCTTAATCATATGCAAGTCGTAATAAGCCAAACTAATTAAAATGTTGAGAAATGAAGTATGGTCAATAAATTTTGAACAGTTGAGAGAAGTGAAAAACGAAGCGATAATATAGCGCCATCGGTTCGTCTGTACGAGTCGATGTGTGCCAAATATTCGACAGCTCCACAGACGTCGATCAGGAATGGCCTTGAGAATCACGAACTCAGCATCCGTCACCGAAGCCTTGGCACCAAAGACATGGCATCTGTCGCAGCAGCCCTAACGGTACGCACTGTGCCTTGTATGAATAAATTTATTAATTTATGGAAGCCTTTGCTTTAAACATGGTGATCTACCGGTAGTGTGCTTGGTCTGTGATGTAACGGTTGCAGGTTCGAACCTGCTGAGCGAACTCCGTGTAACAACGACCCCGAGCAAGTTTTTTCGCACTTGTCCTCTATCACCAAGCAATAGAATTTTACTTCATGACGATATCGCTTCGCTTCCGCTAGGAGGCCTCGAGACGTCCAATTTGGTTGGACACGCCACGCCATCTGGGGACATGACAGATTTTTGCGTATGGAGTGACGAGAGGGTAGCAGCGAACTTTACTCACCACGCCCTCATCGCTGAGCCGCTTGTCTGCCCTCCAGTCTTCAACTTGCCTCGACAACACTGGTCTGCACTATACCGATTTCGGAAAGGCCAGGGTTGCTATACGAGAGCAAGATCAAGATATTAGTGTTCGGAATGATGGATTGACCAAACAAGAGAGGACGACCTCCCAAAGAATGGGTGGACGACATAATCGAATCGTGTGGAACATCACTCCAGGAGCAGAGCCACGCCGCACTGGAAAGACAACAGTGGAAGAACATAGTGAGAATGGCATCGGACACCTACGGGCGTTGTACCCATGGTTTATGATGATGATGATGATGATGATGATGATGATGATGATGATGATGATGATGATGAGGGTTGCTATGCATACAACCTCGTCAAAGGGTGACAAGCCACTGATCCTTAGGGGAGCTGTGGTGCAGTGAAGACAATGGAGCACATTATCGATGTCTGTCGGCAAACACGTTTCAATGGCGGGCTGTTGGCTCTACATCTCGCTAGTGATGACGCTTGTAAATGGTTGGGCCCGAACCACATACACTAGAAGAAGACCGTGTTCTCGAGTAACGAGGTAAACTGTTATCATGTTATTGTGTTAAGTGTTATAAGTTGACATGTTATAAGGTAATCGTGTCATAATTGCTTGCATGCTTATGATCGACATTTTAGAAGTCTTCTGCGGAAAAAATCGACCTGAGAGGAAACGACTTAAGAGGAGAAGGAGCCGTTCTCATTCGAACTGCTCTGGCTGTCAATCCAACCATAACTTATTTGGTTAGTATTACTATAATCTACGAATCGTAACAATAACATTAAAATGCAGTTTTTTATATTTCAGGTCGCAAGATCTTGCATTAGATTTAGGCCTACAATAATTGGTATTATGAAGATTGCAACGTGGTTCCGTAGTTTAAAGGTTTGCACTCTGGACTTTTGATCCATCAGTCCGACTTCACATCTCGGCGCAACCCAGGATTTTGATTCCATTTCTTCAGAAATTCGGTAGGGCAGACTAAACTGCTGTTGTTACGTGGCTCACTCGATTGTAATGATAATTATAACACTGGATTCGGGACTCTGCGCTTCAGTTTCAACCAGAAATACTACTGGGGTTTAATGGGCGGACAATCTGACATTATTTGGTGGATATTACTTGTGAACTTTGCAAAGTAGAACTGGAAGCGGATAGCATGCGTTACTGTTATAACTTTATTTGTTTATTAATTATGTATTTGTGCTATCGCGATAGTAGTCCATACTTTTCTCTTTTGAACATAAATATTTAAATTTTATTGTAGTTTTAAGTTAACGCCCTCTGCTGATATTTTTGCAGGATCTGTCGGAGAATAACCTAGGTAGCGTCCCAAATGGTGCCATCGTTATGGGCGAAATGCTTCGATACAATAAAACACTGATCACATTGTTTCTCTCAGGTACATATTCACTTACGCTCAATATATGCCTCCACTTTTGCCTTATTATCGCCCTTCCTTTTAACTATGCTCAGCAAGCCAGCAATCTTAAAATGTTCCAAACTTTTATACAGTACATCTTTAGCGGTACTTATTTCTTTATCATTGTAGAAGCTATGTAGGCTACCACCAATTTTGCATTTTCTCGGGCACTTTGCCAAACTTATTAAATAAGAAACAGAGAACTAACCTCGACCTCTCGTGAATCCGCCATCTTGTTCTTCTTCAACTTATAGGGAGTCGTATCGTAGTGTACTTTGGTACTGTATGGACTTCCGTGACATTATGACCAAAAGTTGACAAAACTTTGCATTATCTTTCTTCACAGGTAACCACTTCAGGGACACCGATGCGGCTTACCTGGCCAATGGCATGATGGTAGAAGAATCAGTTATTACATCCGAATGACTAAATATATACTTAGAAATTAAGAAATAAAAGCTAAACGAATAAATCGAACTTTGTGTGTATGTATGCACATGTGTGTGTGATTGTTCATTTGTGAAGCGCCTTTCACAATTTCATCTAGTGCAGCTATAATCATTTCCTTTAGTTCATCAGTTACTTTCTAGATTCACTTGTCGATTATTATTAATAGATTAATTCATCTCGTCTGTCTCTGGATTCGTGCTTTTCGTCCATTCACCGACTGATGAATTCTTAATTTTATTTCTTTCCATTTAACGAAAAATTCAGAAAAATTGAAACAGAAAGCTATACGCTGGTAAGAACCCAGATTGGAAACGACTGCTAGGTCTGACACTGCCTTTGGCTTAAGGCCTAAGGCTAATTAGGCCAAACTTCTTTTAACAATATTAAACATTGTTATTGAATGGTGATTATAAATTGAAATTATACGATTTAATTATCTCGATTTAGGCGAACTCCAGACTTGAAACTTTGAATCTAAGTCACAACGAATTCGAAGAAGGCGGTGGAATAAACTTCGGCCGAGCCATCGGTACGTACCATAAGCTTGACAAGTCTGTCACATAGCAGTTCTAGTTTCTGGTACAACCAGCGAAAGATAATCAGATAAGCTGGTTGAACGATAAGTATGGGGAATGACGACTGATTTTGAGTGTGGTGTTTGAGTTCAATCTTTCATAAACTTTAAACCCCAATCTGAAATAAATATTTGCTGAACGGTAAGTCAGCGCAGAAATTTAAGAACAGGAATTATGTGCTAAAATTTTGATGTGTTATTTATAACTCCAGCCAAAGAGCTCTAAACTCTGGATTTTCTGCATGTTTGACTTTATAATACTGGTAAAACTACAATATAAAAACGTGCAATGTAACGGGGCAGCCATAATCAGAAAAACAGAAACTGAAAACACAGGAAAAATATGGAAACGGGGACAGCAGATAATAGGCATAACCTAATTAAGAAAAGTTATTTAGTTCATGGGGAACTCATGAATGCAGACAACTGAAGGAGTGCCAGCCAATATTAGTGTGGACCTAAAGCATAAATTAAGAGATTGTGGTAGGAAACCTGCTGTGACCATACAGATTATGAAGTACAGAAAATGCCGGTCACCCAAGTCCACAGCATGAATGGGGCACAATGCAAGACAAACAAGAAATAAATAATTTAAAAAATCATTTCAGGGGCAGAAAAACAACATTATCCAGAAAATTAAAAAATTCACAGGCCAAAAATGATGACTTAAGTGTTTAAACTAGAATATCATATAAAAATAAGACAGAAACTAAAATCAACACATTCGGAGAGGTGTATGTATGTATGTATGTATGTAGACCATGCATATATGTATGTGTGTACGTATTTATGTCTATATCTATGTAATTAGGCACTTATGAAAGCATCTTTTAAGTACCTCCAAAAAGCGTTAGTGTATAGTAAGCAATTTGCTTAATATATAGGTACACATTTTATATGTATAGAGGCACTTAATATAGCGCCTTCCAGGAGTCTGCGCACGCTAGCCTAAATAGTGTTAAGTTTAATTCAGAACGATATGTTTGTTCATCAGTAAGCACAGTGGTCAGAAAACTAGAAGCCACCACTGGCGGGCACTCGCTAACGCAGAGAACCCAACCAAAACACTACATCCAAAGTTAGCAGCTGACACCATGTTCAGAGTTTCTGGACTGCATCTGTGATGAGGCAATTTAGATAGCTTCCTATTTCACAGACCCTATCCTGACACCCCTCCTTCCTCTTGTCTCTGCCTCCTCTCCAACCCCAAGCACCACCCCCTATAGCTGTCAAGCTCTCTCGGCTTGACTTTTGGATCTTGACCTGGAACCGAACCCTTTTTGCCTATCGATTTTGTTTTGACTGAGCGCCTGTGAATAAGCTGGTCCCCGCGGCGCGGCTTTCGTTGGGCGCTGTAGAAATCTCGGAATTACGATTACGATTACGATTGTCTTACTTTCGAAACTAGTCGACCTACATATAGCAGTTGTCTGCATTGTAGCGAAAAACAGCGGAATCGATCAATTAGATTTGAGTTGGAACAAGATACGAAGGAAAGGAGCAGTGGCTATATGTAAAGGCCTACAGGTAACAGTAGTAGTAGTAGTAGTAGTAGTAGTGGTTGTAGTGGTAGTAGTAGTAGTAGTAGTAGTAGCAGCAGCAGCAGTAATAGTAGTAGTAGCAGCAGCAGCTGCAGGAGTAGAAACAACAACAACAAGAAAAAGACCTTTATTTTCTTGCCAAATGTTTTTTAAGATGCGCTATGAAATTTCAACATTCATAACAAAATTGAAAGAAATTACTAAAATACATAACGGGGCAATTAGCAATCGGCAATGCTTCAATTATCTCATTTTTGATCTACCTTAAATCGCATCAGTTTAGCTCTGCTAGATAACCACGTTTTAGTGGCGTTAAACTGTTGTAAAAGGCGCTATGCAATATTCAGGCACATGCACGCAGGCGCACATACATACATTCATATATATACATTAAACATACATATATACATACATACATATATACATACACACATACATACATATATGCATACATGCATACATCTCCATTTCTCCGTCTCAGGAGAATACCTGCTTGCGCCAGATGAATCTGAGTTGCAATGGCTTCGGCTATGAAGGAGCGCTAGCCGTTGGAGAGCTGCTGGCTAAAAGTACCCCTCTTCAGCAGCTCGATCTAAGCAGCAATCGCATCAACTGGAACGGCGCATTGTTCATATCGAAGGGCCTCGTCAAAAACAAGACACTCGAAGTACTTAAGGTACTCCCCTAGTATTTACTGAGATCACACTCTGGTACGTATGCTCACAGCACATAATCCGCGCCGCTGTTTCAGACTTACTGAATGCGCACGATATAAGTACTTTAAATGAAGATATAACCGAAGCTAGAAGTATCTCACAGGGCCAATTCATTCATGGTAGCTACTCTGTGCCTGATTAAGGTCAAAGTAGCCTCTTAAAGGCATGTTCAACGTACCTAAAATGCGCTGGAAGACTCCGGTAAACTGAAAGTATTTATTGCTTTTACTGCGCGCAAGGTGTGTAAAAATCTAAATCTGAGGCGTGAGGAAAGTGTGCCCATAGCATTTGTCCAGGTCGTTACATGGAGTCAATTCAGCAGGCTCTAACCTGCAGTCGTTGAATTACAAACCCAGTGCGCTACCGAATGGAATACTGGGCCACACGTGTACTATACACTTGTTTATTTAGTAGGTCTGTTGTACATGCCAGTCGTTTCATTCACGAAGGTCCTCTATCATCATCATCATCATCATCCTTATCATCATCATCATCGTCATCATCTGTGGCATGCTTCTCTGTGAAGTGTTGCCGTTTCCTCTACGCGCATCCAGCCATCTCTATTCTTGGCTCGTCTCCAGGCGGTATGTAATCCGAAGTTCAGTGGGAGCAGGTCAGCTTTTATTGTTCTTGTCCACGTGTGATGAGGACATCCGAAAAATAATTACGGTCCCCCATAATCAGTCAAAGATGACGCATCAATAGTATGTTATCCTGATATGCAGCATGAATACAGCGCCTTTTAAATACTATTCGTTCAGCTAATTTATTTGTTACCTTACCACTTGTAATCATTCTGATCTTGTAGTTGGATTCGAACCAACTGACGACAACTGGTTGCATGGATTTAATCGAATCGATTTCTGGGCCACATTCGGCATTGAGAATCCTAACAGTTAAAGTATGCGAAATTATTTCGCAATATTAATTATTAATAGCAATTGAATAATTAACATCTGCCAATTTTAATGAACTTATTCGTTATAATTAATTTAGTTTAAATAAACTAAATAATTAATCATTGACTAGGCCCATAATTATAGTACATATGAAATAATATCTGGCAATTTAGACGAACTTCGAGATTATTAATTATAAGTAGCCTAACTTATTTATAATTTCGTATGCATATTTTGTCGTCTTGTGTGACTTAACTTGAACAGAATGTTCCAGTAATCGTGAATTTCGAGCTAATTGCAAAGGAGATCCAGCGCACACGAGGATTCTACTTCGAACACGGAGGAATCGTCTCATCGCCCGACGTTCTTGGACGACGACAAGGTTAGAAAGGTTACAAACTCATGAACTCACAACCACACAAGAACGCAAACATACACGAACACATGCACAGAAACAAACAAACATTCAAAAACAACACCCCCACACGCTAGCCTACAAAAACACGGCATAATGCACACCAGGAAATATATGGCTATGAACACGTTGAATCTTTATTAAGTCATAAAACCTTCAGTTGAAGGTTAGCCCTAGAGCCTTAAAAGCTAGAGCCAATACAGAAGCCTAAATCTTATCTCTCCCCTATCGCATATCCCCATGGACTCTTCCTTTGTTTGATTATCCTTTGTTTGACTATCACTATGGAATGTCCGAAATGGTAGACTTCACACCTACAGGCCTTAGATTCACTGGCAGATTCAAGAGCCAGGTCTGCCCTGGACTCTCCCACACGAGTCTCTGTGGGGAGGGAGCATGGCCGGAGTGCCCCTGGCTTCCTACACTCTGATCGAGAGAAGAATCCGATCTAGTCTAATAACTTCTATACGGCAGTTATGTGTAAAGGATCAAGTAAAACCTTAATCAGGAAATCTAAAGGAATCTGGCTTGATAATCAGAAACACCATAACGAATAAGCAGCCATATATGTATGTATGTATGTGTGTATGTATGTGTGTATGTATGTATGTATGTATGTATGTATGAATGTATGTATGTATGTATGTATGTACTGTGTGTATGTATGTGTGTATGTATGTATGAATGAATGTATGTATGTATCAAGATATTGCGCCTTTTAAGTACCTCACAAAGGCACTACCCACCCTAGCCTAGATGGTGTTAAATATCATTAGGGACAAAAATTTCGTCATTTAGCGAGCTTTGTTCAGATACCTAGAAATGTCACCAGTGGCAGGCTTGAGCAAACACGCTGAGCCAACCCAACAGGTTTCCATCCCTAGTTGACTGATGACAGCTTTTTAGAGTTCGTGGAACCAGCAGCGAAGAAGTCAAAGAACGAAGACGGGCTGAAGCGGCCGCAGCACACGAGAGCACCACCGTCTATCGCTTGATGATACCCTGTGCAAAAGGAAAGTGGCGCTATAGAAGTTGTCTGATTGTGTCAGAGCAGATGAAGATCTGTTATTTATCGAAGTTTGTGTTTTTCAATGTCAGATAAGCGAGTCTTGCCGATGCAGAAAGTCATCAACCACATGAAGGCGAGGAAGTATCGCCCAGTTGAAATCTTCAGGCTTCTTGATATAGAAGTCGCCAAAAAACTTTCACATGAAGAATTAGTCCACAGAATGAAGGTAACTTAGCGTATATATGATTGCTAGTAATAGGCACACAAATATCATACATATACATATATATAGATATAATTATATATATGTATATATATATATATATGAAATTTATATGTCATACATAGTTAAGCAGCCGTCGATTGATGCTTTGTGCACTATGATAAAGCGTCATATTATGCAAGAAACATAAAGTGCAATAGGCGCCACACTAATTGTCTATTAATCTCCAAACAAAGTCTGCTATTGACATGTTTTGGAGGACAAGATTTTGAAGCCATTTAAAATTTTCCGGAACTTCAGCGATTTTGATGTTTTTTCTATCTAGGACTTCGCTTACACTTAGATCGCTGCTCTCCAATCTTTAAAATAACGTGATTCTGTAATGTAACAGTTAATCGTAATCATAGACTCGAAATCTCCAAAGCGCTACTTAAAAGCTAAGCGTAAGGCACCAGCTTATTCACGAGCGCTGTGTCAAGTCAGTGGGATTGTCCAAAGATGCCATGCCAAGAAACAAGTCCGGCTGCCAGAAGACCAAAGAGAGAAGGGAGAGAGGAGCTGTTAGGGTGAGTTGCGTTTATAAGCTGAAATAAATGAGAAGGCAGGGATCTGATGGATCAGGGTGAGACTTAACATTCAGGACTGTTTGTTTATCTGCATGCGCAAATCCTGAAGTACAATACACGCCACACTATTTGTCAAATACCTACAGACAATTAATGTCTGCTACTGACACGTTTTTCTGGATATCCGGTAATCATTACGGGCGTCTCGTCCTACCACTAAGTGGTCGCAGTCGACGGCGAAGACAACGAAAATTCGAACATACGATAAAACGCGACTTGATGTCAGTGTTTTTATTGTTGTTGCTATTTCTCGTGTTGTAGAAAACTGGCGTGGCCATTCTACCACCTCATGAAATGGAAGAACTGCTGGAAATCATTGAAAAAGCTCAAAAGGACAGTTCTACGGCCCAGGGCATCGTTTACAAGTAGGCCTAAGCACATCCTCAGTCTCGGAATTAGTTCGTTCGTCCATTGCCCTTTGACCTCTGTTGTCCAACTGATTATATCGCGATTCCGTGGTGTAACGCTTAGTACGCTGACTGAACTCTGAATGAATGCGGAGAATTTCGTGTAAAAGCCTAATGTTGAGTGATGTTACCTTCCAAGAATTCAGAAACAACGATTTTACGATTATGAAGCGCTATTTGAGCCTCGAAGTGGTTATCATTAGTTAATGTTTGCATATATAATCTTTAGGTGTATATAACTAATAAACGCAGTAAATGATGATAATGATTGATGAAAGGTTTCGAGATGGAATAGTAGGCCCCCACCTTAAAATAGTAATACACATGATCGTATTATTCCTCCTGCCGACAATTTAAAGCGTACATGTTTTATTATTAGGATGTTGTATGCCTATTAAGTTTTCTTTTGTTCTTAAATACTTGTAAATCGATGTGCGATTAGCTATTGGTTAATAAAGAATATACTTACTTACTTACTTACTCACTTACATGCGTCATTAATCTTAAGCCACTGGATTTTATTACCCATTTGTCGTCATAACCATCTGACGTCATTACTTGACAGGCACCTGATTCAAAGCGTCAAGGACCACATCGAAAAGCAGCGGATCGAAAAGCATCAGCAACTGGAGGCTGAGGAACGGCTACGTCGCTACCACAAGCGCATTCTCAGTCACGACCTCTACTCGTCGCCATCTAGCGACTCAGACCGACAATCGCTGCCATCCATCGGGGCCTGGTCGACTAGCGTCAACTATGGCAGCACGCGAAGCAACAGTCTGTTTGGCAAGGATAATCGCAAGGTGGCGTCGCTGATGTCACTGGCAACCGAGCCATCGAAGGAAGGAGAGGAGATGATGAGACAGACGGTGGAGACGGACATGGCGGCCATGTTGACCGGGGTGGTGTTGGACGAGGCCAAGCAGAAGCAGACCTTGGTCGGAGGGGGTGGTGGTGGTGGTGGGGGGAAGAGGTGGAGCGGGGAAGATTATGTCAATGTCGACGAAACTCGGAGCCAAGGTCAAACCATTTGGAAAAGCCGTCTTGAGAAAGAAGAAGAAGACGAAGAAGACGAAGACGATTCCGAAGAGAAAGCACGTTTATGAGAATGAAGAGTATCCAGAATTTCAACCGGAATAGCGTTGAACTAACCACCCGTAAAATGCGTTAATTTGTGTCAAAACACATGCATACATACATATATACATGCATACATACATATATACATGCATACATGCATTCGTACATACGTACTTAGTGGCGTAGCTAGCCTTCCGAGGACCCTTGTGCAAACTGAACTTTGGAAACTTTGCTTTAAGTAATTGAGCAACCGGACCTTGGGCCCTTGGGGGCCCAGGCGGCCCCTGGTCTCGTGGGCCCTTGTGCTTTGCACAACCTGCACAATCTATTCCTACGCCACTGTACATACGTACATACATACATTCGTTCATATATACGTGAGACATACATACATACACCATGCATACACACAAATATTCATACTTATGTACGTACGCGCATGCATGCATACATACACACATACACAATACAACCACTAGGAAAAGCAGTATATAAACAGCGTTAACCTCTAGACTGCTTGTAAACCACTTATTCTCCACCGCCCAAATAGCAAAGTCGTGGAACCAAATTCTTCGAAGTGAAGGACTTGCTGACGGTTTCTGCGCAGCAACTGTCTAAACGTGGCAGCCGATTGGTTAGAGCGCTGGGCTTGTAACACGGAGAGTACGGGTTCGAAACCCTCTGACACGGTTTAACCTGTAGGGAATGTGAATAAGTTTTTTACTCGCAGTTGCTCAGCGCCATCGACTGATGCTTAGTCATAAGATAGTGGCGCTAAATAAATGCAGAAATAATAATAGTCAGAAGGCTCGAACCAGTACTCTACGCGTTACAAGCCCAGCGCTCTAGCCAATCGCTACCGTGCCCTGTCCAATTTATTGTTAGTCCTATTCGACAATGACTAATCAAAAAACGTGCTATTTCAATTTGCGGCCGCATCCCAACACTCGAACCTACCACTAATATAGGCTGGATCCTGCGTTGGGCGCTGTAGAAATCTCACAACAGACAGATAAGAATGAAGTGAACGCTCACCTTTTCAAATCCCACCCTGATACATCGAATCCGTTGCCTTCCCATTTCGCTCAGTTTAATCACAACCCACCCTAACCGTTCTAATCGCCCTTCTCTCTCTGGTTTTCTGGCAACTGGACTTGGTTCTTGACATGGCATCTTTCGACAACCCCACTAATTTGATGCAATGCTTGTGAATAAGCTGTGCCCTGCGCTCAGCTTTTGAGCAGCGCTTTAAAAACTTCGAGTTTACCATTACGATTACTAAATACTGTAAGCTCTTTTCGTTTCCACAGGCTCGGGTTACTAGCCACAATTAACTAATATAACAGCCTCGGGCCATTTCAGTAAGGCAGAAAATAGCTTCCTCTGACGAAAGTGAACGTTGAAAGCGGACACTGACGCAGGGGGGTGCCGACCGCATATTGAGAGGCGGATCTCCAACTAGCCTATCAGCGAAGGATCTCTTTTTGGGTGGCAGATCTCATATTTCAGGTGACGCATCCGGTTTGATCACATTGAATTAAACCACTGTGTTTATGTTTACTTCTATTTCTGACGCCTCCTCTGTTTGTCTATTTTTGTCACGATCGTAATCGTAATCGTAAACTGGTTTACTTCTATTTCTGACTAATTCTTACTTATTTTTGTCACAATCGTAATCGTAAACTCGAAATTTCTAAACCGCTACTTAAGCGAAGGGCGCCAGCTTATTCAAGATCGCTGCGTCAAGTCAGTTGGGTTGTCCTAAGATTTTTATGCTTAATACTAGTTCTCACGACACTTCCATTTGGACTTTCTTGTCTGTAGCCATCTTCGATACGAAGGTGAGCCGCACCAATAGCCGTCCTTTTGCCAGATGTTTCAATCTTTTGTTGTCCTCAATAACTGACTCATAGTTAATCCTTTTCAAGACTTTATGTTCTCAATCCAGGATGTTCGTGATCTTCCACGTGCTCGTCATCCAGATGTTGTACCCTGCATTATTCTTTTCTCCAAAAGTCTCCACTTTTCCTCATAATTTGACCAAAGTATGTCAACTTCCTTGACTTGATATTACTTAAGAGTTGACGTTCCATACCAGTTTGTTCCAGTACATATTCGTTGGTTTTCTTGCCATTCCAAGAACCCTCAGTATCTGCCTCAGTCCTTCATTCAAAAATCCGTTTATCTTCGTTTCATCTGTTCTCTTGATGGTTCACCCTTCACAACGATAAAACAGTCCATTTGACTACAGTTGTCGTATTCGAAACCGTCGTGGTTCCGTGGTGTAACGGTTAGCACTCTGGACTCTGAATCCAGCGATCCGAGTTCAAATCTCGGCGGAACCTAAGATTTTGTTTATTTCTATTTCTAACTACACTTGTGTTTGATTTAGTTTCTGGGAACTTCGTATTTCCGTGGTATTACCGTTTGCATGCTGGACTCTAGTCCGACCCAAGTTTAAATATCAGCGATACAATTCTTATCAATACTTTTATTTCATGCTACACCTCCTCTTATCTGCTTATCACCCCTTTTATCTCTTTCTGCTCCAATCCCAAACATCACCCACCGTAGCTGCCACGCTGTCTCTCTGCCTGACTCTTGTTTCTTGACCTGGAACCAAACCCTTTTGCCTATCGATTTTGTTTTGACTGAGTGCCTGCGAATAAGCCGAGCCCCATGACGTGGCTTTCTTTGGGTGCTGTAGAAATCTCGGGATTACGATTATGATTACAGCTACACCCCTCTTTGGCTACTGGCAATAACCAGTAATGTGGAGACTCCACGAATATCTGTCACATGAGAACCAAATGAGCCTATGCTATACTGATCCATGACCTTTGCTATCTTCGCCATCGTATGCTAACAGTATAAAATTGATAATAAACAAAACCATGGTTTGCCATAGATCAGCATTCGTACAGCTGCAGTCTAAATTTATTACAGCGCATGCGCGGATTAAGAAGCCAACACTTCAAACACAATTCAAAAATACCACCTATATTCTATGATGGAAGCGTTCCAGTAGGCCTACTGTTCGGAACATGGTTCTGGTTTGACTCTGAGCAAGCAGAACGAGCAACTTGACCATTACCCGCTCAAGGGCCAAAAAGTGGAATGTTAGCGCCTCCCACGTTCCCCTCAGGAACCTAAGAGCTTTGCTTTGCACAGCTAGGTCTACTCTGTGTCAAGCCCGAACCATATTCCCAGCAAATGTTGAACGCAGTCTGTATCGACCACTTCAGCCGAAAGTTCAGTGAGTGGAAGAGCTCCTTCTTTAGCTTCTAACGCAGAGCAATTCAGATCAACGGTCGACCTCCCTTCGTGAAAACCAAGCCTCAGAATCACGCGCCTCGTTTTAATCGACGCGAACGATGCATGTGATTATTATCACTAGGGCCCTACGCTTTAAAAAGCCGGGCTTTGTGAGCCTAAATGAACTGTCCGTTGACATTGTGAGTATACAATTGTCATTTTGTGAAACAACTTTCACAACATTAGACAACAATAGGCCGATTAATAATACTTTGAAAAGAGCAGTGCTGATTGCTCATTCGGCGAAACTCGTAATACCCTTATACATAGGCCTAAGCTTACAACTGAAGAAAGGATAGGCCTAAGCTTACTATTGAAGAAAGTGCTACAAGATAGCATAAATTTTCGACATAGGCCAACTAGCTGACCAGCTATTATTCCTAGCTTGTGATATCCCACAAGCAGCGCAGGTCAGTTACTCCAACCGAAAAATAATACTCTCAATGGTCTGCTTTATCCTGCTAGTAATCGTAATAGTAAACTCGAGATTTCTACAGCGCCCAGAGAAGCTAGCACGCGGAAACCAGCTTATTACAGACGCTCAGTCAAAACAAAACCAATAGGCAGGAAGGGCCAGATTAGGCTCCAGTTCAAGATCCAAGGGTTAGGCAGGCAGGCAGTCAGACGGCTGCGGTGGACAGTTTTTGGCATGGACAGATAAGATAGATAAGGGGAAGAGGAGGAGTCAGGATAGGATTTCAAAAAGAGGCTCGTTTTATCCTGGCAGCACATGATCCTATTTAGTCGGTCCAAAGCCGATGACGTGTGAATCTTGACCTAGAAGTAACGTGACCTGATCCAATCTTTGATCGCGTGAACAAGAATAAGCTGGCTTTTATAGTTTAGCTTCTTGTGCACCAAAATGGAAGACTCTGGAAATCTTGTATACAAATATTATATTGATATCGGGATAAACAGAGACTCCGAGACGGCTAGGTTACTTTTAGATTTCGAGGCCTTTGGGTTTTCTTGAATTGTGGAATTGAAAGGAATGCCACAAGCGAATAAAAACAAGTCTAAAAATTTAACTCACATTTAACCCCAACTAAAAATTTAACTCACATTTAACCCCAACTTTGATAGCCACATATTTATGTTTAGGTCTGGGCTAAATGGTTTTACCAACCCCAACTTTGATAGCGCCGGGTTAATAGAGTTTTAATCGACGACTCATTCTACGCCCTACATCCAAAAAATATGGGCAGGTCAAACTGTTCTTTTCCCTTATCATTGTTTCCATCCCTGTGTCAAATCTGTTGAGCACGACAGCTGGTAATTGTATAAACTTAAAGGCTAAACCGAAAATGGTGCCATGTCTACGGAGGAGGGGGAGGGGCGTATGCTCGCTGCCACGGATACATAGTCTACACAGGCACAACATTAAGTAGACCGACTACATGGGATCACATGCAACTGGGTCAGCATGGTTTCGCGAGTGTGAGGAGTGGATGACGGACAGATCAAGTAGTCGAAGTAAGGAAGACAGTGCCTGAATAATCCACCTACTGGTCTTTGAATATAATACATATATTTAGATATCTCTGTATATAATTATTGCTCTTACGCTATGACTAATACACAAAGCCAACATTATCAAGAGCAATACAACCTCGATTTCACGTCAGCGTTGAAAGTCGACGCATGACGCTTGGTAATCGATGTTTCTATGTTTCCATGGTCGTGTCCATAGTTACTATGACAGCGAGCAGTTAACATAGTAGTCGCTAGAGGTGTTTCAGTCCGAAAATAATTGTTATTGGCCTACACAGTCTGCGGTATAGCATGGCGTCGCAATGATACACACGGGAGTCAACGAACTATGTTGCAAATGTAAACAGCTGTTGTGTATACTTAAATATAAAGCAATAATAAGAATGCAATTTTTCATCCGGATAATTTTTTAACTTTTTGAGGGATCGTAAATACCTCGGGGCAAAATAAAATAATAATAATGCGCCGTAGTACGGCCGAGGCCGAAAAAATGGCGCTGTACATGTGCAATGTAACGACTAAAAATATATTTTAATTTGCATGGGGAAACAAAGCAGACTGCTTAGGCAGGCCTATGGGCCTAAGAACCACGTGTAGACCTAGGAGCACAAGTATCGATTTAAATAAGGCCGATCAAGAGTAAATTTTTATAATGCGAATAGGCCTAATATTGAATCTCCTCGTAGACCTGTTATACCAAGCATATTAAAAGTTACATATATAACTGAAGATTAAACATGCAGTCTAGTTAAAGATACGATTGTTACCGTTGAAAATAACACAATTCCATGCTTCCCGCTTATCGTCCACTTCTACAATATATTAACTGTAGGCTTTGGAAATTTAGCTTTAATTGAGCATCTGCATTTAATTGGAATTTGTGCTGCTGGCACATCTATCATCTAGGGTTTACGTCATGCGACAGATTAATGTCCATTGTAATGCTAAACATTTTTGCATAGCCTTAACAGATTAGGAACATTACTGTGAGCAATGAAACAGCTCCATACCACGACATTGTTTACGTGCAAAATGAACGGATTAAATTATGCGGCAACGCCTACGAACTTCTGGTATTCGACGGGTGGGGTCGCTTGGAGCAACCGCTGACTTATGTCGGATGTCGGCGCTATAGGCGTTACTTGATTTGATTATCTTAGATTAGATTTGATCAGATAACGGGGTTTATAACTAACACTTATTCATCACAGGCTGGTCCCCTGATCGAATTTTCACCGTTGCTTATCTCCAGCAACGGCGGAGTGATATATCCGACCACGTGACAACACGCCACCTAGCGGACAAGCCTTGCCTAGTGTTCGTTATCCGTAAAGCTCCTAAGCGTTAAGCGAAGCGGTGAGTTGGATTTTTCTTGAATATTTCGCGATTTATACTGATTTTACTCCACCTCATTGTAGTCGATGGATCATCAGAGACAATTCTTCGAATGCTGCGTATAAATTTAAGTTTTAAGGCTGTGTTATGTGGATCAGTCGGACCGTAACCGCCCGGTATACATTAGAGGCAGGACGCCGACTGGCACGCCTTTAGTCAGGTTTCTATGAGCAGCCGTTGGTGTGTTTATGTGGTTTTTTGTGCAATTATTTTTTTCTAGTTCGTTATTGAAATTCTTTATGATTTATTAAGTTACTAAACGAGGTAAATGTTAAAGCTTTACCTCCAGTGTCTAACTGCTGCAAAAGTTAATAATTATGACCTCGTTCAGTATACTAGATGTTGTTTGGTATGGAGCGTTTCACAGTTAAATCGCCGGGAATTTTTAAAATTAGACTTAACGGTGGATTCGAATATGGTTTTCCATCATTTTCGATTTTCTTTCGTGGTACCATCATAGGTAAAATGACATTTTTGTGGAGTTAATAAATTTTTCGACAAGAATCGAATTTTAATGTTAAGTGCTTCTTGAACTATATTTACACTACATCGTCACCAGTCACCCCAACTAGTGAAGATGTAGTATATTTTCGTTTTTAATTTACTCAAGGCAGTTAACAGTTCCAAAGATTGGCTGTAGGACAATGAAAATGCTGTGCAATGATCTGTGATGGGGAACTAAATAACCAGAAAATTTTTTTATGCTTTGTGTATGTACATCATGGCCAGAGGCAGAGGCAGCTAGCTCACTAAACATTTTCAGCTAATTTTAAGAACTTCACACCTTTAGGACAACAATGTTTGCAGCATTTTTGAGAGGTGCAGTTTTGGATGGTGACTAAAAAACTCCGTAACCTGTCAAAACTGAATGGGCACTCCACAGAACCTTCAGAAGTTTGAATGGCATAGATCTGCAAAACTGGGTGACTCACTTGTTGAATTGGCTAATGCTACTCGTAACTTGGGCGTCATTTTTATTCTACTATACATCTGACCATCTATGTAAATGGTATTTGTAAGTCATCACGTTCGTGGTCTACACAAAATTTTAGGCATTATGTCCCCATGTCTTCAGGGATATCTCTGGCACATTCATGAGTCTCTAGTCATCTTGAATACTGTATATATTACTTCTTACTGTTATCACAAAGTCAAATAGGCAGAAACTCCAAACACTGTGGAACTATTTGGGAAGAGCTATAGCTAACTCATCAGATATGATATAATCAATAATAATTAGTAACTTCTAATGTGCCGATGTCTAGTGCATAAGGCATGAACCGATGGTGCACCAAAGCCAAGCCACAATCAGATCAGTATCCACAAGACAGAGAGGCTGACTATGGTGGATAAGCCGTTTGAAAAAGGTAAGTTTAGTTTTGAGATGAGAACAAAATGACAGAAGCGACTGAGCTGAATGAACAGACACAGGAACGTAGTTCCAAAATTTAGGTCCAGCAACCGAAAAGCCCTGTATTGGTTCGTTCTGCTCAGTTGCTTGCATTATTTTGTTCTCTATTTACCTTGTTTCGATTTGCTTAACTCCCTCTTTATCTTAGTGGACTGATCTTTGGGATATTGACCTGATTGCAGCTTGATTTAGGTCCCATTGGTTGATGCCTTGTGCATTAGATACTGGTACAGGCATACATCATAAATACATGGATATATCTGTGTATTTGTACATGCATGCTTATTTGCATGCATACACACATGTATGGAACATTGAAAAAAGTATCCTCATTCTGGATTACTATGGTCATGTTTGTGCTTGAGTCAAAATATCTTCAGAAGCATGGGACCTTGATTCTGAGCTAACTGTATATAGGTATGTGAACTATGTTTTACCATTATTTGTTTACCTTTTGCTGTGTATGTCAGATGAACCTGTTTGCATGCACAGATTGACATGAACTGCTAACATGTTGTTAAGTTCTATTAAAAATTTCCAGCAGGTTTTTTTTAGGTTATCTACTCACATGTGTATGACCGTGACATATGCAGCTTACGTTTTTTTGGTTATTGTATTTATTTTGTTTAAAACGGATTTGCCTGCTAAATTACTGCTCATATATTTGTCATTTAGCATATGTTAAACACCAGTGGGTATCATAAATTTTGGTTTCTGAAAAATTGGATAGATATCATGCAGTGGTGCTTATATGAAATGTCACGCAATTTTACGCTTGTGAAACACCCACTTAAAATAATTACTGTGGATTGGATCAGCGTTTTTCCTATTAGTTATACTGTCATTATGACAGTTTTATGAATTACTGCTTCTAGATTGATTGGTCGCTTATGTACTTAAAAAATTTAAAAAATAAGATGGCCTTGCATACCAGAATGTATATTTTTAGCAACAGTATTTTTTCCAATCCACCACTGTAAAATTTTCCATTAACCTAGCAATATATGTAAAATTCCCTATTAACTAGTGTTAACTTAGTGTTTAGCAAATATTATTTGCTTTTTTGATGTAACTATGTTTGCAGGTTTGTATTCAATGCAGGTTTTTCACGAAGTAAGAATTTGATACACTGTTGTAGAGGTCGTTTCTATTTCTACAGATCTGCACACCTGTCAAATACTTGCTCTGCTTTCTGGCCTACTTTTGGTCGATTTAGAAGTGTCTAAAACTGATAACTAAAACATTTGCACTGCAGCATTTCCTAAATGGTTTGAATTTTATTATGGTTCTGGCTTAAAATGTCTTAAAATGTCTTAATGAGTTAAAGCAGTGATTTTGGTAAAATTGCAGAAGTTTACTTTTATGGGGTTGAAGTGTGATATCCGAGGAATGCTTTGGTTACTGCTAAATTTTTAGGTGTTGCCTTAGAGAGCTGTACAGGTGTGGGCATAGCAATCAGGTTCAGTCAGGTGACTTCAATGAGATTTGTGCCAAAGGGCCTCTTGGCAGGAGCCCACCTACACAGCTTATTCACTGAATGGCACGTGAGTGCCTCTGCCCAGCAAGGCAGTTGGCCATGCCCCGTATTTAGTTAGCTTACTCTGCTTGGATTCAATGGCTACTCAATTGTTTGCTTAAGATATGATTACTAAGCCTTGAATTTATAACTGTAATTAGGAAGTAAGTCTATTAGTAAACAAGTTGCAACAGTGTAACCTATCTAGATGAATTCAAGCTTTTTGGCATTGAAATTGGTCTGAAATACAAGATTTAGCTTTGAGTGTACTTATGACAAGTCAGTCAGAATTGCTTTTTCATATAATTTATTTGTCCAAACATTTGTGTGTTGCATTATAATTTAATCTGTGAGAAGTGATGTGATTGATGAGTAATGTTTAACTTGTCATTTGCCGTATTGCTATTGAAATTAAATGATTCATAATCATGTGCTATCATTTTTCACGAATCTTGAACCTGAAAACACCTGTAATTGTGTCACCAACAAGGTAGGCATTTTGTCTTATCTTGAGAAGGCATATCTTAGGTTGTTTCGAATGGCTGATAAAAACTTGTCTGGAGATGAACACAGTTTGTGAGAAGGAAGCAATCACAAGATTTGATTGTGGACAACTGTCTTTTGAATGAATAGGAAGTTTCAGGTGTGTGTTATGATTCAGGAATAGATGCTAGTCTGTTTGTGCTGATAAGGGAGCCATTTTGAAATGAGTAGAACATGGAAGGATTCCAAGTATTTGAGCTCATCATAATTAGTGTTTTTACAGATCTAGAGAAATTAATATTTTGCTGCATGGTGCTGTTTTAAATACATAGTTTAAAATCAGTTTTGTGGTTGTTAGTAGCACAGATTAAAACACTGGTAATATCAGACACTGATGAGAGCAAAGTGTTCGTTTGTAGTGCACACTCTCTGTCAACACGTACAAATGTTATAACACCGGATCTAGGTTAAGAGATAATCAGTATACTTTTAGTGTGAAAATGCATAGCTGGAAGCTGTTGTTGCCCGTATTGTGGGTTTTAATGAAATAGTGGGAAATGCAAGTGTCTGCTAATACCAGACAACACTTCTAGGAGAGCATGATTAAGCGTGGATAGGCCGTCCTGTCACCAAGAGCCCAATCCACCTGTGTTGCCGGCTGAACAAACATTACTAACTCCTATCTTGTAAGATAAATCTGAAGTTGTGTGTGACTCAGTAGATAGATAAGCAGTAGTAGCAAAATGAACTTTTATCGCTTCTTAGGAAGGCCGAATGTCTTTGTTGAACACGTCATCTACTGTTTCTGTGACGTTAGTAACTCTTACTCATTCCTGGTGGCTTCAAAGGTCATGTTGTGTTTGCATTATATGATGTTTCATTTCTGAATTTGGATCTGTAACGATCAAGGTGATTTTAGGTAATATTTCTGATTTTTTATTACTATTATTATTGCTATTGTTATTGTTATTATTGTGCTGAGGTAGCAATGATCCCTCATGACTGAAAAACATAATAATAATGCCAGTAATAATCATAAATATTATTATTATTAGTAGTAGTAGTAGTAGTAGTAGTGATAGTAGGAGTAGTAGTAGTAGTAGCAGTAGCACCAGTAGCTGCAGCAGCAATAATAATAATAGTCATAGTCTAACTAAATAGTGCTGTTATAGTCTGTTGACTTTTAGTAGGTTTAACATAGTTTTTTGTTGTGATTTCAGTGCTGATATTATAATTAAGGCTGGCTCTAAAGCCTAGCTTAGTTTATGTCTTAAAATGTCAAATTTGTATCAGGATAATAAAGAAATCACAAAAAAATGGGTCAGCTAAACAAAACCAAGCATGCTTCTGTAAGTAGTACCATTATTGAACAGCAGCCGTGTAAGAGAAAGTATATTGAACATCTTATATAAAAACTGTCAATGCAACCTGTTGTAATTGCTTAGCTTGGTTATAGATTATGAAGATGGTCCCAATTTCCTTTCAATACGATTGTACTCTACTACAGTAAAACCTTGTTATGAAGCTGATTTTAGCAGCCACAGGTAGTTCTGATTTATGTACATATATGAGGATACTGTTATTTTGTGCATTTTATTTCGGCAAAGTGTTTAGTGTCATGTTTAAATGAGTGTTTTCTAGTTGCACATTGTGACATTTCTATCTGTGGTAATTAATGTTGGTTGAGTGTGTGTACGGACTGAATAGGATGTAGCATTTGCATATACCGTTTGAAGTGGCTTGATGACTGAGTACCAGCATTAGTTCCTTTATTCACTTAATGGTTTCATTTCTGTTGTTCCTGCTAATGCTGGTCACTCACTACCCACTTTTGCCATGACCAGATTGTTATGCATCTTCAGTTATTTAGCATTGAGCTGTTTGCTATATTTATTAAGGAGCCGTATTAAACACTTGTCTGTTTGTGTAAAATGTGGATTAAGAACAAATGTGGGTGTTTTTGATGCATTGGTTGTCAGTTATTTGCTTAAAATGGGGTAAAAATGATACTGAAATGCTCAAATTGTTGTCAGCCTGACATTTTTTCCAGCTATTAAATGAGATATAAAAAGAAAGAAAAAATTTAGAAAGAAATTTGAAAGTCCAGTTTAGAAAGAAATTCAAGTGTTATATATCCACAAACTTATTTCACTTACAGTTTTATAAAAATTTACCTACCTGATAAAATAGCCGAAAAGCTGCCAGCTGATACTACCACTGCACTGATTTTTAGCGGGTACTAAATCTGCCAGAGGCCTACCAGCGATGAATAGGTGATCTGGGTAAACACTCAGTTGGTGGGTGTTGGCAAGATAGTTGTCCAGCATTACCAGGTGCATAAGCTCTTATACCTGCTTGGCCCCTGCTTGGCCTCGACCTGGTCAATACTGTTTTAGTAATATTACCAGTTCGCTGAGAGATTTAATGGGTGATTGGACTTCTGATGTGGTGCATTTAATTAATTATACCAACTCTCATTGACTTACTGTATCACTGGGCTTTGAAGCCTTTTATGCAGCAGCTTCTTGGACTTTTGGGCCATTATTACAATGAGGTGGCAATCTTCACTTGAATTTGAAATGCTTGTTGGATCAGGGCATGAACATAATGGGCTGAATTCATGAGATATTTGCTTTCTTGACTGAAGACTTTATGTAACTTCAGGTAGCCTGATTTCTGTGTTTCTGACTGTTAGACAGTTTATTTGTGGGAAGCTAGTGACCTCGGTTGGGTTAGAGTATTAATTCATTTGCTTATTTTTGTGGGTTTGTATGTCACCATTAGCTAATGGCAAACTTCGGCTGATGGTGCTAAACAGTTGTATGTTAAGGTCAAGGTCTGTGTAAGGGTGCTTGATAGTCTACTGGTTGGCTTGCTAGACTTTCAATTCAGAGGTTTGGAGGTTCAAATTGCTGCCAAGAAGAAAGATATTACAGGATTTATGTTCCATTAATGCCACCTAGTGAACTCATCTTTAAAAGGTGTACATAGACTGTACACTCACTGTCTGTGGGAATATCAGGCAGCAAGAGAGGGGACCCACCACCTTCCCTTGTATGCTGAGGCAAAGAAAATGAAGTCACTGCCTGTGGTAAATTTTAAGGAACTGATTTTCTTCAAGGTCTGTACAAGGAGAGCCTCAGACAAAAAGAGTGGGGTAAGGCGAGGTCACACTCATTCATTACATACCTCTTTCTACAGGCCTCGTCTGTGCTATGACACTATATGAATAATCGTATTATTATATTATTATTATTATTATTATTATTAATTATTATTAGTCATCAGAGGCTTGGCTGCAGGGTTGAAAAATCTTCCTTTTAAAGCATAAACCCAACTGCATCAATCAAGCAACTGGACAACTATTTCTTATGGATGACTTTGGCTTGACAACAAATTTCTTCAAGATTTCTGTGAACTCTGAGTTTCTGTTTAAACATTAAGTTCATTATTTCAAACCCTAGGATGTATTTCTGAGTGAAAGGAAAACACCCTGTGTGATCTGCTGCTGTAAAACTCCTCCCTGATCAGGTCTCATAGCCTGGGTAGGATTTGTAACTAGATATAGAACTGTTTTCTCAACCTTTACCGTTGTTGATTTCTAAAACTGTGCTGTTGATCAGTGAGAGTCCTTTGACTGTGGTTTGAAGTACAGTTTGTCAGCATTGTTAGTTGAAAAGAAACCTATAACTAGCCTGATGTACTATTGACTTTTATGTTTTTGTGCAGTTGGAGGAGAACTTTACTCTTGGTTTAAGGTGTGGTTGTATAATTGGTATATAATTGGTTCCTTGCACAGTGATTGATGACATGTCGAAATATAGCTTTGACTGCATTGGTATTTCATTTCATAATTGCTTTTTGTACATTGGTATTTCATTTTATGATTGGTTCATTTGGTAATTGGTCGTTAACTTTTGGGATCATGTGGTGCAAAACTGTACGGTAGACAAACCTTGTGTGTTGATTTGTGAAGGATTTTTGGCTTTGACTTAAGTACTGTTCGTGTATGTTGCTGGCTAGTTTCAGTAGCCTGTAGCATTTTAGCCTTGAATGAGCCATTAAAATCCTCCCAAATGGTTGCACAGAGATGCCTAGCAGTTCCTGAAATTGTTATATTGACAGATGAACTGGTAATGGTGACCTGATTTTATGGTCCAACCTTTCAGCACTGTGTATGGTGTTCGAATTCTAGAGGATATGCGAATTGGCAGTCTGTTTTTGAGCATCATGAAACATTGGTTTTTGAGCGGCATGAAATGTGAAATAGCTGTCCAGTTGTTTGATTGCTGCTGATCAAAACAGCAATCCAACAGTGGAAACTGGGCAGACATGTCTGTGCCTCAGCCGAATGATCGTACATGGAGAGCTACAGTCTGTGGAGGCATTTAGCTTAGCTTACCTTTTCTTACTTTATAACTGAAACTGTAGTCTATAACTGAATTTAGTCCAGGTAGCGTTTAGCTTAAATTACCATACCTTACCTTACCTTTGCACCTGAACTAGTGTAGCGTTAATGGGTAATTAATCTGAACAGTTTATTCATTAAAATTAGTGTGTGGTTTGTGTTTTATTCAGGATCTCCAATCTCGGCCAAAATGACCAACTCTACGCACATACCCTGGATTGAATTCTTCCAGCAGGAGAACTGGTACTATGACCTCTTCATTAAATATGGAGGTACGCAAACATTCTTAGAATTTCCTCAAATTTAAATTTATACGTACACTGGAGACTATGTATAACAGTGCATTTGGTAGCCACATAGCATACTCTTTATAACAAGGTTGTGTTATAAGACCACATTCCAGTGCTGACTTAAATTTTGAATTGGTTGCCCAGACTGTTTGTGTTGGAACTCATGCTGTAATGATGCATAAATATTATAAGTAGGTTCCGTTTTATTTTTGCATTCAGCCTTCCAGATTTCTGTGAACTCTGAGTTTCTGTTTAAACATTTGTAAAAGTCTTTATATAGGTTAATGTTTTATCATTAATCATATCATATCAGTTCAAATGATACCAATCTCATGCTGCAGTTCAAAGCTGCAAAAGTAGGGTCAAGTTTCCCAACTAGATTACCCCATACTTTTTAGTTGCTGCACATGTATTTCTAGGTTTTATAGAGCTGCTGGGGTGAATTGTACTTGTTCTGAACTTTGGTAGTTTTCCCTACACGAAAGTGCCTTAGAATTAATGAGGTGTTAAGACGCTCCTGAAAGCTGTGGATAGCAGAGCAAGTGATAAGAAGAACAGTAGGAGTACTTGCTCCAGAAAACTGTATTGGAAAACAGTAGGCACTCATACAGGCAGAATGCTCTCGTTTAACATAAAAAAAGTTGTAAAAATAGCATGCTTGTTTATGCCCTGCATAGAAACTCACAAAAGTATGGTTGTGAGATTGAACATGGCCACAGCAAACCAACAACAGGACACATTTTTAAAGCAGTTGTTGTAGCCTATAGGCAGGTAGTAATGGTAATGTGGCCATCTGGAGTATGTAAGTAGACAGAAATTGATGTTAGGCAGTAATGAATGTGCATGGACACAGTACATTTTATCTGTGAGCAGTATAGTTATGCTAGTGTCTGCTCTTAGCAAGCTACTTTTTAGGTTATAAATTACAGATTACTCAAATGGATCCTGTCGTAGATTATCATTTATCAAAGCCGATACCATGTTGTATTGGTATGCACAGAATTAGTCAATCCAGTGGTACAGTAGCTGCTAGATTGGATGTTTCAGTATTAATATTTCTGTGTTTATTACGCACCGCTGTCTAATGACTAATCTTCAGTCAGTGGTGCTGAGCAATTGTGCGTGAAGGACTTGCTTAAAGTTTTTATGCAGTAACTGCCTCAGGGAGGCTCGAATGTGTACACTTGGCGTTACAAGGCCAGCAAGCGAAGAAACCTGACTACTACCGATGTCACCCGTGTTTTAGTAGGGAGACAGTTTTCTTTTGTTATTTGTTGAAATACTGCACTTGTGATGCTACAGCCCAACTGGTAGAGCACTTGTTATAGAGCACTTGTTAGCAGCTTACTGAAGACAAGCAGTGCACCTTAAACAAATCCTGATAAACAGCCTTGGGTTTGATGTGTTACCAACTTCATTTTCCTTGCATCAGTTGGCCAGTCCTTCTCCTCGCCATCTGATATTACCATAACTTGGCTAACTTATCGAGCATTGGTAATTTATTGGGCTCTTGACTTATAAATTGAGCACAAGTTTAAGCTTGCTGAGTGGACGCCGTGTAAAATCCTTCAGTGAGTTGTTTCGCATCTGCCTAGAGCTGCAACCAAGCCATTTAATTTGGTTCGAACATAAGCTATATGTTAATGGAAAGTTCTACGATGCACATGTTCAGTGTTTTTAAATGATTCCATGCCCGTTTAGAGCCCAAGAAATGGAAATGATTTCCCTTTACAGGAGATTACATGGATTAATGTTAACTTTCCAGACTTACCCTGGAATTTGTTATGCACAACAACTTTCCTTAGTAACGACCATCAACTGATGCCATGAGCATTATTACAATGGTGCTAAAGAAGTTCAAGGATTATAGATTATGGAATTATTTAATCTTGGGCAGAATATCATAATTATTTTCTTGAAGCCTTTGACTTTAATTTTCATACAGTATAATGTGGTAGGCCATTGGCTTTAGCATGAGCAACCTAAACACTAGTTGTGCTTTGCACCAGGACAGTGTTGGGCTGTATGATGTTCTTTGTAGCTGGTCCAAAGCTTTGGCATTCACTGCCCAGCTCTGTGCATTCAGTTATAAAATGTCACTTAATGTCATCTGGCCTGTTTCTGCTTGCTTACCCACCAGAGCTTGACTTCTGGTTTCCCTGACCTATCAGATGTCGACCAGTCTTCACCAACAGATTATGATTTTTATTACAGTTTCATGTGGAGTGACCACCGATTGGTGCCTTATGTATTATTCAGATAACTTGGCCTACATAGTGTCCTTCAAAATATCTATCTAAACAGCAGCATTCCCAGTCAAATAGTGACAAATGAGAGCAGTTTTCAAGTGTTGATAATAGGTGTGTGTAGTACCTTAGGACAGAAGAAGGCCCAGATCTAGAGGAATGCCATTCAGACTTCAAAGCTAAAAGATGAAAGCATGTGATATTGCATCGTCAAGGTGTATGCAAAGGGGACAACCATTTTGCCCATGTTGAAACATGGCAATACTACACTGATGCCGCCTACTAGCATTACATTTGCATTTATTGATAGTAAGGCGCTTGTGTTAAAACAAGTTTGTCATATGAAACTGAGTTCAGTTTGGAGTGTCCACAACATAATAACATTCATCATCACAGTTCACATCTCAGAATATGCGTTATATGTAATTAGGAAGTTTAAATGAAGATTAATAAGCAACCATCTTCTGTGTTGTCTGAGCTTATTTGTTGCAGGTGTTGAAGCCCAGACTGCACTTCATCACCTGTGACTTATATAGCCTTTTTAAAAGGTGCTATATAAATAGCAAGCTACACATGTACATATGTACAGCTCTGCTTGTGTATTTGTGATGACCCACTAAACCACATGTGAGGGCAATGCTGTGGGCATACTGATTTTTTTTAAATAATATTTATCAGTAAGATAAAGTTATGTTGTATTTATTACACACTTCTATCTGCTATTTCTGTTATGTTTGTGAGAGTTGTGGTCCTGACATTGAGAGACCTGTTGGCTGAAGGGCAAACACAATAACGGCAATCCATCAACGTTGAGCCTTCCCTCATGGATTTACAGTGCATGGCTCAACAACAAACTGTCAGTTTCATGTGGTTCCCTGGGATTTGAATCCCAGATGCACTGATGAAAGAGAAACACTTTAGCATGTTACCGCTGTGGCACTCAGTAAGGTAGCATTTACATAGGACAGTACAGGAAAAGAAAGCATTTTGTTTCAATAATCATGCTAGGATGGAGAGTTAACAATCCCACATTGCCAACTGGTCATTTCTTTCAGATCCTCTGAGTTATGCCATGCATCGTATATGAAATTTTGATATGCAGGTGCAAGGTTGATGTGTGCACTACTCCATTATGCCAGTAGAGACATTCTGTCTTTTTAACTGTGCTTCTTTCCCTCGTTCAAATGAAATGTCTGTGTCAAAGCTTGCTTGACACAGATGTTTCACTGTATAAAAGACATTTGCAGTTGGATGATCAGTAACTCCATCCGCTACACTAATGTGTGTTTGGTGTGCAAGAACCTGTCAGTGATGACTTTTCCAGTTTCAGAGCGTTATTTGCATACGGATGAAATTCTGTTTGAAATGGACTTTAATACCACTTAAGCTATCATAGGCTGCACTTTTGGGAGGTAATTGAAAGGCACTATATTAAGTGTTATATACATACATACATGCATACATACATACTTACATGCTTGCGTGCGTGCTTACATATACGTACATGTGCACATTGTACATACTATGAAGCAATATGAACTGAATTAAGAAATAGACTTGTTGTCTGTTTGTAACCTTTGTAGATCCGCGAACTCAGGACCGGTTTCTCCTGCAGACACCTGAGCCGATGTTAGCCATTGTTCTGTCCTACCTGGCCTTTGTTGTGATTGCGCCACGTGTAATGGAAAATCGGCCGCCAATGGATCTCAAGAAATTCATAATCGTCTACAACTTTATGCTTGTTGCACTGTCGGGCTACATGTGCCTAGAGGTATTCAACTTAAGTCTTCCTTCAACAGGGTAAAATAAGGTAACATGAACTATTGGTGCTAAATTAATGAACCATTACTATACCTTGCCTGGTGCTAGTGAAATGACTTAGATATTTTTTTCAGTAGTGTAAGATAAGCTCTGCACTGAATAAAATGACCAATGCTTTGGCTTACCTTCTGGTAGTGAGGTAACTTAGATCTTTTCAGTATGGTATGGTAAGGTAAGATAAGGTATTGACACTGAATTTAAGGACCAATACCTTACCTTGCCTTACCTACTAGTTACCTACCACTACCTACTGACCAATACCTTACCTTACCTACTTGTTAGATAACAAATCTTTTTCAGTATGGTAAATGAGCTACTGGCGCCAAATAAAGGAACTCATTATCTTACCTTACCTTCTGCTAATATGCTAAAGTTGGGTGCCATGTTAAATACCACGTTATAGTGACATTGAAGTATAAAGAGTTTCATTGCTATATATATGCCTGCCATATGTTAGATTTAATATTGTAATGAAGCATGTCATGTGTTGTCTTGCTTCATATCATTCTATTTAAATTTGTAAATTAACTGATAAATTTTTATCGATTGAGTCGTTCTTGCCTTAACTGAACAGCAAATCAGCTGTAATTACTTTAGTTGTCCTGTGTACCGCAGTTATGACATCATTTTTGTAACGCATCTGCGCTATTGCCAGATCAGTAATGCTTGATGCTGAAATGAATAAGCTCATCCTGTATAGTAATGTAATGTAACCAGTCTTTATACATAAGTTTATGTAGCACCTTTTGAGATCTTCACTTCATGGCTCACATTTTTATTTTGCTTCTGTGGATTCATTTTGTTTGTTAGTGTTTAAAAGTTGTTACATCTTTTAGTATTGTCATAATTCATTTGTTTATCCATGGATTGATAGGTGTACAGAAGACGGACGGATATTTAACTAATTATTGGTTCAGTGAATCAGTCAATCATTTTTGAACATGTTTTGAACGTGTTGTTAGTTTTTCCTAACGGCCACCCTCATGGGCTACAGCTATTTCTGCCAACCGATCGACTGGGAATACTCGAGAGACCCGCTGAATATGAGGGTCAGTTGATATCGTTGTGATGTCTTACACACAATTAGTTGTACTCTGTTACACCTTATGAATTTATCACAATTTGCTTACTCACTGTTAAATTTATTTGTCATTTGCTTAACTTCCGTTAGTATGGTTAATGCCCCTATTTATGATTTATAACGTTGCAGTCTTTTATGGGTTGTGCCGATACCAGTGATTGTCTTTTTACAATCCTCTAGGAATGCTAAAGATGTCAGATGTTAGTTTCAGCTATAGAGATTTTAGTGAATGTATGTGGAAAATTGTAAAGTTAGGCCAGTGTTTAAGTTGAAGTTGATATTTTATGCAGAGTGCTGTACCATGGTTTTCTCTTAATGAAACTGTCACTTAATGCTTGCTTTGACCTCTAAATGGTGGCTGCACAAATTTTTTGTTTGAGTGACAGAGCTTTATCCTGTAAGATGTTGCCCGATCATCTTGTCACAAGATTGATTTGTGACTGTTTTTGCATATAGATGAAATTAGACATCTGCTTCAAAGCATTTATGAAGTTTCCATGTCACATAAATTATTATAAGTGATTCGGTCCGTAGAGATGCACAGCATGTGTTTGTCAAATCTGTGAATTTATTGCTCTGATGTCCACTAACTGTGTGAGCAGATTGTGAATCCTATTCAATGCTGATGGCTAACAACCATTATGGCCTTGGCTTGTCTGAAGCAGGCATGCTGTACGAGATTGTAAAAGCATTGCACTGTGCTATTCATGCATGGTAAGGCCAGCGCTTGGAACCCATAAACCTTTTCCTGCTGATGTCGTCTGCAACTGGAGTTTGATTCCTGGTTCATCAACAGAATGACCAATTTGTTGTTGAGCCACGTTTTCACTAAGGAAAGGTTATCGTTTTGATGTACAAGAAAATGTGATGTAGTGTAATCTTGTAGTACTGAACCAGGTGAGAGCCTGTCATGCAATGCTTGACGCTAGATCAGAAAACTTGCAGATATGAACTTAGAAGTATCCACTTAATTAGCTGTTCAGTCGACAAATAATTAGTAACAGGAACCTGTTGTCTGCTTGCCCTTTTAGAATTGAAATAGTGTATGCTGGAGGACTTTGCTAACATTATTCAGTGAAGAAATTTGTGTTTGATTGTTTTTTTGTCCTACCTTGGCACTGCAGTCATTTGGATGCTAGGATCGTATAGTATTAGTTGTGAGATGTGCCATGTAAATGTCTTAACACATAAATTAGTTTTTGCATATTCTTTTCAGTTTGTGTGTATTTACCTGCTGCTCTTTTAAAAATAATTGTTTTTTTTTTCAACAGATGATTAGCGTTAGCTGGCTTTTCTTCTTCTCGAAAATCATCGAGCTGGCAGACACAGTATGTTAAGTTTGTCTTAGATTGGCTTTGCTGTGTGTAAACGGACATCTACTCTAAAAATTAAGTAAATGCAGAGACTGAGGAATTTTATGAATAGCATTAGTTTTGATGTATTAATTTCTCGAGCAAGTTACTGTAATGTAAGGTCAGGACTGCACTTATGAACCATTCTAGTCCAGTAAAGTAGGCAGGGTTAAGGGCTGTTGGACCAGAACACATTCTTACTTACTGATCTATGACTTTAAGGCTATAGTGCTCTGAATTTGTTACTTACGATGCCATTGAAGCCATCTTAATAACAGTTGTAATATAGTGATAATAAAAAATAGTAAGTAAGTAAATTAGTTTAAATTGAAATGAGCATTTACAGAGGATTTTATATGTAGGTTCCTCTAGGTAGCTTTTCTGTGAGAGGTGGTTTATAAATTTCAACCAACTGTAAGTAGCCTGTGAGGAGTTTCCCTGTTGCTGTGGAAATGTGCGGCCACATGACTTTGTATTACGTTTGAAGGTGTTCTTCATCTTGCGAAAGAAAAACAATCAGGTTTCCTTCCTTCATGTCTATCATCATGCTACAATGATCATCAACTGGTGGATGGCAGCCAAATACGTCCCAGTTGGTCAATGTAAGTAGATACATAGATAGATTTTCATAACTGTGCATAAGGTGTTGGTAAAAAACTTAAATAAATGTGTATGCATGTTTAAGTGTTAACATGCATGCACACTTTACATCAACTTTCAACTTTGGATGGGAATCCACTGGTGTGGGAGCCCGCCAATGGTTACTTCTAGTTATCTGAGCATTGCTTGTGAACCAATGAACTTTCTGTTCTTAATGACATTTGATGTAGTTTAAGCTAGTGCAAAGTTTTGTGTCTCTTGAAGAAGCGCTGTATAAATTTCTGGTTACAGTTACGTGTTACAAATAACTATTACAATTACTTAAACATACAGGTTTAAGTATACTCGTGTAAATGTATTGGCGAAAGAAATACATGCATGATACACGTATCTAACTAAAATTTCTTGAACAGACTTAATGTTAATTAGGTAATTTTGGGCGCTGATTCAGAAAATGTCATTGGATTGAGTGCATCAGGTCTAGTTTCTGAGATATCGTCGATTTTGTAAAGAAAACCCAGTCCACTCTTTAAACGATGTCTTTGGCAAAACTAAAATGTCATAATAAGCTTTATTTATGGCTAATTATAATTCTTGCTGATTCATATAATGCCTACATCCTTATAATGTAAAATCAGCATATCTTGCCGCGTGCTGAGATATTGCTGATTCAACGAAATAACTATTCCGTAGCCTACAGCTTACTCAGCACTAAATTCATGGCCTCATTTAGAATTTATTTGTGCGTATACAGCGTTTCATGGTTTCGAACTATGTAAATAGATTATGCTGAAGTCAGCATTTATAGCCTATATAAACCGCCTCCTGAAAGCTAGAGCAGCCGCAGTCGTCTTAGGGCATATTAAGAGTTGGTCGCAAGAACAATCTGTGAATGTGAGCATTAAATAACTACATGTTCTTACTATTTTTTAGGTTAGTCATTTAATTCCTCAGATGCGAACATCCTTAAGGTTATGGCTACTTCCAGACGGACCTGCATTAACCATCCAGACATATTCTGCTACATTTGTGGGGAATACACACTAAAAGCAAACAGGAAACCGATTTCTGAGTTTGTAAAAAGAGCATATGTAGGTTATTTTGGTGTCAAACTTGGAGATCAAGATAAGCAATGGGCTCCTCATACAGTATGCAAAACTTGTATTGAACAATTGCGCCACTGGACAATTGGAAAGAGAAGCTGCCTGAAATTTGGTGTACCGATGGTTTGGAGGGAACAGATGAACCACTTCGACGACTGTTACTTTTGTATGGTTAATATCATAGGCATCAATCGAAATAATCGTCACAAGTTGTCTTACCCTGATATACCTTCAGCCAGGAGACCTGTTCTGCATTCGGATATTGTACCAGTTCCACCTTTTCGCGAACTACCTCAGCTCTCAGACGATGAGACTTGCATGTCCAATATCGGACAAGATGACGAAAGTGAAGAAAGTGGGGGCAGTGACAGTGATTTCCAATCAACTTCACACAGTGAACATTTTGACCAAAAAGAGTTGAGTGATCTGATCAGGGACTTAAATCTTTCCAAAGAGTCCTCTGAATTGCTTGCGTCCAGACTAAAGGAAAAGAATGCACTTCAGCCTGGAACGAAAATTACAATTTATAGAAACAGAGAAAAGGATTTGCTGCCATTCTTTACCGAAGACAACAACCTAGTATTCTGTAATGACATCAGCAACTTATTGAAGAAAATTGGTCTGTCGGATTACAGCCCAGATGAGTGGCGTCTTTTTATCGACAGTTCAAAACGTAGTCTGAAATGTGTGCTTTTAAATAACGGCAACAAATTTGGTTCTATTCCAATCGGTCACTCCACCAGGATGAAAGAAGAGTACAATGCCATCTCTTTAGTACTGGAAAAGATAAAATACAAAGAACATCAATGGGTAATTTGTGTAGACTTGAAGATGGTAAATTTCCTCCTTGGTCAACAAAGTGGCTACACAAAGTATCCCTGCTTTTTGTGTCTTTGGGACAGTAGAGCCAAGCATGAACATTGGACAAGAAAAGATTGGCCTTCGAGGAAAGACATGGTGGTTGGAGCTCAAAATGTAATCAAGGAATCTTTGGTGGCACGAGATAGGATCATACTGCCACCACTACATATAAAGCTAGGCCTGATGAAACAATTTGTCAGGGCTTTGAATAAAGAAGGTTCATGCTTCGAATACATAGTACACAAGTTACCAGGAATTACAATGGAAAAATTGAAGGCTGGAATCTTCGATGGTCCACAGATCAGGCAACTTATGAATGACCCACTTTTCATACCATCAATGAATGAAATCGAATCTTGTGCCTGGTCTTCCTTTGTTCTTGTAACTAAAAATTTTCTTGGCAACAAGAAGGCAGACAATTATGCACAACTAGTAGAGGATATGCTTCTTCATTTCAACAAGCTTGGCTGCAACATGAGCATTAAAGTCCATTATCTCCACAGTCACTTAGATCGCTTTCCAGAGAACCTTGGTGACTTCAGCGAAGAGCAAGGTGAAAGATTTCACCAAGACATCAAAACAATGGAAAATCGATATCAAGGAAGATGGGATGCACACATGATGGCAGACTATTGCTGGAATATTATGCGCGATTGTTCCGGCAGATGCCACACTCGGAAATCGTACAAAAGGAGCTTCTTCGGTGTCGAATGACTTGAAATTTTTATAACAAACTTGTTCTGTTTGGTATCATATAAGTACAGTTTCAGGTACTACCATTTTCTTTTAAGTATTTGTATTATTATGTTTATTTAGTGTATCACATAATAAATTGAGCACTACATAATTATAGCTATAGCCTTATGTTTTATGGGCGAGCAGAGGCAAGGACTGGTATATGGCATAATGTTCTATATCTCGAAAACTAGACCTGCTGGGAGAAAACTGGTGCCTTTTCTGGAATCAGTAGGTCAAATATACCCAGAAACAGTTCTAACATTTGAGGCAACAAATTATGTGTTGGCCAGTGTTATACAGTAGTTATCAGTTAATACATCCTGGTTTGTTGATGTGTGTAGACACCAGATATTCGTAATCTATTCTTAAAAGCATCCACGCAGATTAAGATTACTTTAGTGTACATAATTTCTGGGTAAGTATAAATAACTTTCATACAGTTTAGTTAAATTTGTGTGTAATTATAGAATTTGGTTGGTTTTGTACAGCTTTCTTTGTTGGCATGGTTAATTCCTGGATTCACACCCTGATGTACACCTACTATGCTCTGGCTGCCCTTGGTCCTAAGATGCAGAAGTACCTGTGGTGGAAGAGGTACATGACCAAGCTGCAACTGGTAAGACCTATTTTAAATTTTTAAAGGTTTCGTCAATTTCGTCTGACCTGTGATAATGCGGTTTTTCTGGTTATTGATCTGTCATTTATGCAAATTAGGAGTTAATGGTATTTGAAAGCATTTCAATAATCGTAAGTCCCATTTTACATTGAATTGCATGTCACGTTTTAGATCCAGTTCGTAGCTGTTGTCAGCCACACTGGTTACAACAAGTTTATGGCCACGGACTGTGACTACCCATGGCTTTACAACTCAATTACTTTCTACTACACATGGTCCATGATGTTCCTCTTCTCCAACTTCTACTACCAGACATACGTCTCGCACAAGAGGCAACAGCAGCAACTGAAGCTTCAGCAGAAGAAGTCCGACAATGGTGTCTACGAGGAGGGATATCTGGACGACAAGACCCAGCGTGGGCAGGATGGCAGTGGGGATCTCAGACGTCGTGGCAGGCAAATGAACGGGAACAATAACGCCAAGTGGAAAGCCTCGAATGCGGCTTATTAAGACGTCTGTGCGGCTGGCCTTTATGCCGTTTCTCTGGTCTTTGTAATCTTTTCTCAATTTTGACAACTGCTTGGTTTCTTTCTCGTTTTCTTTTCTGTCTGTCCGTCTGCAGTTTATATTGTATTTTAATTTGTTTGGCTGCTTGAGATTGGCGTGGGGAGCAGATGCAAGGGGAGGGAGCGCTGTTGAATTTATTCTGAAGCTGCTTTGCGTACATCGGATTGAAATACGCCTGACACTAAACGCCCACCTTTAGACGTCTTGACTGTTGTTGTAATAAGATAGCAGCTGTTTAGAATTTTCCTGCCGCTGTGCTGCTTTGAGGATTCCCATTATCTTATGACCACATTACTGAAGGCCATGTAGGGTCTGAGGGTGTTGTCATTCCTGGGAATTGTGCCTGTTGTCAGTGGAACAGATTCATTCCAGTGCCCCTGGAGTATTTTGAATGCACGTCCATAGACTTTAGTAAGGCATTTGATAGATCATTCCCCATCAGCATTTGTTTAAGGATTTTTAATGTGACAGAAGTTAGGAAAGCATTTGACAAGCTCGTCACTCTAGCAAGAAGTGCAATGTTTGTGAGTGACTGCTAGAAATGAGCGTCTTTTCATCTGAATTCTTAAACTTATTTACGTAACAACAGATATGATATTGTCTTATGCTAGCATGTAGCTGTTTGAAACAACTTTATAACTTTCTAGCAGGTATTCAAATGATGCAAAACTTGGATTTTGTTGATGAATAGGATCAACTGCAGTCGCTCTGAATATGCAGTTGAAATTCTGTTTGGTTGCAGAGCTTAAGCAGTTGTAGGGAGTCATGTTGTGCTATATTAGCTTTTGTAACTAACCTAAACTTAGAACGAATTTGATCATATACTGATCATGCTTGCAATGCTGCCTTTTGGAATTCATATCAAGTTGTACTTTATGAAGACTTTTTTGTTGTAAGAAGGTCACATTTAAGAGCAGAGCAAAGTTAGGGTGGGATCCATGTTCTGAATCTGTTGATTAGTGATGGCTTCTCCCAGTCAGCCAGTCAGTTAGCTAGCTGCTTAACATCGCTTATATGAAATGGAGGAATTCTGAGGGTGTTAACTGGCCTGGCATGATCACATTTGCTCCTCAAAGTCTGAAGTCTGAGATTTAAAACCTAGAATCCTGTCTTAGCGTGCAAATGGCCTCATCCTTCTAAGCAGTGCATATCTAGCACCTCTTCGCTACACTATTGGCCATACCTTCTTGACATCTGAAACTGATCAAGCTTTGCACTGCCGTTATGCTCAAAGTTAGGGACTCCTGTGCTTCAAAGTTTTACATTGGAATTCACAGCGTGATGATGCATTTTATGGGGAGCGTCTGGGTTGTAGTGGATTAAGTTGCGTGTTCTGTTCTCATGAATAAGTGACGTAAGTGTTGTCTGGCCCTGTGTTTGCATCTGTGGAGGGAGGACATCTTGTTTTCTGTTCGATAGTTTTCCGTTGGATGTGTTGTAGTTAAGGGCTTGTTTTTGTGCATCTTTTGTTTGATATTTTCATTGCAAATTGAGTGGCTGCAGTTTTCAGCTGAGGCCAGATTAGCACAACTACGTTGGCCGTCATGTTTTGTCGCCTGCTGTCAGATTGTCAGTGCACCTGCGTAATGCTTAAATAGATCAGTTAATATATTGTTCAGTTGATTAATGACAGCAGTTGCGGTATCAGTTTATCTTCCAGTTCTGCCATGTATGTATTATTCAAAGTGATCAATGTCAGTCTATCAATTTTCATTCAGTTGAGTAATGGCTGGCTTCAGTCAGTCAATCGATTTAAGGACAAACTTCGCTCAGGCAGTTATGAGTTAATTGATTTACATTGTTTGTAACAAATTGAAGCATCCTGAAGCTGTATGTAGATATGGCATTATAAAATTTCTCCTTAAGTCTGAAGTCTGAGATTTCGAGATTTATTTCCCTGAATCTTGTCATTTTCTGTGCAGATGTCCTCATCCCTAAAAGCATCACTTATGTTGCTCCTCTTCATTACTGGCTGCAGATTTCTAGATGTCTTTCTGACAATTCTGTTGATTTGAGTAAGCGCTGCCAACACTGCCAGTTTGAGGCACCTTATTGCATTGCTGATAAATTATAATTTTTCACAGTAGAGTACTGAAGTTTTGACTGGTTCTTAGAAGGTGCTGGATAACGTGCTAGAGTACTATTAGTGTGTTGGCGTTTTGCCATTCAGGGTATTAATCCCTGTGTCGTGCAGAATTGAAAATTCAATATGAATTTAGGTAACTTTCAAGGAAAAGTTGTTAATTCATTGGGCTCCTATTGGTATGTTTGAGCTCCAGTTGAGAGATCCTTCTAGCAAAGAACCATGCCTCTGAGGGCGGTTGTTGATCGAGGTGCGTAATAAGAAGTGCAACAAGGTGGTCTGTGTGGTAGTGTGCTGGGTCTGTGATCCAACGATTGCAGGTTCAAGCCTGCTCAGTGGACCCTGTGTAACAGCCCTCAATGAGTTGTTTGTGCACTCTTGACTCTTACCTCAGATTAAGATTTACCGACCTTGAGCATGTATTAAGTGCAACAAATTAAATAAGTGGGCAGTTACCTTGCTATATCTTACTTTGCTAGACGGCCTAACGCAGTTGTGCTGATGCGGAACTGTGCTGCGGACGAAGCTTCTGAAACTGTTGTCGTTTTCGCGCTGTTCCTGCTTTTTCTGTGCGGTGACACCTGTTGTATGAAGTCCAAAGCATTCTCCGTAAGGCTTAGCGGAATTCAAATAAACTTGTGGTTTGTTTTGAAGTACTGTCGTACTAATTTATTGTTTCTGAAGATATTGTTGTGGTCCACTTGCACACCTAGGATGCGCACACACGCGCACACACACATGCAAAGTGTCTGAACAATGAATGAGATGTTAGTGTTTTCCATTGATTTGGTCAGATATTTTTACAGCTACAGTAATTAATAATCTCATGTCAATTGTGTGTTACTAATTACCCGTAATCAATGGTGTCATTGTTTCTAATTCGGCTGGAAAGTGAGATCATTTGAAAGATCTTGTTTTTAACTGGAGAGATGTTTATCAAAAGACAAATCTTTGCAGTTGCTGTTGATGGTCTGAGAGGGGCTGTGTTTCCATAGAAATTGCCGTGCAGTGGATGGTAGAGACTGCATCTGTCGTGATGATGGTCTGGTGATGCTGGGAGGGACTGTTTCCATGGAAACTGCAATGCAGCTGATGAAGAGAGACTGCTTGGTGATAGCTGTCTGGCGGTTTTGGGAGAGACTATTTCAGTGCAAATTGCAACTTTTTTGGTGCATCTTTTCTGCCGGGTAGTTCAACAAAGCTTTTGTTTGTATTGATACTCGATTGTGTTCTTTCACGTGATTAGTCTAGGGAGTTAACGTGCTTTACTTTCAATCCAAAGGTCCACTGGAGTTAATCCCCACGAGGGTTAAAGGACTACTTCCCTTGTGTCTCCTGCTGAACTCGGCTATAAACTAAGTAGACTGACCATATGATGTCTGTGATGTGAAGATCAGGCAGCAAGGAGAGAACTGACCACCCATCATAATAAACCGAGGCTAGAAAAAATGAAGTTGGCATCTCTTCATGCCAATGGTGGCCTCTTTGGGATGCTGCTGCTGCTTAAGGGACAGCTCTTCTTTCTGGTTAGTAAGATGTCATCAAGCAAGAGCCGTAGCATAACCATTTGAGAGACGTATGACCACAAACTCAATGTATTGTAGAAAGGTGTATTGTACAAAAGCAGTGTACACTGTATTATCTTTGTAGAGCACCTATTGCAGAATAAACTACTCAGGGGCGGTGCTCGCTGCTCAGCCCAACCATTTTTAGCCTGGATGGAACAAGTGCAAAAAATCACTAACAGCTCTTGTCATTTAAGTTACCAGGTGAATTTCCACAATGATGGGCCAGCCATAGCAAATCTCCTAGGCAGCATAGTGCTAGTGGACGTTTGAATCTAAAGAACGAGCTAATCCCCCTTGCAAGGCAGAGAAAATGCGCCGTCAACTTCCTCAGGAAACTTGATTGCGCATCTGTCGACTATCTTTCGTAGTTGTCAACGATAAAGCACAGTCTTTGGTTTTCGTAATTATGCTCAAACGAACATTTCAATCACAACAATTCTTGAATCATCAGTTTCTAAACACAAAGCGATCAACCCGCAAACTTTCAACTTAGCACATGTCAGACCACTGCTACAAAACCTTCGCAATCGCTTTATAGATTCCCGCCAAACCAGCGGGCAAGTGCAAGCTGATTTAGACCGGCCTCCCGTTACTGCACAACCGTGGATTTTTCAAAAACATGCTGACTCATCACAACGAAGTTACATTTTCCCGCAACAGCGCTTACATGATGAAATACACGTCGGCAATAATTACTGCTGACGTCTGAGCGCAGGGCGCCGCCATCCAACCATCACTGTGCCGTGGAAATCTATACAAACGCGCGCTTAAAACCTGACTCAACAGCGGAAAAATCACGCTCACAACAGCTCTCTTAAATTGCAGGAGGTTACAACCAACCAAATATATAATTCAGTTATAATTAATCATAATTCAAAGCGAGGAAACGCGGTTACACAGATATCTTGCAGCAGATTACAACCAACTAATTATAACATAGGCTCTGGTATGCAAAACAACTTCCAATTAAACTAAGTATTTAATTTACAGCACTTAAGCTAAATCTGATGCAACGTAAAAGTTTACTAGATAACGTAAAATAAGTCATTAAATAGCACTACAGTGCAATTCAATTGTCGTACCGCATGCTTGAAATAGCACTTTTATTGACAAGAAAAAGATTTAGGTCTGCTCTGCCTGTATAGGCCCAAAATGAATAGGCCCCAGTTAAAGGCGAAATTTGGGACCTATTTAAATCATGAACGCTGATCGGTAATGCTGCTCAAAATGCTGCCCGATCACAGGCGTTTGTGAGGTTCAGAAAAGGCGCTATATAAATAGCGGGACACATACATACATATATTAACGTGAATTCATTCTATGTCCCAACAGCAACGTCTTATGTGGAATATACAGCACGAAACCCATCTGCGGGATCATTGTCATATAACCTTCAAATGTCCTACACGTGACATTGCTGCTGGGGTGATCTACTGAAACCACATATACTATATAAGAATCTGTGACTGAAACCATGGAGGTTATACTTGACTGAAACGACTGCATAGGTAAAGAGACCGGAACTAGACTAGCTGATGCATTACAAACGGCCAACATTTGTGGTAGTAGTAAGGATTCAGAGTCTTGTAATAAGCTATGATCTCAAAACCCAACTGAAATTTTACCAAATCGCCACCATAACTTTATCCCAGTCTACACTTCAGGATGCGCCCCTTCTAATTGACGTCAGCATTTCAACGGGCTTCTCCATAGCAACAGCCTACGATTGATGACTAAGGTTTCACTTGAAGCGACCATGAATTGATGCCTCGTGCATCTTGATAACTTGGCGATAGATGTTATCTTTCTGAAGTGCTGAACAGGTACAGAATTTTGCACAGTTCTTCCCTTCGATAACCGTGCTCGGCAAAATGCACCGAGCACAGACAGAATCGCTATTCAGCCATTCAACTCTCTGGTCGCATTAGACAGGGAACACAATTTGGAGGAATCGCCAACCACGCCCACTCTCGGTGACGTAGCAAAAGGGGGTGAGGGGTAAATAACTCCAAGTGCAGCAACCTGTTGCAAACCTGGCCTGTGTTGGATCCAATTAGACTGCCTTTGCTGGATGCTCTAGTTTCAAATTACTCCACCCCGCAACACAGTTAGCCTGGCAAGAACAACAGGGTAGCTTAATATATGCCTTAGTGCTCTGCTCAGTGCGGATGTCCGCAAAGGGAAATGAGGAGATAATGGCAAATGCGGACAAGGGACGGAGGGAGGGATCCAAAGTCTATCATTTCTGCTGATATCCTTTATAGACGAACCCTTCAGATAAACGTGTAGGCATTTACATTTAGAATTGTAAATAGCGATGCATCATGTTGGCAGTTCCCCAACTGTTGTTGTCGACGATGACGACGACGACAATGATGATGAAAATGATGATGATGATAGTCGACGAGGATGATCGACAAGGATTACTGCGATGACGTTAGTTTGTTACGCTTATTATCGGCAGATAATAAAATAATAAAAGATAAATAAAATCCGCCAAAATAAATGTAGTTACATTAGGCCCACATGTGCATTCATAGTACTAAACCGTAGCCATAGCTTTGTAATCTGTCCCAGAGCCATGTCACTGCATCCAATGGTTAGATCCAAAAGTTTTCTCTGTTGTTTGGGAGAATTAAGGAGAATTAGGTCATAGATGGCGCTACCACTACGTTGAAAAGTTGGGCGTCTCGTACGCATGCTCCTTGCCGAAGTCCGCGATCACGTGACCGGTGGCTGGCGCGCAGACGCCCCCCGCCAATGTCATCATTTGGGTCCCGGTTACGTCATGGTGATGATGAAAGCGAGCGTTGACGTCACCGGAGGAGCACAGATAGGAGAAGCCACCGGCACCACCTCCACCTGCACCCGTTGCGTAGCCCGTACCCCTGGCCTCGTAGGCGCGGTCGATGTCGGTCAGATCATAGGTCGTCGACCCTTGACCCGTCGTGTCCTTGTCGCACAGCTTACGAGCGTAGTATTGGTCGCCGAGGATAGTGGCGCCATCTTCCGAATACTGCGTCTCACGACGCCGATCGTACTGTAACGCCATCTTACGACGCCGCCTGCAACAATAAAGAGCTTTAAACTACACCGGGGACAAAATACTAAGCTAAGCAAACCGCCCTCGTGTATACCAGATCAAAGAAAATAGTGCTCGTTAGTTTCAGTTACCTACTCTTTACAATACTCGTGTAGTACGCTTTTTGTGAAGAAAGCAGTCAGGATTAGACCTCGGTATCACGAAGTGTACATCACATATTGGCTAGAGGTCAGAGTTCACAAAGCCGGGTCCATAAGTCTCACAGAGCGCGTACCGGTGGGAACTGGTGTCCAGCTCAGAAGGTAGTGTATTACGTGGCCAGATGAATATCATTCTCCTTCTTGGTGGATACTTCACAGCCTATGCTGGCATGCCATGTGCGATCGCTACGTGGGGCTTGGAAATCTTGTTTTGGCATTCTGAACACAGGAGGCTAAATATGCCAGCAGATGTAACAATGAGCTAAATTTAAAATTTAAATAATAGGAACACTGAAGAAATACTTCGTGCGCAAGCAGCAAATGGTTTTGCGCACTATCCTCAAAAGTCGTGCGCGAGCAGAGTTATTGTGTTGTTGTGCTTGTTTCTGTTCTTCTTAAATTATTACTATGATTATTGTTAATGTTGTTGTATTATTGTTGTTGTTGTTGATGTTCTTCTTCTTCTTCTTCTTCTTCTTATTATTATTATTATTATTATTATTATTATTAGTAGTAGTAGTAGTAGTAGTAGTAGTAGTAGTAGTAGTAGTTAGTAGTATTATCATCATCATTATCATTATCATTATTATTATTATGTAACCCCGAGATAAGTGCAATCCCTCAGGAATTAAAAAAATTATGCTAGGAGCTGTTAAAGGCAGGCCTCGTCATCAGCAACATCAGGATTATTGTTGTTGTTGAATTTATTTTTGTTGTTGTTGTTGTTATTGTCAAATCGGCTATGACTCTGACCGTTTGAAGACAATGATAACAACGGTGAGCATGGAACATCCGGTTACGACGCCAATGAATACACCTAGGCCGACGACCATCAGAATACCTACAACACAACACACAACGCTTTCAAGAGCTAATGCCTAAAAGGCTCCGTGAACGTAACATTACGTTGCATAGTCATCAGGTTTTAAGCACGTGTTTGTGTTGGAAGTTTACATAGATCATAGAGTTATTGCTTTGCTTGTGCACGTGCGGATCACGTGCTTGGGATTAATGGAAGCGCCTAACTGCCAGACGTGTAACACGTGCTGGGGTGGTGTTATTGGCTGGCGGCGACCTGAGCGCAAGCAGGCTGATGTCAGCAGTGATTCTTGCCGACGCGCGGTTAAACGTGAGGTCCACGTTGTGATGAGTCAGCACGTTTTTGCATAACCCACGACTGTGCAATAGCTGAAGGCATGTCTGGGCTTGTCTGCTGACTTGGCAGGAAACATACTTCAAACAGTCTATATAAAGCGATAATAGGTGCATTGTGGAGAGAGCGCAAAGGTGTGGCGATAAACTATTGCGTACTCAGTTGATAGTTTGAATTTAAAATGTCGTTTCAAGTACCGTTGTAATCGAACTGTTCGTTTAATTATAATTTCTGATATTCAATGCTCTGTCTTTACTCGAGTTATCGCTATGTTATGAAGCGGGCGAGTCGACGGTTCGAAGCCCTACTGTTGACAACTACGTAAGATCGACGACACACACATACATACATGCATGCATAGAGCTAAATACATTCTTACATACAGTGTGTAATTACATGCATACTCACACACAAATATGCATCTACTTGGGCAGGTCTAAAGGCGCATACCTTCAGTAGTCGACTTTGCTTTTTCCAGGGCTGAATGTACATTCCACGAAGCTGTTATATCTGCAAGAAATATCAAAGCAGATTCCACATAAGCACGAAACAAGCGAAGCCAAATGTAAAAGCGCCGAATCCCAGTTACACTCATGTTTCTAATAGTCGCGTGGTTTATAATGAAGGCTGACTCTCATTTAGACGCTGGTATCGTAAAGATATTGGGTACCAACATGGTAAAGATATTGGGTGCCAACATGGTGAAAATATTGGGTACCAACATGGTAAAGATATTGGGTACCAACATGGTAAAGATATTGGGTACCAACATGGTAAAGATATTGGGTTATTGGCTACAGTTACGTCACACAAACTTGACAGATGAAGCTGAGAAAGACGTGCAGTCGTGTTTAGTGACGCAGTTAGCGAAATTCGTGGTAAAAAGAAACGTAAAGAGTTTGTAAGATAAACGTCCCGGCATCCTTTAAACGCCTGTCTCCAGTAGCCGCTAAGGGTAAAAACGGTTTGTACAAATAAACACCGAAGCGATTTTAAGTAGTTTTACGGTATAAACTATGGTCCGCTTTGACAAATGAGGCTTAAGTCGCACCACGTCAATTTTCAGAAACGGGTTAGAAAGGTGGTTTAGGTTGAAATGACGCATACTGACTTTTAACATATTTGCTCACACATTTCCTAATCTACACGATTTCACTTAAAATCTAAGATTTGTGACGCTATTAAATGCTAAAATTTAACAACTTTAATACATTAATCGTGATGAAGCTTCTGTCCGCTGAACCTAAAGACTTGGTGGACCACGTAAGAATGTAAATGTAAAATGTAACTATATAGGTTTTATATAGCAACTGTATGGACTGGAATCTGCTCATTTTTCAATGAATTTATTGGGTGAGATCCTTCACCACCGCTTCCCGTGTGAATGGGCGCCACGCCATTTAAGGTCCCCGTGCACGGACCGTACTAGCCCGAGATTTAAACCTCTGGAATAAGCCACCCTCGGGTTGCGAACCAGGGGGTCCTCAGATCCCCTCTGTGCGATAGTGACCAACGCCTCTCACCAAATCTCATGAATTCTTTTGATTAAACCAATTTATAAATGTTTTATATCGACGTAATCGTAATATCCGGATTTCTTTAGCGCCGGTGTGTTAAGAAGGTCGGGTTCAAACGCTGACCCAGTTTCGCCTACGATTTCTCGCTCAGACGATGGACATATGGCGTGTTAAAAATGTATTACTTACTTGCTTACTTACTTAAGTCGTTCATGGGAACCAGCTTATTCACAGAGGCTGAGTCAATAACAAACTCGTTAAGGCTGACAAAGTCAGGTTCTGTTCCGGGTCGAGATCCAAAGGTCAAAGAGGTACACAGACGGACGTCTACGGTGGATATTTTTGGAGAGGAGCTCCAGAGGATTCAGAAGAGGTTAGAATCGCTCATAATGCATTATATCAGGCTTGAATATTGATAAGATTTTGTAACAAGCATTTGGTTTTAACCGGTTGACCGAAGACATGACTAGCGTGATTTCTCTAACCAGGGGCATCGCAGTTGCCGATCTGTCCGACCCAAGTGACCCCGTCGCAGGTCAGATGCCACGTTCGCTGTTTGTCGTTGCATCCGGCCGTCATCAGGTTTTCGTTGCGCTTCACCCAACCCCCAGGGGGAGCTTCGATGTCAGGACACCCGAAGGCTAAGAACAACAAAGAATAGTAATTATGCCTAACTCAAAGTGGTGTAGGCCTAAACCCTACTAATGTCGGTCTCAGACCTAACCTATTAAAGTAGGCCTAACCTCGCCTAGCCCTATTAATTTAGGCCCAACTTCAACTAATCTAGGATCACTAGGCAATAGTTCAACGATCTAAATCGAAATTCGGTAAATCACCTGTTCCTCAAATCAAGTATTTATTAGGCTTAAGTTACAAAATCTTTTACCCGAGGTATAAACGATCCTTCAGGAACAAGAAAGTATTACAGATAGAAGCTAATTTCCTAATCCATTTATTGAAGCAAGCAATTAAATAATCAAGCCTTCATTCATTCATTCATTCATTCATTCAGTCAGTCAGTCAGTCAGTCACTCAGTCAGTCAGTCAGTCAGTCAGTGTTTCTGTCAGTGTATCTGTCTGGGTGTCTGTCTGTGTGTCTGTGTGTCTGTGCGTCTGTCTGTGTGTCTGTCTGTCTATCTGTGTGTCTGTCAGTTTAAATCGAAAGAAACGAAGCCGAACCATGTCAGTCGAACCAAAGCAATCACTCAATCGACTGCCACTAAGCGACAGAACATATCGCTTGCGTCCGACACATTACTTGCCTCGATAGTGAACGAGGAAGTTTGCTGGCTTCGTCTGACTTCCGGGGTACATCTTGACGTGTACGGTGTCGCTCGAGGTCAGCTGGGTCATGACCCTCGCGTCCTTGCTGCACAGGGTCACGTCCTTGGACAGCCGAGTGGACACGTCAGTGATGGCGGCCAGACGATGACAAAACTTGTTGGGCTGGGGTCCATCGTCGACGACGAAAAAGCTGTAGAAGGTCAGGTTCAGACGCTGACCCGGTTTCGCTTGGATGACCCAGGGGCATGTGAACGAACCACAACCGGAAGTGGCCGTGACGGAGCTCGCGAGGTAACCCTCACTTGATGTAGGCGGCGCAAGGGAATCGCCCGATGCGCATGACTTAAACGGGCACTGCGAAACTAAAATGGTATATCGATAGATAGAACAGATACACAAATATGACCAAGAACATGCTGAACATTTCAAAAAATCTAACTGCTGGGTTCTTGGGTACCAGCGAATGTAGATATATGAAATGACTGCAGAACAAACAGCACATCTATTCTAATCTATTCATTTCTGTTCTATTCTATTCTGTTCCATTCTATTCTGTTCTATTCTATTATATTCTAGTCTAGTCTAGTCTATTATAGACTAGACTAGACAAGACAGGACAAGACACAATTAGACTAGACTAGACACGATTAGACTAGACTAGACTACACTAGACTAGCATGGATTTAAAAAAGTTTCTCTATAGGGGTCCTAACCAGCAGGATGCGATTTGTATGGAAATGTTGTTGTAGTCGCGCCGCAGGGCTATAGGAAAACTTCTCCAGGCTCAGTAATTCAGTCGACCCCCTTGGGATGCATTTTTCTCGTTTCTTCTGCTCAGGTCCGTCAGCCTTTCCCTTTCTGCTTCCATCCATAACTCGCACCCTGATAATCGGCACTCGGACAGCGTTGGACAATTGGGGGTTCTCACTGGCTGGTCCGAAACTTTGGTATTTATTGCAAGGTTCATCCGTTCTGTCCGCTCCCTAATGCCATTCAAGTCTAAACTTAAGACTTGCCTGTTTCAGCCTGATTACCACCCACCTTAGCCCTTAGCTTTTGATTTTTAGATCGATCTTCTCAACAGGAGTGCGATTTTTTACTCTGATTTCAAATGAAGATACCATCGATTGGTGTCTTGTGCATTTTGATAACATCGTAATCGTAAACTCGAGATTTCTACAGCGCCCAAAGAAAGCTAAGTCGAGGGAACCTGCTTATTGACAAGCGCTCGGTCAAAACAAAATCGATAGGCAAGAAGGGTTCGGTTCCAAGTCAAGATCCAAGAGGCAGTCAGGCAGGCAGGCAGACAGGCAGGCAGGCAGGCAGGCAGGCAGGCAGGCAGGCAGGCAGGCAGGCAGGCAGGCAGGCTGGCAGGCAGGCAGGCAGGCAGGCAGGCGTAACAGAAGTCATTAGATTAGATTTGTGATTTGTGAGATTTATGTAGGCCCCAAATCCTTCTTGTAGATGAGCTATTCAGAAGCACTATGGCTGTAAAAATAGGCAGAGTTCAAACAGAGATGCACCGTACCTGTTTGCAATAGAGGTAGAAAAATAGCTTAGCGTAGGCTGAGTTAGGCTATATTTGCTGACAAAGATGTGTATCGCAACGAAAGAGAACATGTAATTTAATATAGCAGTAAACATGCTATAGCGCCACTGGGGAAGAAAATTCGCAAATTTGCTCGTTGCTTTAGGCTCAACGAAGTTGCGATGCTTAATTATACATTCCGTTGACGACCGTCTTGTTGCCATGGCTACACAGCTCCATAGTTCTGCTTTCCCCTACGGCTGTGCATTTGCATGGCGAGCTAATTAAAGCCGCGCTATTGTTATGCTAATGTGCTACTCTTCCATGGCGCCTTCGGGAATAAAAAAGCCGGTCTGCGGGCGAAGTTCTGAGCAGTCCAGTTTCTGATTGAGTCTGAGATTTAGAAATCTAGGAGCATTTGGCTTCGTGGACTCTGTAGCGTCTTGTTTCTGCCTCTGTATCTTCACATCCTTCCTCTTATGCCTTGAATTCTCATTCTCTCTCACTTTCTCTCTCTCTCTCACGCACACACACACAAACACACACTCTCTCTCACTCTCTCAGTCACTCTCTCTCTCACTCACTCTCTCTCACTCACTCTCTCTCTCTCTCTGTCCTCTGTCTGTCTGTCTGTCTGTCTCTCTATCACTCACTCTCTCTCTTTCTCTCTCTATCGCTCATTCTATCTCTCACTCTCTGTCCTCTGTCTCTGTCTGTCTGCTCTCTGTCACTCTCTCTCTCGCCCTTGCTGCTATTAGTCATCTTTCTCTGTTTCCTCCTCTCGCATTCCCCTTCTGACTTACACTACTTAGCACTTTCTTCGCGTCTCGCAATGTTTTTCCTTTAGTCTTCATGTCTGACCCTGTCTGTCGCGGGTCATCACTTCTCTTCCATTCCATTCCACTCTACTCCAGTTTATATTAATTTATTCTATTCTAATTATCATCGGGATGTCGTGTCTGGAGAACCTCTGAGTAGTTTATTCTTAGAGGCGCTATATAAATTGACAAATACAATACAATATTCCATTCCGTTCTATTCTGTTCTTCTCCATCTTTTGGTCTCTCATTATATCTATACATCTCCTCTGCTCTCCTCTGCTCTGCTCTCCTCTGCTCTCCTCTGCTCTCCTCTCCTCTGCTTTCCTCTTTTCTCTCTTCTCCTCTGCTCTGCTTTGCTCTGCTCTACTCTGCTCGTCTCCGCTATGCTCTGCTCTGCTCTGCTCTTCTCTCTCTTCTCCTCTCCTCTCTTCTCCTCCAACCTACCTCTGACGCATTCGTAGCTGGCTTCCAAGTAGGCAATGAGTTCGCGTGGACATGGCTTGGCGTCGTGTAGGTCCGTGATGGCGAAGCGACACTGCTGCCTCCCTGAACACCACGAGTCGACGGACCTAAGGACGTTGGCCGAACAGCCGAGGGAGCTGTACTCCGTCTGGACGCACTTCCCGTACTTCATGCGACCGTAGACGGCCGAGCGCATCAGGATGACCTCGTCAGCGGCACACGAGGCCTCGAATGACTCCCGCTCACAGAACTCACCAGATTTCAACGACCCCACTCCCACCACTCCTCCTCCGGGTCGCCTCCCTGCAAATGATAAAGAAATCATCAACGTAGTCGTTGTTATAGCATCACCATCCATTGTGTCTGATCTGATATGATCTGATGTTACTTGATATGGTCTGATATGATCTGATATGATCCGATATGATCCGATATGATCCGATATGATCTGATATGATCTGATATGATCTGATATGATCTGATATGATCCGATATGATCCGATATGATCTGATATGATCCGATATGATCCGATATGATCTGATATGATCTGATATGATCCGATATGATCCGATATGATCTGATATGATCCGATATGATCCGATATGATCTGATATGATCTGATATGATCCGATATGATCTGATATGATCCGATATGATCCGATATGATCTGATATGATCCGATATGATCCGATATGATCCGATATGATCTGATATGATCCGATATGATCTGATAAGATCCGATCTGATCTGATCTAACCTAACTTAAGTTCATCTAGCCTAACCTAATCTATTCTATTCTAATCTAATTTAATCTAATCTGATCCATATGATCTAATCTAATCTAACCTAATTTATAATCTAGCGCAGTCTAATGTACTCTAATCTAACCTTGTTTACTCTAAACTTAACCTAACAACCTAACTTAATCTAACCTAACAACCTAACTTAATTTAACCTAACCTTATATGACATAATATAATCTAAATGTATCTAATCAAACCTGCAATAATCGAATTTGATCTTTTAGCTTCTATAGCGCCATTATAATAATGCCCAGGCCTCATTAAGTGACGCGCCAACACCACTATCCATAGTCCAGGCAATCCGATTCGAAGTTTGGGTGCGTATGCGTGCATGCATGCTTGCGTGTGTTGGTCCGTATGTCCTTATGTCGAGCTGAAATTCTCACGATCCACTTTCATGTAAACAAGTTATTCGAAATGTAATGTAATGTAATGTAACAAGCACTTATATAGCGCTCTTCAAGTACCTCTCAAAAGCGCTGATGACACGGCTATCCTACCGATCTATATACCGAAATAGCTCGTCATTTCGTGTCTTTGTACATTATCTTCACAGATAAACTAATTTCCCACTGGCTTCTCATTAGCGGTGCTGGTATTAGTATAAATAATGTCTGTCTATCTGTCTGTCTGTCTGTCTGTCTGTCTGTCTGTCTGTCTGTCTGTCTGTCTGTCTATGTTTCCGTGTCTTCGTGTCTGTCTGTGTGTCTGATGTGTCTGGTGTGTCTTTTTGTCTGTTTATCACCTTTTGTGTTTGTTTGTTCGTTCAGACGTAACAGTGTTTCAACATTTTCTTTAAAAAATTATTTGGATTCATGTTGTCATAAAAAGGCAAATTGATCAGGCAATTATTTTATCACCTTATTCTAATTCTGCCTAAATTCCGATGGTCATTGTTATCTAAAACTTAGACTGTAGACCAACCATACGATATATATATATTCATGCATGGAATGTGTATATATATACCCACAGCGGCATAATATGTACATGCGAATGAAAATGTTAAAATCAAGGCATCTGCATATTTCAGGTTCATTAACCTTCTTTTTCGTAGTCAAGATCCTTCCTCATATTACTTCGCTGTCGCTCATCTTTGAAGGGTTAAGAAGATGATTTACCAACCGTGTCTAAATAAGATTTTGCTGCTCATTATTTCGATATTTCATTTTAGCTACACGAGCTGTTAACTTCTATTTTTCGCTGAGTAACAGTTCGCAGCCCTAACTTCGCCAATAATAATTGTTGACGTTCAACTATATCAAACGCCTATTTAAAATCTACAAAACATCTGTAAGTTGGTTGCTGCTGGATTTTTGCACGTGACAATAAAAGTGTTCATAACAACAACTTGTTTTACTAAGTTTTTCATTTGAAGTCAAGAGCCTGTTGTATTTTGGGGGGATTCATTTTCCTAGTAGGCCTACATAATTATTTAGCGCATAATCTATATATCGGCCTTAATCAGGATGCGATTTGTATCTGGCAGCTTTAGGGAAAGAAGCAAAACGTTTGGGAAAATTTAGCTTCAGCTTTATCTTCAATAAGCAAGTAAGTAAGTAAGTAAGACATTTGTTAACACGCCATGTGTCCATCGGCTGAGCGAGGAATCGCGGTAATGATGTAATCTCAATAAGAGGTAGACCGATCCTGTATGGGGTAGGTTCCCCCTTCTTTCTCTACCCAAAGAAATCGTTCCCCGACGTTAGCCGTAGACGATGACATGTGTAATGACAAGTGCCTCTTTTCTCTGCCGTTCTGTCATTCATGACCATGTATTCTGTCAAGCATGTCTGCATTTATGACATGCACGCGTGTCGAGCATAACTGTCCTCACAGTAATCAATGGGTTCGTTCGGTTTAAAGTCATTAGCAGCTCACATCGCGCTGTATAGCTATACACAATCGCCAGTAGAAAAACTAATATAAGATCCGGTCCAGTTCAACTGTTCTTTCAATCTAGTTGTTCTAGTTGACCAAAGCTAATAATAGTAATAATTGAAATAATAACTTAAGTCTTAACGGATCATTTAAACTGAGGTAAATAACTAAATAAATATATAAATGATGATGATGATGATGATAATGATGATGATGATAATATGATAATAATAATACAAATAATAATAATAATAGATTTTGCCAATAGTCCCACCGTCCGTCCGTCCAGTCGTCCCTCCGTCACTTCGTCCGTCTTTCCGTCTGTTCATTCGTCAGTCCATCCATCCATCCATCCATCCATCCATCCATCCATCCATCCATCCATCCATCCACCCACCTGTCAATTCATTCATTCATTTACTCATTCATTCATCCATTCATTCGTTCCGCTCATTCATTCATTTATTCATTCATCACTCCGTCAATCAGTTCATTCATCATTTCATCCATCCTTCACTCTCTTCGTCGTAACCTCACTTTCCACTCCATTCATCCCTCCATCAGTCTATCCGTCCATCTACCATCTTGTTGCGTTCTAGCACCAGCATCTGCATCAGCACCAACGACCTCTTGACCTTTGCTGCTCTGGATACCTATCCAACTGCACGCAGGTGCGAACGATCGAGTGGGGGTCAAGTTCGGGTTTAGGTTGATCGGTGCTTTGGCGCCACTTAGACTACGATGAAGTGGAAGAGACCGAATGACACGGTCTGCTGGGTGAGAGTTAGTGTCGAAGCCTCACGTAATTCTTATGCACAGCTGGTACTCTCTGCTCTTCAGGTTGAAGGTGTGTCTGGGTGGCCGTCGGAGAGCGCATGTCTGTGTATAGGTCTACCTGTTTGGCTGCGTCTGCGTCTGGTGTTTCTGCGTCTGTTGTGTGTGTCTGTCTGTCTGTCTGACTGTGTGTTTATCTGTCTTCGTGTCTGTCTGTGTGTTTCTGTGTCTAGTGTATGTATGCCTCTGTCTGTCTGTCTGTTTTTCTTTCTTTCTGTCTGCCTTGTCTTGTCTGTCTGTCTGTCTTTCTGTCTCTGTCTTGTTTGTCTGCCTTGTCTTGTCTGTCTGTCTTTCTTTCTGTCTGTCTGTCTTGTTTGTCTTTCTTTCTTTCTTTTCTTTCTTTCTTTCTTTCTGTCTGTCTGTCTGTCTGTCTGTCTGCGTCGATCATAAGTCGTGCATGTAAAAGACTCATTTAGTTAATGGATTCGCTGCTTATCTTTATCTACATCGGGAAGTCTTCATCTCTCAGCGTCTCTTATCTCTTATCTTGCTGATCACTCGCATCATATTTCAATAACCCACCATCTGTCGCTCTACGCTATTATTTGCCGTAATTTACATTACATCATTACATCTTGCTACATAAAATGCCAGATGCACCCCGGCGTTTACTTCCATCCATCCATCCATCCAACTATCCATCCATTCAGTCATCAATCAATCCATCCATCCATCCATCCAACCATCCATCCATCCAACCATCTATTCATCCATCCATCTATCCATCTAACCATCTATCCATCTAATCATCCATCCATCTCTTCATTTATCGATCCGTGTGCCTCCCCGCCGGTTTATCTGTCTGCTATGTGTCCGTCTATATGTCTGCATGTGTGTCTGTCCGTGTGTATGTGTGTGTTTATAAGTGTAGCTGTGTTTATCTATCTGTTGGCCTGTGAGTCGATTTCTGAAAAATGCACCGAATGCACAGAGGCGACAGATGAAGGCGCTACATCATCTCTGCCTGATTAACCCTCAATGCAGTCGACGAAGGCGAATCGAAGCTCTGGCTGTGGCTCTTCCATTGCGAATAATCCTTCGCTGGTCTTTCCTGCCTGAATGCACTCAAGCATTACTTCATGGCTAATTGGTCGGGTCAGGTCAGGTCAAGTTTGCCGTTCAACAACAGTCATATAGCTGGCTTTGTATTGCTGGTTTGGTTTTTCAGTGCATCAGTCATTTACACGGTGGTCTGATCGGTTGCACGCTTGGTCTTCAATCCAACAATTGTAGGTTCAAGCCTGCTGAGAGGACTCCGTGTAACGAACTTGTGCAAGCTGTTCGCGCATTCTTGTTTCTGTCATCAAGCAATGTATTTTGGCACCGGCGTAAGCTGGGAAGTTAACAGCAAGTCCTGCGATGTACTGGCCCCGTGTTCAGGACCTTGGGTTTCGTCCACTGCCGGGTCAAGGGTCACAGGGCGAGAAATGAGCGCCTTCCCTAAAGTTCCGCATGGGAGGTGGAAACTTTTACCGATTGCTGATTCGGTGATGTACCTTCAGAAGATTTCCTACAGGTGACATTCCATGGCCAGATGCACAAAAGTTGCCCAGAGCTGTGCGTTCTATCAGTTTTCTTAATGTAATTCAGGTCTAAACTTAATGCTTGCCCGTTTCAACTCGCCTACCGATCATAAACAGCCTGGCTTCTGTTTTCTATGACCTAACGGATTTCAACGGATTATGATTTTTAACTACGGTTAATTAAAGTGACTACACTGGTCAACATAGAAATCGTTACTGACTGGAAAAGGCCCTAATGTGTAGCATCTTGGTGTGCTGAACACGAATATAACCATAAAAATGTTTTATTGGCTCTCGTTTTGAAAATATTTCATATAGTTCATTTTTTATGTTTCACCATGTAAATTTATGCAGTAGGACTGCGACAATATCCTAAATAAGTCTAGAATGATGTAATATTCCACCTCATTGCATAATCCCATCATGGACACATCATGCACAGTTGATTACGTCATTTTCTGATGCAATGTAAAACTACAGCCAGTCGGCTGCTGACGTAAGATGACGTCAGCAGTGTACTATATAAAGCGAGTCGGAACGGTTGAGCATTTACAATATTACAGACTTTGTGCGAGACAGTTTAAGTTACTGTTTTATAAAACTATTATTACTTTATCCATTTAGATACAATACAGAACAGTAATGCCTCGGAAGTGCGTAAATACTGTGGACAACTTTTGTTACATTTGTGGGGAAGTGACATTTGCCAACCAGAAGAAAAGTATCACTTATCAAGTCAAGAAGGCATATCATGCTTACTTCGAATGCAAGGTTGGTGACCAAGACAAGCCATGGGCCCCGCATATATGCTGTGCTACATGTACAACACAGCTTTCACAGTGGTTGAATGGCAAAAGACCATCAATGCCGTTTGCAGTTCCCATGGTGTGGAGAGAGCAAAGCAACCACGTAGATGACTGTTACTTCTGCTTGGTTCCTCCTCTTTCCGGTGGAATAACGAAGCAAAAGAAGTCGACAATAGTCTACCCAAACATTCCGTCAGCATTGAGACCAGTTCCACATGGTGATGGACTTCCTATTCCAGAACCTCCAGCAGAATATATTTTCCTTGATTCATCTGATGAGGACAAGGGTGAGCCGACATGTTCTTCTCCTGGTCCGTCAGCGTGCAGTGATCCCGATTTTCACTGTGGTGCATCATCAACCCCACACAGAATAACACAGGAAGAACTAAATGACCTTGTTCGTGATTTGGACTTATCCAAAAACAAGGCAGAATTGCTAGGATCAAGACTCCAACAATGGAATCTTCTAGAAGAAGATGTCACAATTACTTCATATAGAAAGCGCCATCAGCAGTTGGAACCTTTCTTTATGAAGGAAGGTAATCTGGTATTCTGTTCCAATATTGACGACCTCATGAATGCCTTACAGATCACTCATGACCCACAAGAATGGAGACTCTTTGTAGACTCTTCAACACTGAGTCTTAAGGCTGTGCTTTTGCACAATGGAAACCGTCTTCCATCTATTCCATTAGCGCATGCTGTCCACATGAAAGAGACATACGATAACCTAAAACAGCTACTGCATTCCATTGACTATAACAGGTACAAATGGCACCTGTGTGGTGATTTGAAGGTAGTTGCCATTTTAATGGGACTGCAGCAAGGATATACAAAATATATGTATTTCTTGTGTGAGTGGGATAGCCGAGCAAGAGAGTTGCACTACGTGCGGAAGGAATGGACTCCCAGACAAAACATGGCAGTTGGACAGAAGAATATCCAGCACCCAGCTCTGGTCGAGGCTTACAAAATCCTACTACCACCCCTTCACATCAAACTAGGTTTGGTGAAGAACTTCGTGAAAGCCATGGACCGCACTTCGCCAGCTTTCCGATACCTGCATGAAAAATTCCCTCGACTCAGCGAAGCAAAGATTAAAGAGGGAGTTTTTGTGGGTCCTCAGATTAGAGAACTCTTCAAAGATGACCGCTTCAACAACTTGCTGGAGGGTGATGCGAAACAAGCATGGAATGCTTTTCGTCTAGTGTCTACAGACTTTCTGGGAAATGTTAGGGCAGAAAACTACAAGGAACTAGTAGAAGACATGCTTAAGCAGTACCAGAAATTTCGCTGCAATATATCTCTGAAGATGCATTTCCTTCATTCCCATCTGGATTTCTTCCCTGACAACTGTGGTATGGTTAGTGACGAACATGGCGAACGTTTTCATCAAGATATCGCAACAATGGAGCAAAGGTACCAGGGAAAATGGTCCACTACAGTGTTGGCTGACTACTGCTGGACACTCCGCAGAGATGCTCCCGAACAGCTGTACAAGAGACAGGCAAAAAAATCTAAGAACTAGTCTATGACCTGGTTTTTACAAATATTAACTGTAAGTGTATCACTATTGGCATGCATTGTGCGATATAAAATTACTTCATTTCAGATTACAAAAAACTAGAGCCAATTCGGCATTTTCACTGTCATATTCGTGTTCAGCACATACAAATTGATAAGAACTGACTAATTTCATTTCAGTAACATGACTTTTGTAAAAATTTGTTGTCCAGTGATTGATTGCTGCGATGTATAATAGGCCTATGTAAATGTAAATGTAAATCTACGAGATTTATCTGCGCCACACAAAATCCACCTCAGGGAGACCAGCTTATACACCGGCGCTATATCAAATCAAGTCCGCAGGGACCAGGTTGTTTGGTCAGTTTCCATGGAGGTCAGATTCCGAAGGACGGGTTCAAGCCGAGGAGACACCATGGTGCTACGGGGGGGAATCGTTGGTGATAGTGGTGGTGGAATGCTGCAGGAGCAGAAGCAGGATAGGTCATCTTGAATATAAATGGGTTATAGAAGTTATTAGATGCGATAAGATTATATGTACTACGTGTGTGCGAGCGACCTCCAGTGGATTCCAGTTATCCGAGCATAATTTACCTACCACGAACTTTTAGTTCTTAATGAACTTGAACTCCACTCTGGGTAACGTATACACAGCTCTTTTTGGGAGGTTTTGAAGTATTTAAAAGGCGCTATATTAAGTGTCTGGTTATATACATAGATGATGGGTGCATATGATGGATATGTACATATGCTGTTAGAATTTTTAACAGGCCTCGTGGGTCATCTGAGGAAACGTTGGGGGTTCGAACGCCTCAAATCTCGTGCTTTCGTCACTGGCTTTCAATAGTCGGACTTGACATGCAGCCCAAAGGGAATGTAATGTTTTGCGAAGATCCCTCACATGAGATGTGTTCCAAGATCTTCGACTTCTGGGTTGTGTCCACGCGTTGCTTTGAAAACAGGGACTCATTTATATAGCACCTTCACTCCGATCTATATTTAAAAAGCAATGTACGGCCGACACAGTATCTACACTCGAGTCCGTTCTTCCAAAGTCAATTCCAGGGACCGATCCATCATTCCTCTTCCAGGCTCCGTACTGCCTTTTAACCCAACCCCACATCGTTAAGCCCCACGCTTTCCATCCTTCCAGCAGCAGCAGCAGCAGCCAGAAGGAGCAGTTCATTTGCTTCGGCATCCGTCAGCATCCAGCGGCGAGCGAGCGAGAGGCGACAAGCCATCCTTCATTCTTACGAGCTGTAATTGACTGCCTACTCTGAGGCTCCGACCCATCGTTCTTTGCGAGATGACTTCCCTGAGCATTGGAAATTTCGGACAATTAGACTTGCCATGCCAGATCCTAAACAGACATTTATATAGCGCCTCTATTAAGCGGCACAAAGACGAGCTTAGATTCAGTACGTGCCTTTAGTGTGTCTACCTCGCTTGCTGGCGAGCCTTTGCAGACGTATGGATGCCGAGAAACCTTTGAAACGCCCGCAAAACACGGTTACACCTACCTTCGGATCTCCTGTCAAGTCTACAGGCGAGTCGCATTCGAGAAATAGATTGAATGATGGATGGATGGATAAAAGAGAAACAGACACGAGAATAATAATAATAATAATAATAATTATTATTATTATAATAATGACAATAATAATAATAATCAAAAAAATAACAATTATGATGATGATGATACTACTACTACTACTACTACTACTACTACTACTACTACTAATAATAATAATAATAATAATAATAATAATAGTAATAATTATATTAATGACAATAATCAAAATAATAATAATAATTATGATGATGATGATGATGATGATGATACTACTACAACTACTACTACTACTACTACTACTACTACTACTAATAATAATAATAATAATAATAATAATAATAATAATAATAATAATTAAAGATCAACAAAATACAACTTATTAGGAAACAAAAAAGAAAACAATAATAATAGAAAAAATTAATAATGCTCAAACACAATAATATATATAATAATAACAAAAACAACACCATATATAGATAATAATATAGACAAAATTACTAATAATAAACAAGGTTAATAATAGAACCACGACCCTTCAGTCAGAATTGTGCATGTTGGAGACAATTAGCAGGATGTCAGCGACCATATAGCCCTTGAGTGGTGGTGATACAGAGAGAGACAGCAGCCGCTGGTCCTGTCACTGCTGCTGCTGCTGCTGATGCTGCTGCTTCTGCTGCTGATGCTGCCGCTGCTGCTGATGTGTGGCAGAGAACAAAGATGTTCCTGTCATTTAAGAATAATTAAATAATATCGATATTCCCGAAGCTCCGCGACTCTCGCCAAGATTGGCTTGAAACATGACATTTCTGTCTATCGACTGCATGCAACGTGTCACAGATATAAATATAAATATATATGTGTGTGTGTCTGCTCACATTATATATGGATAAATATATTAAAAATAGATGAAGTACTGTATACACATAGTGAATAAATCAAGATCTGCGTGTATATGTATACATATAGACTGTGTACTCTATATATTTATCTATTCAGTCTTATGTCCATCGAGACTATTTATGGAGCGCTATTATTCGCGGGACTTACAAGTGAATCACATATATTGTATAGGCATCACAAACATAGACTAAAGCATACATCTGCATAAATATATATGTAAATATATATATTCAGCGAATTTACTGTGCACCGGATAATATATGAATATATAGTGTAACCCAGTGCCGGATTTATGCATAATCCAACCAAGCCGTGGCTTAGGGCCCCCCTTCGCCAGGGGCCTCACTTTTGGAAAAATTAATTGGAAAACTAACTGTAGGCCTACACGGACGGCGGAATGTATCGTGTAAGACTACAATCACCACGAATTCAAAGGCAGTCATTATTAACTTACTCATTTATGCAGTTTCTGTGACTACTGCATTTTTTGAAATATTGAGACAAGGGCCTCTCAAACTTTATAGAGAAGGGCCTCGCAAAATCTAAATCCGGCTCTGGTATAACCAGTTATGTATGTATGTATATATTATATATATATTATATATATAAAGGCCACGCGATTTATATATAATAATAGGGCAGGCGTTGTAAATTCTGAATGCAGCAGCGCCTAATAAAGTCTCTTCGATTCGTCTTCATATTATTTTGAGTGAGACAGGAGCCGAATTCAATAATCTTGTCGTGCCCATTGTGACCGACGCTTAAGAAGAAGAAGAAGACGACGACGACGACGGGGAAGATGATGATGAAGATGATGGAGACGAAGATGTTGAAGAAGAAGAAAAGATGGTTGAGTTGTTGCTGGTCAATATAATTCCAGTCACCTAGGCTCACAGACATCTGCATAAGGTAATAGTCGCCATGCACGCACTTCTGACAATAGATGGCGCATCGGTTCCGCGAATGCTGCTGCTGCTGCTGCTGCTGCTGCTACAGATGCATGCACCAAGAACAATAATACGTAAGCATTGTTCGACCACCCGTCCCTTCCTCCTCCTTTTCTCCTTCCTCCTCCGCTTTATCTCCCCTCTCCTCCTTGTACTCCTCCCAATCTCTCTTTTCACCCTTCTCCCTTTCCACTTTCTTCTACACCTTCCCTTCCCCGTCTTCCTTTTTCTCCTCTCCGTCCTCCTCCTTTTCAATCTTCTCTCCTATTTCTTCTCATTCTCTTCCTTCTTCGAATCCTCCATGTCCTCCTTCTTTGAATAGTTCTCTTCTTCCTTCTCCTTCTCTCCTTTCTCTTACTTCCTTCTCCTTCCGCTCTCCTTCTCCTCTTTCTTCTACTACTCTGCTCCTTCCTACTCTTCTTCCTTGATAAATATAAGACCTTTAGGAGACGACGGAGGAGTTTCCTCTTCCTGCTTCTCTTCTTGCTCATCTTTCTTCTCCTAATTTTTCTTGTTCTCTTTCTCCTCCTCCACCCCTCTTTCTGCTGTCTTTATTCTTCTCCCTTTCCTCCTTCTCCTCCGTCGTTTTCTTTTCTTGTTCCTCTTCCTCTTACTCCTCTTCCATCTCCAAATTCTTATCCTCATCTTCCTTCTCATCTTCTCTTTCTTTTCGTCCTCTGCCTACTTCTTTCCTTCTTCTTTTTCCTCCTTCTCCTCGCCATCTTCCTTCTCCTCCCTTTCTCTTTATCCTCCCTTTGATCATGCACCTCATCCTTCTCTTCTTCCTCTTTCTCTTCATCCTCCTCATCCTTCTGCCTCTGATCACCCCTCCATCCTCTGTCGAAGCCGCCGTGGTATCTTAAACCCAATCCGTCTGCCATAAGCCATGGTTGCTGAGGCAGTTGCGATCAACGAGACTTACTCACAAACAGCATCGCAACGGAAAATCTTTCGATGCGTGGAATGCAGATCATTCAGCGTAGAACCTTCTTGAACGTAAATGTAAATGCAGATGTAAACGTACACGTTTTTCTGTAGCGACCGTATGACCTCGACCCTGTTCATTTGTCAATGAATCGATCGGGTGAGAACCCTGTGTTTGTGTTCCTCTGCTTGTCTATCTCTATGTCTCTGTCTCTGTCTCTCTGTCTGTCTCTTTCTTGTCGCATTTGTCAACGCCAGTGCAGCATTGGCTGTATTTAGTCATGCCTGCCTATTCCTCAACCTCTGTCCGAATGTCTGTGTTGTTCTTCTGCCTGTCTTTCTGTCTGTCTCACTGTCTGTATCTCTCTGCCTTGATGTATCTCTGATTTCTATGCTTTTGCTTAGACGTGTCTTTATTTCTATGTATGCTTTTCTGCATATGTTAATCGTCGCATGTCTCGCCCACTGTTTCAAGATTTACACAAGTCAAAGACAGCAGGGAGGGGCAGAGGGACAGAGGGACGGCGAGACAGAGGGGCAAAGGGTAAGAGGGACGGAGAATTTGCACGGAAAAGAAAGAGATAGATCGAGCAGAAGGACAGCGTAATTGAGTCTGCCAATCGACCGGTCAACGTTCTATTAGCTCCTGACACCTATAGATAGCAGCCTCTGATATTTTCGCACATTTGAAGTCTTCTTCTATGACTAGCATCTGCCTGAGGGCAAGATCCTCCTCCTCCTCCTCCTCCTCCTCCTCCTCCTTCTCCTCCTCCTTCCCCACCACCTCTTCCTCCTTCCCTTCTTAGTTCTCCTGTTCCTTCTCATCTTCTTCGTCCTCCTCTCAACTTATTTCTCCTTTTTCTCTTCCTCCTTCCCTTCTTCGTTCTCCTGTTCGTTCTCATCTTCTTCGTTTAACTCCTCCTCTTTTCGTTCGACCTCTGACCTCCCCAGATCGTCTAAAACGAACGCCCAATCTTCGCCAGTATGGCGGCGAAGTTTGAAGAGCATTTACCTCCTCCTCCGACAGGTGGCACAACTACATCAGACCTCATCCACCATAATCGACCCTAAAAGCACTGCCTCAGGCTATAAGCATATATATATATTTATACATACTCATATACTGTATCTATATATATGCATACACATGCATGTGCATATATATATATAAGGTGCTAAAATAGTCAAATACATACATACACAATTACACCTATATACATACATACATAATGCCTGTACGCATACATACACACATACATACACACAATATAATGCATATACATATACATGTAGATGTGTTGGGTGCACGCATATGTAAATGTAATTGTAAAAACATTTTTGTATAGCGACCGTTGCCTTCGACTCTGCCTAATTTTCGATCGTAATCGTAAGTGTAATCGTAAACTCGATACTTCAATTGCGCTCAAAAAAGCTAAGTCGCTGGAATCTACTTATTCACAGCCGCTCAGTCAAAACAAAATCGATAGGCAGGAATGGTCAGAATAGGTTCCAGTCGAGCCAAAGGCTTAGGGAGGGGGCAGTCAGACTGGTACGGTGGATGATGTTTGGAACTGGAGAGACGAGATAGATAAGGGACGAGGATGAATCAGGATAGAATTCGTGGAAGTGGAGTGTTTTCAGTTTTGAGTGGAAGACCTGCACGGAGATTGAAAGGGGTGAAGTGTTGGTGAGTTCGTAGGATGAGTCAGATAAATGTAATATTTCTTGCGGGAGTTTATTGCAGAGGGGTGAATCAGCTATGGCTGTTGAGCGATATTCAAATTTTGAGGATGAGGTGACGGGAGGGCACAGAAGTGTTAGGGCAGAAGAGGAGCTGGTCGAACGGTGAGGTTTTATTGCAAAGAACTGACGAAGAGAAGAGGATTTGGATGATAGAATTGATTTGTGGGTAAGTGATAGAACTTTGTACTCTATTCGTTCAGGTATTTTAAGTCAGTGAAGTGATTTGAGAACAGGAGTTACGTGATGGTGTTTGTGGGTTTCGGTGACAGCACAGGCGAGGTCATTCTGGATTGCTTGAAAGCGGTTTATTTTGGTGGTGTCTATATTCTGGAAAAGTGAATTGCAGTAGTAGTCTAGTCTAGCATGGAATATGGATGAGGCGATGGCAGATGCTGTTTTAAAGTCAAGCATAGGACGGATTCTAAGAAGGATGTGAATGAAGCAAGAACGGGAAATATTGTGATATGATAGGAGAAGCTGAGGTTTTGGTTAAATATCACAGCAGAGTTACGGACAGGAGAATTAGTAGTAAAGATATAGATGAAGGCAAAGTCCAGGATAAGGGAGATAAAGGGGTCTGGAATTTTTTTGAAATCTCTTTTTAGAGATAGCTAAAAATGATGATACTTTCTAAGCGCGATCAAAATGTAGAAAGATTTGAAGGCCTGGAAATAGGAATCGCATCAAGGATTTGAGTGAGGGCAGGATTTTGGTAATAGTAGGAGCGTGTTTGTCAAGAATAGCGGAAAGAGTGGTTTACAGAAAGAGAGAAAGTCATCGAGGAAGGAGGGAGATTTAAACAAGATGCGAGCAGGAGTCATCTTACATGATGTTTATTGAACTAATGCGACGAAAAGAGAGTAAGTAGCTAGTATGTGCAGGTGTGTGAAGATGGGATGTCGTAATGAATCGATCGGGTGAGATCCTTCGCCGCCGCTGCCCGTTTGAATGCGTGCCACGCCATTTAAAGTTCCCATGTATGTGCCGTGTGTATACGCATTGTGTGAATGTGCGAATGTGCCTGCATATGCATGCATGTATGCATATGTATATGCACATTTATATGTATATGTATACTCAGAAAGTGACAAGAAAGCCCATGTGCTTATATATATATATATATATATATATATATATATATATATATATATATATATATATATATATATATATATATATATATATATATATATATATATATACATGCATACGACGTTATTTATGAGTACTACTCGAATGATAAGGATATACATATATTTGAGATCACTCAGTTGTAACTCAATCTGATGGGCTTTTGAAGATGAACGGATTCAGAGGATGAGTTTTTCGCGCCATCTTCACCCGGCGGAGAGCGAGGGAGCGAGGGATAAAAGGAAAGAGGGGGTGCACGGAGATGACTTGACGCCTTTCGTGTGATCCTTCCATTAGGTAGACAAATATATAAATGCCAAGTGCATATACGTGCGCGCTGCCTCCAATCCACCCCTCCCAACGCATCTACCCACCCACCCTAAAGCCCTGGTGCGCACTGATCTGTCTGCTGATCGTGCTCTCCCGATCTTGCACGATCATCGTCTCTCGTTCTTGCCAGATTCCGATTACGCCGTACTGTGCCGTGTACACAAGACAAAAAGGTACAGTATGTGTGAGTCTGGGCAGAAGGATGGATAGAAGGAGGAGCAGGAAGAGGAGGATGAGGAAGAAGAAGAGGATGAGATAGGGAAAGTAGATTATGAGGGAAAGGAGATTGGAGTAAAAGGAAGAGGAGCAGAAGGAAGAGGAGGAGAGGAAGGAAGAAAAGGAGGAGGAAGAGAAGGAGGAAGAATAAAAATAGAAAGAAGAGGAGCAGAAGGAAGAAGTGGACTAGGAAGAAGACGGGGAAGAGAAGGACGATTAGATGGTGGTGGTTGTTGTTGTTGTGGTGGTGGTGGTTCGTGGTAGTGGTGGTGGTGGTGAAAGAGAAGGAGGAGGAGGGAGTACAGAAGAGGAGGATAGCACCTAAGCACGGTCAATGCGCACCAACAAACCTCAAGAACTCGGGTTCAAATCCATTTCGCAGTCGTCCGATTCTACATCACTCACAGCGCTCGAGTGTTTACCGCGAGGAAAAGTGAACTAACGACGGTGGCACCCCAGGAATCAATCCTACCTCCGCCTCCCTTGTTCTGTCATCTTAGAACGTCTTCATCTAACGCTGATTCAGTAAAACTTCCATCCTGCTAAGGCATGGAAACGCAAGACGATTACAAGTAACACAAAAAGGTAAGCTAATCTAAGCTAAGGTAAAAAAGAAAAGATAATGCAAAATAGGAAATAGAACGAATAAATGAGTGAACGAACACCTGAAATAAGAACGAACGAATGAACAGACAATCTCTTTATGACTCTAAGACGCGGAGAACAAAGTCTTAGCACGCAAAAGCATCTCTGCCGAACTGCAAATCATAAATTGCAAAGGAAATCATGTTCCAGTAAGTTCGTTGAATGTATAAAAGCCAATCTTGGGGCAGCATAATTGGTAGCACACAGACAGACAGACAGCAGACACACACACACAGACACACACACAGACACACAAGACAGACACACAAGGCAGACACACAAGACACACACAAGGCAGACACACAAGACACACACAAGGCAGACACAAAAGACACACAGGCAAGACATATACACAGACACACAGACACAAAGACAGACACACACAGACACACACATACAGACAGACAGGCACACACACAGAGACACACACAGACACACACAGACAGACAGACAGACTAACGGCTGAAGCGTGCAGCAATAGACTGCCCTGATGCCCTAATAAAACCGCAGCCTGCAATCGGTCGGTCGGTCGGTCGGTCGGTCGGTCGGTCGGTCGGTCGGTCGGTCGGTCGGTCGGTCGGTCGGTCGGTCGGTCGGTCGGTCGGTCGGTCGGTCGGTCGGTCGGTCGGTCGGTCGGTCGGTCGGTCGGTCGGTCGGTCGGCCGGTCGGTCGGTCGGTCGGTCGGTCGGTCGGTCGGTCGGTCGGTAGGACGGTCGGCCGTCGTTCCTAAATAGACCTGCTATTTAATTCATCTGGCGATGGGTTGAGTGGGCAATTCTCGGCTCTTGGAATGCGCCGCATTAAGTCGTTATTGGTGTAACACCTGCGCCTTTGAATAATGAAAGGAAAGAGACAGAGGGACACATACAGACGCTGACAGATACAGACACAAACAGACGTATACCTGCAGAGAGACAAAAATACAGACCCAAACAAGCATACAGCCTTTCAGATGATCTGTAAAAAGGCGCTATAATAGTTAATTATGTCATATAAACAGACGCACATACATACGTATACGCAGGCATACAGACAGGAGCAGTCAGAGGAACGGACAGACACACAGACAATAAGGAAGGCAGAGAGAACTAAAACAATAACTGCCTTAGATACATAAGCTTATTCAACCAATCAGTCTAATAAAAACGTATAATTATAAATATCATAATTAATTGCGTAGACCTATACATGACTATCTGTTGACCCCGCAGTTAATGATCACCAGAGCAGAAAATCGACATCCAATTTAAAAGAAATGAATTTCAAGCTGCCTCTGAACCTCTACCACCTATCGTCGCTTATTTTTCGCATGGCCAGGTAAGTTGGCGCCGTGGTCTATCGGTAACGCGTTTGGTCAACGATCATGCGGTTGAGGGTTCGACTCCACGTAACGACCCTGGGAAAGTTGTTTGCGCACGCCGTGCCTCTGTAACCAAGTAGAATAAGTTGGTACCGTGTCAGCTGGAAAGTTAACGTTCCGCAAGTCCCGCGATGCACTGGCTCCGTGTCCAGGACCTTGGGATTCGTCCATTGCCAGCAAAAGGGCCTAAAGGAAAGGAAGTGAGCGCCTCACCTACGTCTCACATGAGGGATATGGGATGCTTTACTTAAGGTAAGGTAATGAAAGGTAATCGTAATCCCGAGATTTCTACAGCGCCCAAAGGAAGCCACATCACGGGACCATCTTATTCACAGGCACTCAGTCAAAACAAAATTGATATGCGAACGTGTTCTGTAAGGTAAGCCTAAGGTATGATAAGTAAAGGTGAGCAGAGAATGAAATATATTAGACGCATATTGCTAGTTCAATTAACTAAATTGTACAAAGCTATTATCTAAATAATTAAATAGTGCAACTTGACAGTCTGATCAATTATTCACTTACTTCATACATATTCATAACTTATTTAAATAATTATAGCGCAGATCGATAGCTTACCTGTAGTTGATTGAGCACAGGTGGGCTGAACCTGAAAGAAAAAGAAGGCAAGAGTCGGAAGTAAAACATGAGGAATGAAAAAGATGAGGATCGATAACATTTTGTGCTCCTGTCCCGTGATCCTCAGACCTCAGAAGAAATAGCGAAAGTGCTTGCCAATCCGATGGTCCAACGAGTCTAACAGAAGATGGTCCAAACGATGGTCCAAACGAGTCTAATAGAAGATGGTCCAAACGATGGTCCAAACGAGTCGAATAGAAGATGGTCCAAACGATGGTTCAAACGAGTCCAATAGAAGATGGTCCAAACGATGGTCCAAATGAGTCTAATAGAAGACGGTCCAAACGAGTCTAATAGAAGATGGTCCAAACGATGGTCCAAACGAGTCTAATAGAAGATGGTCCAAACGATGGTCCAAACCAGTTTAATAGAAGATGGTCCAAACGATGGTTCAAACGAGTCTAATAGAAGATGGTCCAAACGATGGTCCAAACGAGTCTAATGGAAGAGCTGCTTCCTTAGCGTCAGAACATAACAATACTCCATTGAAATCGATTGATGGCACCACAAGACAGAATGCGAGATTAGTCCTCGGTGCAACTGAGCGCCGATCAAAGCTGCTTTTTAAACACTGAGTTGGATGTAGGGAGCAGGCTAACGACCCGCACTCTCTGCAATTTAAA